>JAAWXA010000021.1:6994248-7119558 GCA_038090715.1 Florisuga fusca | reverse complement strand
GCGTCCGTGTGCTCGGGGGTGTGGGAAGGAGCGTGCGCAGGGGAAGGGCACCGCGGTCTCCTGCTGCTCCCTGCCGGGGGTGGAGGGAAGGGCTGTGCGGCCAGGGCAGCGGGGGCAGGGGGGTTTATGTGGAAAGGGGGGACGCGAGTGCATTCCGCCGCCCCGCCGGGGGGTTTTGTCATAGTTGCCGGCTTCTAGAAGGGATTAACGAGGATTCGGAGGCAGAGATCGGCCCGTTTAGCCCAGGGGATGCTATGGACACGCTTCAGAGGAATGAGGGAGGACGTGATTGCTTATTATTTGATAGTGGGGGGGGGTTCTCACTTTGGATGAGGCAGCAGGTAGAGCTGTGCTTCTGTTCATTTCTTAGCATTTAGGAAATACATACTTTCTGTGAGAGTGGCTCAACTACCACTCCCGAGGATGGACTCGCGAGAATAAAATTGAGCAATACATATTTTCGGTGTTTTTCTATTGCTCAACACTCCGGTGTTTTTATCGCCGGACAGGAGTGATCGCACCTTGGCAACCCTTCTACGAGCGGCTGAACTCGGTCGTGTGCCGGGGCTCCTGGTCCCTGCGCTGCAGCGGGGCTGTCGGTCCCTGGGAAGATACTCGGACATGAGTGGGTTTGCAGATCACCCTTCCTGAAAGTTTTCCTCTGTCCTCTTGCTCCGGGCAGTTTTTGGTATGGGAATGATATAACTGTAATATTAGTTTATCCCGTTTTCTTTTTAAGATGGCTTATCCAAATGTGGCTTTAATTTTATTCTGCTGTGATTCAACCACAGGGGTCTAAATTCTGTTGTCAGCGTGGTAACTGTAAATCTAGAATAACAACACCAGAATGACTCCCATGATTTACATTCAGCATTGTAAAATGTGTGTCATTTGTTTTTATTAAGAGGGGGGACAAAAATCCATTGATACAATGTGGTCTCTGTTGCTAATAGCAAAAGGAACCAGCTGGGAAATCACTTCTGAAAGTGGTTTCTCAGACCCCTTCAAGTATAAGCAGAAAATACTTAAATCTTTTTGCTTATTAACAGTGTATGTGCTTTCATTTTTGCATGCCTCTACTCAAGATAATTTAGCAAAAAAACGGAAATGTGAAGGCAAAACAGTGTACACAGAAGTTATTGTTTGTGGTGTATAATGTAGGACAGTAAAGGGAAACGCACATCCTAGGAATTTGCTAGCAATAACTTGTTTGCTCATTATAGATACTTTTCAGCAATCATTTTTAAACCTGCTGGTTGTTCTGTACAAGTGTTTTGATGGTCTCTCATAAACAGACACATATGCAAGTCCATATAGGTAAGAATCCTTGAGGAAAACTTGCCCTTTGTGTTGCAGAAAGGAGTAAGATTTCTGTACATTTAACCTGACTCTTAAAAAAACCCCAGTTTAGCCTGATTCCTCTGCACTCTCATATGTCAAGTTTCCACTGACGTCAAAGGGAGTACCGTGCAAAGGACAAGCACAGGATTAAGCATGACACTTTGGCATGGTATGCTTCCTCAAAGACACACTTAGGGTAGAAATGCAGGGAAATGCAGTCAGTTAGCAGCACCACCAAGGGACTTGGATTTTAATTACATGAGTCTTAGCTGTATCACTTCATTTCTGTCATCAGGTTTGTGGTAGACGCTAATCACACAGATACACACCCACAAATAGAAAGTCTGTGGTTCTTAAAATCAAACGCCCAACCTCCTGTGATCATTCAGTAGTTAGGATTCACAGGCTCGAGCCCAATCCAAGAAGCTGCTGTTGAGAGCCTGTCAATGACTTGGGATCATTGGTTCCAGCCTCCTCCTCTTTCGACTCCTGCCTGCATTGGACTCTTCTAATCTGTGACTATGCAGACTATTTTATAGCAGAATGCAATGTGTCAAAGACAGCCATTCCATAGCCTTGAGAGGAAGTTGGATACTGGAAGCAGTAGAGTCCAGATCATACTGCACCCTGAAGCTGCTTAGCAGTGACAAAAAGCGAGGCCTGTCAGCAGCAGCAAATGGCACAGATGGGGCTTTGAGGAGCCTGGTCTAATGGAGGGTGCACCTGCCCATGGCAGGGTGATTGGAACTGGATGATCTTCCCCTTCCAACCCAAACCATTCTGTGATTCTAGGGACATAATATGTACCAGCACGGTATCTGCACTACCTCAAGCACCTCACCAAAGTGCACACCGTGCTCCACACACCTGCCCCTCTCTGCCTCAGTGCTGCTGAAACTGGAGGAGTGACGCATAACAGAAAGGCCTACTTGTACGTACAGAATGTGTAGGAGCGGTTCCTAAAGCAAACGTTCACAACTGCTGTGGTGACAGAAGCCTTATAAATACATTCCAAACAATACAAATACAGGGAAGAGATTAGATAATTACTATAGCCACTTGATTACTCATGACTCTGACATTAAAATTTTGGGTAGAAAATATACCGGTGTAATCCTGTCTCCCATTTCTGTCATTATTGTGAGGGTTTTTAGGAACTAATTAAAACATACCATTCTTCATCTCAATTTCTTAGCTTTGGATCTATATGAATAGAGTAAACAAGTGTTTCTAGATTTGATAGTACTTTTGAACAATATTAGTAAGTACAAATAAAAGCTGCATTAATTTTCAATAAATGCGAACTCTTCACTCAGATAGCTCCTCACAGTTTATGATATTCATTCTTGAGTAAAGGACAGTGCAAAACTTATGTATCACTTGGGCCCACAAAGTTAATGGAATAATCACCTTGTAAATCCACCTTTTCATTTTCATTAAATCATATTTGAAGTAATTTTTTTACATCTCCCTCTGTGTTTCTATTCAGTGCTGAGCAAGAATGCTGCATCATTCTGATTTCATTCTACCTATTCTGTGAAAGTTAAATGCAGTTATGAAAATACAAATCACAAGTATCAGCAAAGCAAACTTTGTGATATATCAATGCAGCAGGAAAAACAGTGAGAGGTTTGTGGTTTGTATCTTTGTTCATGAAACTAAATTTCATGGCCCTCTACAATGGGGTTATTATTAGCAGCGTAGAGCAGTGACCAAGAAGCAGTTGCACAGGAACTTTTTGAGTAGCCTGCAGGACTGGAGTCAGGATGGAAAGCCATGGCTTTCAGAAATGGCTTGTGCTCATCCAGGGATAGATGGTGGCTGGACACCAAAGACTGCACTGCACAGAACTGCCAAGTGTCCTTTCACAAGGTAGTAAATACTCTTATTCATTTGTTAGTTACTCTTGCTGAAGTTTCACATCCAAATGAGCAGGAAATTGCAGAGCAAAACCTCCTAATAACAAAAACTCTTTATCATTGATGGGTGTAAACAAGAATGATGGACCTGAACCCTAGCCTTTGATCCAAAGCCTTCAGCTAAGGCCTCTAATTCTCATGAAAAACTACAAATTGGACTGGGCAATCCTAGCAGCTGTGTGAGTCTGGCACTGAATTGGATGTCTTTTCAAAGCACTAATGAAACCTGCCAAGGTCTGCAAATACTTAATAAATCAATAAAAATATCCACATAATATGTAACCCTTTTTTGTTTCCTGAGAAAATAATTAGGCTTTGTTTTGACAAAATGTTTGTTGGTTTATTTAAATGTATACTGAGAAATCAATTTTACTATATGTTTCTATGTCAAGCTGCCAATGAATTACAGCTTCCTCATTCCCAAGAATTCTCTGTTAGTTTGATTTATTGGGCAAAGGACCTTCAGAGTTTTGAAAGGTTACGTTTAAGTCTGGGTTGTAACAGGAACTAAACTTCAGGCTTGTGCATCAGAACCAATCTTTCTGTCCCTGTACCTGCTCTCTCAGTCTCTTCAATCATTTATGTTAAAGAAATAACATTACTGTCCTAATTGTGTTAGCATTGAATTAGATGCCTTACTCAGTGATAAGGAAAAAGCACAGTGATTTCAGATAGAATGCTTTGGAACTTCTCCTGTTCTTATATTTAATTAATGATTTTTGGAGTTAAAGGCTACACAAACCAACAAGAAATACACATATCATCACAGGCTGGTTTTGTTTATGTTTTCTCTCATCCACTTCATCACCCTTTCTCTGATTCCAGAAATGTATGAGACATGCATACACACAAAACTTTTCAAATTGTTGCATGATTCCAATGTTGGTCTTTTTTAAACTCTCTTTTAGGGAGGACAGAAGCTATGTTACATTGAGCAGTGATGAATAATGATTTAACTCTTGGAAAATTAAGCTGTCCTGTTTCATTTTTAGTTTTTTTTTTTTTGGTAAGTCACTTTGTGACTGTATCTGGCAATGGAAAATTTGGTGTTGGAAAATCTGGCAGTGAAATGATGTTGATTTAAAAATAAATTCTATCCGCAGAAGCTGAAAAAGGAAAGCTCATTACGGGTACTGTGGATGGTTAAGGCTGTGTTTACTCAACCAAGGTTTAAGCCTAAATTGGTAGCTTTAAAAACTGCTATCCATCTCACAAAATTCAACTCAGCTCAGCCTTTTCACTGGCACGTAGAATCACATCAAACTGCAGGTCCAGGCTTGTAGGTCTAGCTATTCTGTTTTCAGTACAGACTATGAAAAAGTAAAGCAAAGGTGCTTCCACCCCAGTTTTCTGAATTTTGACCCATGTGGCTGCTGATGGCTTCCTCACCCACTGACACAAAGTGCCAGGATGACTACTTCAGGTATGATCTCTCAAACAATTTCAACTGAGGATAATATTTCACCTCCTACTCAGATCAGAGCATGACCCCAAAATGCCTTCTACAGACTGGGAGCTGAGGTGATGTGAAAAGGAAAAGCATTTCAGAGGTGGCTGGACCAGTTTTCAGTCATTTCTCTAACATCTGTCAGGAATTTCTTGAAAAATACAGGCCCTATGGTGGATAATGTCACTGGTTAAACTGATGGTGTCTAAGGCTTTGTGTTGGGAATATATTTTGTCTGCCTTCACACTGTTTCTTTCTGTGAAAACCTTGTATATGCTCTTCCACCCTGGAGACCAGTGATGTGGGTTTCACATGGCATCTGTTGACTTTCTTAGGATGGAAGTCACTCTTCAGTTACATTGCAAACAGCCAGGCTAACTAAAGAATGTTTGTGTCACCCTGTAACATTCTCTGAAATGGGTTAAAACACTCTAGTGACAGAAGGTAGCTTTGCAACAGCCTTTGTGTTCAAAAGATGGTTTTAGTTAAAGTGAAGTTGGCTACCTGCTGCTGCCGTCAGAGGTAATTTATCTCCAGAAATAAGCAGTGGGGATGACAACATTTTCAAACAGTATAGGAAAATGTGGAAAAAACCCTACTGTTCATGACTGGTTTTTAGCATTTTAACATGCTTGCTTTGGGTATATGACAACACTTTTTAAAAATAATGAAAAGTTTCATGTTAGAAGCTCACCAGTTTCTGTTATTACATTCTACAAATTCAGGCAGGGAGTATAAACTACTTCTACAAAGTTTCTTGTGCTCTTCATATCTTTACAAGCTATACATTTTGATTTTTCAGAAGTAGAAAATTGTGGAGATTTAGAAATTACTACAAAATTTGACTCTGGCTTACAACTGAAGAAAGACCCTGCTTGCAGGTGGAATGCAAGGAGCTGTTCTTCTACAAGAATGAATACAAAGCAGAGGGTTTGAAACCACATTGATATAAACTAATAAAAACTGAAAATTACAATGTTATCTGAATCCTTTTTGTTTATTCTATTTTAATTAATGATATAGTTGACAAAACGGAATTTTCTGTTCAGAAATCAACGTTCAGTAAGTAGCAACAATTTCCATATTTTATAATTTAAATTGTGTTTCTCTCATGCAGCTCTGAACATTTCTATTCAGTAAGCATTAGCATTGTTCAGTCTTCTTAAGGATTCTGATCGGATTAGTATTCTCCTAGGATTGATATACTACACAAAACTGGTTTGATATTGCAGCTCATGGTAAAAAGCCTTTCAAAATGGACAAATAAATGTACATTGTGTACCAAATCTGCTATTACAGATATTAACTGCAAATAAATGATGAGCATTTGATATAAATTATTTTATAATAAATATATTTATATAATATAATAACATATAATTATATTATTATATATTATTATATATTATATATTTTATTATATAATATATACTTATATATTATATAATATATTATATATATAATTATATATTTATCATTATATTATAATTATATATTATTATATATAATAATATATAATCTAATATAATAATATAATTTACTTATAATAAATAATATAAATTATATCAAAATATTACATAAACTATGTTTGCTTTTCAGTTCTAAGTATCCTTCTATATTGGACTGGCAGAAGGGTATGAATTCTTTCTGACTGATTGTTTTGACCTAAATGTTCTTCAAAGAATGGAACTCAAAGTAAATCCAGGCCATAGGAATTAATTACATCTCATTGCCAGAGTTCAAGGGAGAAATAGTCCTGATCCCCTGAAAGAAAACATACAGAATTCCCAGAAATAGATTACTAGTCCAGACAACAGCTGTACCTCCATCTTCTTGGTCTTGTTGCTTATAAAGCCTGATTTCCACATTTCATTCCATTATCAAGAACACAATTTTTGGTAGTCATGATTTTCTCTGTCAGCAATTGCCTGGGAAACAGGCTTGGCTGACCAGTTAATGGGGCTTTGTCAGAATATGCAGCTGACATTTCCTGAATAAGTTCAATTTTAACATGCAAATTGTCGGTTTGAAAAATGCTGCAAAAACCTATATATTAAGTTCAGAACAGTGGAGACACTTAGCACAATGATGTATTGACCCAGAAAAAGGTCCATAATCGTGGTGTATAGGCCATGACAGCTCTTTCAGTGGCACTGATGTGTTGCAGATGCTGGAGCTGAGGAGAAATCCTGTAGAAAGGGATGAAGGCAGAAGGGTGGCAATGCAGGGATAAAGCTGTGTACAGTTGGCCTAGAATACAGGGTGCTGTAATAAAATTAATAAAAAGACAACAGCACTGTTTTATGACTTCAGAGGTAACTTTATTGTGAATTAGGACTTCTGAACAACCTTCAGTAATGGGAAAGAAAAATGGTTTGTTTTCCTGGAAGACATCCCATGCTATGTCTGGTGAATCCTTCCATACTGTCATCAAAACCAAGCACTATGGCAGCCAATTACAGCTCCCATTTGAAACACTTATACTCAGAGAAGGAAATTATGAAACTGCCTTCTAGGATGCAAAGTAGCACTGAAGGGCAAGTGACATTGCTGCACTGAATAAAAATAGCTAGGGAGGTTGACTGTGCAAAGTCATACAGGCTATGCTTTATCTGCAGAAATTTGTCAGATGAGGCTTGTCATTTAGCACGGGGATGGTTTTACAGTATGAAGTGGAAGCACCCAAGCTGATCTGCTAGCAGCAATAAGGCCAGCCAATTTCTGTTTGAAAAGGAAAGCAACACTCCTCAAATTGTGTTATCTTGGCCAGACATACCTGCTGACAGACTGGATTAAAGTCTTTGTGTATTAATCCAGATCAAGTTGTAGGAGATGAGAGATCTCTGTCGTAGATCACCGGTGTTAGAGTATTCATATGCTGCCAGAACTTATTTTAAGAAATGAAAAAGCAGTTTTCAGACAAACAATGGAACAATTTCCATAACATTTATCACTGTACAAAGGCAGGAAAAGGAAGAAGTAAAACCTAGACTTTTACATAGCCTCCATGAGCGTATTGAAACCTCTGATGCAATTAGAAACCCAGACTCTGAAGATCCTTAAGAGTGTCTCTTGTCTAAGAGCTGCTATTAATTTTGAAACATGTCCCTGATGAGATGAAAGGTAGAATAAGGTCAGTCAGGCTTTTTCAAGCACTTTGTTGTTACAAGGGACATCAAACAAGGATGCATCTTAGAGAACACCCTGCTTCTCCTGCGTAGGACATGAGGCTCCATCACCCATAACCCATGAAATAAGTTCTCAGACTCAATTCAAACTGCAAAAGTTTGGGGTTTTGTATTGCTTTGAGGAGGGGTTAATAGGAACTGTTCTTGCTTCCTGATGACTGACTTACTGATAGCTTACTCCAAGCAACATTTTATGCCTATATTTGCTTTACAAATATAAGGTTTTTTTACAAATAATATTTTTTTGTTTTGCTGAACAAATTGCTGAGACTATTCCTCAGAAAGTTCTGGAAAAGTGTACCTCGCATTTTGTATCTATCAATAGAAGTAGATTTTAAGTCTTTAATGAGTTCACTTAATTTACAAGCACTTTAAATGACAATGTCACTGGAGACACACAAGCTATCTTCTGAAAAAGGAAAGAACCCTCATTTCTGGCAAACTCTCCCAGTGAATAAACACACGGTCAAACAGGATCAAGGACTCTATCAGACTAAAGCTGTACCAAGCTTTTGTGCCTACCTTTCCGCCAGACAAGTATGCAACCTGGGCTAATTTATAGTGCTGGAACAAGCTGATCTATGATGAAGGGTTGCAGCATACTTACTGCATTGCCATCAAGGTATTATTGATAACAGTTGCACCATGACAGGCAAAACACAACACATTTTGTTACTTAAAGGACTAAGCAGCTCTTGGTAGGGAAAGTAAGAATGTGGAAAAAAAAAAAAGAAAAGATCTGTAGCTGATAAGAAAGAGCTGTAAGAATTTGTGAGCCAAAGTTACATTCGATTGATCATGAGACTTATTCCAGAACCTTTGAAATGCTGAGGGTAGGAAGAGTTCTGGTGATAGTTCACATGTGACAGCAGCTTCTAACTCTAGACAGGGCCAGGCTGTGTTTGCTGCGTGCACACCAAGTGCTGCTGTGACTAGCAGAATTCATCAATTCATGCTACCTTACTTCTTCCCACATCTGGAAGCTTCTCATGAGATCTTATGCTAGCACAAAGTCATTGGCAGTCCAATGGCTCAGCCCTCCAGCATGGAACCTGGAGTGCTTGAAGAGTGTGTGGGTTACAAGGGACTTGCCCAAGTATAGCCATTGGTATCCTGAGAGACACATTTGTCTAGGTGCAGTTAAGACCAATTCATATAAATATTTTCTGCACAGAGTAATGGAGACTATGAAGAGGCTAAAGTCCCTGTGAGCAGGAACAACTTGCTTTTGGACTGGAAAGCACTCAAGACAAAGGACTGATAAATAATGTCAGCAGAAACAACAGGTGCAAACAGAAGAGCTTGGAACACAGTTTCAAGTTGTGCAATACAGGCTGCTTATTGCATATAGACCTGCACAGGGATTTGTGCAGTCACTGACCTTGTTAACTCAGCCTCTCTGCTTCATGACTATGCTTTACAAGTGATGTACATCAGTCTGAACAACAGCCTGACATTGCCCCACAGCCGTGGTTCTGGGGAGAAGGTTACCCAGAATGCAGGGGGTAAACTGAAAGACACTCTGGACAGTAACTATATGGTGCTTTACTAACAAATTACTTGTTTGTCAAAGGGTGTAAGTTGCCCAGTTTCAGTAATATTCCAGTGGCAGCATCAGACCCACAAAAATAGTGAACGGTCTTTATCATTACTTGTGCAAGAAGAGGTAATTTTGCTTACCAAAGAACTGCAATAGTACCCATCGTAGCCATGAATATTTTGATGTCTTCTTGTATCATGAAAATAAGCTCTATACTGCTTTAAGGGCAAAAATGTAGAGTTACATTTCAAAGTCTAGACTTTCAAAGCTTATCCAAGATGTTTTAAGACTATTTCTTGATATAATTTTATCAGAATAAACATAAATGTAAATGAGGCTTAATGCAGCATACTCTGAACTTTGTTTATGTATTTCTGAATATATTTTTGCAGTATCTGTGTAATTTTTGCCAATAAACTCCATTAGCTGACAACCAAACTAAATTTTCTCTGAAAGAATCATCCATATCCTTTCCAGAACAACCACCAATATCACATTTAAAGCCCTCCCTGTGTTTAACTCTACCTCATGCAAGAATTAGGTAGTGGATGTGGATAGCTTATAATCAGGCATATGGGATAATTGTACCTTGGTCTTCATTAAAATTCTAGGCACTGAATATTGTTAGCACTTGAGAAGTAGATTTTATTCAATTACTTGAGTGTGGGCATTTCATGTAAATTTGTGTCCTCTTGTTGGCAGAGCTAGGAAAAGTGATGCTAACTTACTTTTTTAGCTGTAGGTTTGGTCAGAACTGAGATAGAACTCAGGAAAGGAATTTATATTACCAGAGTCTATCTGCTCTACCTGTTCTACAGCCTGTGTATTAGTATTTCCATTCCCACATTAAACCTGTATAAATGCCATGCTGTATTTAATCCATCATTACATACCAGGACGACTTTATATAATGGCAGCAGCACATGACTGCAATGACCTAATTAAAAAGGAATTATTTTTCCTTTAGGAAGACAGGGAACAGATGATAGGGTATCCTCTAGCGTTAATAAAACACTAAATAAACTTGACTGCATGGGATTTGGCTCTGAAACAAATAAAATATTTGGTTTGATTACAAATCATGTAATACCTTGTGGATGTGGTATTGATCTGAGACACTTTCTATTTTGTGTTAATATTTATACAGGAGATGAGCAGGGGTTTAAGGTTAAGTGTCCTTAAAATTAAAGTCAGAATGATTAAGGTAAGAGCACAGACACACAATATAATATTTATTACCTTTTCTCCTAGATAACTCTTTATTTTCCAGGATTCATGAACTACTAGCTTTCTCACTATACACACTGGAATTGGCATTTCACATTTTCTATGCACATTGTCCATTAACTCACGTTTGTCCTACTTATAAATACAATTGCTCCAGTAAACACTATTTCCCCCTCAGAATAACACTATTTCCCCCTCAGAATATCCACATTTCTTCTGAAGCATCTCAGTCTGTCTTGGTCCCACTC
This sequence comes from Florisuga fusca, assembly GCA_038090715.1. Classification (NCBI taxonomy): domain Eukaryota; kingdom Metazoa; phylum Chordata; class Aves; order Apodiformes; family Trochilidae; genus Florisuga; species Florisuga fusca. The sequence continues at coordinate 7,108,648 of JAAWXA010000021.1, read as the reverse complement.
TCAATTCAGTCTTCCTGAACTCCTGATGTTTTTTATCCTCATCCTACAACCTAGAAGGGGCAATTTTTGAGCATTTTTCTTCCTTGAAATTCTCTACTACGCTGTTATCTCTGTACCTTAAGAATGCCTCTCCTTTCCCACTTCAACTCTCCTTCTGTGACTAATTCACCCATATAATCCAGGCCATTTTTTTTTAATTTTTTTTTTTCCTGCAAATACTCAGCAGTTCATCTTGCTATGGTCTTCACTGTGATTTCATGAATTTCTGATAATATCACTTCATGCTGTATTTTTCAAGCATTTTAGCTTGGCTTTTGATTTTCCTGACTGTTTGCTAGAGGGGTCTGTTAGAACTAACTGTGCATAATTTCTACCTCATCTCTCTCTGTTATATCTTTCATAGTGAGCACACAGCTTCTGAATCTTTTGGGAGGACAGCTAAACTCTTCAAATAAATTACTTGTCTACATTGCAAGCACTTTTCCTGTTAAGTGGCATCTATGGTCCAGTCCCACAACTAAGATTCAAAGGCTTTTTATGTCTAAAATTATAGCAGCCTGAGTTAAAAGTTACTTTATGGGACAGTAAGATCTGAATTAGTAAAACAATCTTGTAAGAATATATCTGAGTTAGAAAACTAAACCTTTTTTCCTATATTTTCTCATGTTAAATGTAATAGGAATAGCCAGGATCAAGTAGACTGTATTTCTGTGTTGCCCAGGTCATTTTCCCCAACACTCCTCTGTTTTCTGAAACAGTACAGCTATATCATCATTTTTCCTCAAAGACTTTCATCATTATTAATTCTTGCCCTCTCAAATCAATGAAGACTCCCAACCTGAAATTCATTGACATCCAGGCAAATGATCAAAACAGCCCTGGAAGGATGACATCAGCAGCAGCTCCAGGCACTGGTGTGCTGTGATCTTGCAACACGAGGTGTGGCTGTCTATCTACAGATTGCTCTGCAATGACATGAGCAGATCAACATGCAGCAGTGTGAGGCTAAGGAGGTCAGTCAAATGTTTCTCTGGTACACATATCCCAAGCCTTACTTCAGCCTCTCAAGGAAGTCCTCTCCAGTGCACGGAGTACAAAACTCTCTCAGTATCTCACCATCATTCTGATTTACAGGATGAGGATGTTTCTGAACAGTAGACTGTAATCCTGGAAGATCAAAATGTATCAAACCAGGAACAATATGCTGAATAATTTTTTTCCAACATTCTGCTCCAAAATTAGCATCTTAGGCTTTTGAGGGGAGGAGGAACTGAAATTAGAGATGAGCTGGGAGAGGAAGAACCACAAGACTGTGAACATTCCATAGCAGTAGCATTAACTGAGTCAAGCTTCCTGCTTTCACAAAAGTTGTCTGTGATTTCTGTACCAATGTTTTGACACAAAAGGGTTGAGAGCATAATTAATGGGTATTTTCACGAAGGTTATTGTTTCTGATAAGGCCCACTTAATTTTAGCTTAGAGGAAAAGAAAGGTACGTACCTTCCCACACTTCTTTTCCTTTTCTTATGCTGCTCACCCACCCTACCTGTGGATCGTGTTTGCCTACCAGAAAGTGAAAGTGAAAAAAATTTCAGCACCCAAGCCCTTCCTGCTGTATAATGCCACTACATTAAAATACCACTGTTGCAGTTTTACATGAATAAGCACTTTTAAGGTGAAGGCAAGAATTTTCTAAAACTGGTGAGAGCCAGTGGGTGCAGAAAAACTCAAGACCACGACATGTAGGTCCAAACAAGATTTGTAGGTTCCAAACTCATAAACCCCCATGGCTGAAATGCTCCTTGTGAAATCCGGGTACTACGGTCTGCAGGCTTCACTTTTTGTGGTTTTTTGTTTTGTTTTTTTTTTTTTCCTCGGATCGAAGCACCGTGGGTTTGCAGCCCTAAGGCTGCCTCAGACCATGGGGAGGGTTGCTGCATATTGCGAAGTACAAGACTTGGATGCCCACTGGGGTTGCTGGGTAACCAGAAATTCCAGGCATTTGGGGAAGGGAGGTAACGAACTGGGAAACAAGGAATTCATGTGCCCAGGCCCCTGCTGCGCTGTGCAAGGTGTGCTCAAGGCTTTATCCGGGGGCAAAAGAAAAAAAAAAAAAAAAAAGATTTTCAGACAGGCAACAAATTATTGCTGTTGTGTAACTGGCATTAGGCAGGTTGTCTGCAAGCCTTGTTGAAGCTCAGTTTCATGAACTTAGGGTTAACTGTTTCATTTTTTAAATTACTATTATGTCCTGCTCAGCTTGTATTACTTCTCTGGCTACCCTTGCTATATTTATTTGCTTAATAACTTTTGTTTCCTTATATAGTTTTAAGCTTACAAGGAAATAAATATTGATACTTAAAGGATAAAAGTTTCATGAAAATTTTAAGAAAACATCAGTGCCTTGGAATATAAATCTGGAGGTAGCTCCATTACACAGTCAGTAAGAGAACTAAACACAAAATGATGCTAACAGAAAAAATACCCAAACCAAAGCAAGCCCAGCCAACCAAAAAATAATAAAATGCACCAAACAACAACAACAAAAAACCCTAAGCCCCCCCAAAATATGCAGGTATAAAAGAGCAAGAAAGTCTTTTTCCCATAAAATGCAAATATAATTAAAAAGATGCAAAAACATACCTAGTAATGGTTACAACAGCACCATTTTCTAAGCTTCTTACTTGAAAACTAAGCAACATACAGATAAAATACCAGATTGCCATTGTCAGTACATACATGTATTCACCTTCAGTCATCCAAAGACTGTGCCTTATGGTGACATGTCTTAGCATTCCATATCTCTGTTTCTTGACCAAGTATTTAATAATATAACCTTTCTTGGGTGCATTCTCAAAAATTACGGGTGTACAGACTGCTTCAAATCAGATAACCCTAAAACAACACATCGTAGTTTCCCTTCTCATTAACAAGGAAAGAAAAAACAGTGATGGTAAGCTCACTGAGGCACAAAGTCACAGATCTAGGGAAGGTAGAGAAGACATTGTACAGGGCAGAAATTTGTAAGCAAGAAAGAATGTTATACAGGCATTAAATGCAACAGTTCTAGAAAAGAGCTCCAACTCTTTTAAGTTTTACAGCATCTTAATGTTTGCAGCAGATGAGAAAAAAAAGCAGTGACTTGGCCAGCCCCAGTTGTAGTCTGGATCGCTGGTTTTCCTCCTGCCCACCCTAACAGATCTCACAAATGAAAGCAATGTTGAACATATTTTCCTTGGCTGTGCCAAGGTCCCATGAGGAGCTTGTGTTATCACCTGCAAGAGCTGCCAGTCTGCCAGGGAACAACTCCAGGGAACTGGAGAGAAACTCTTCCTCCAGCTTTACTAGGGGCAGTCCTCAATTGAGATCAAGTTTAAATCATTATATATTATACAAAGGAGATGTTGACTCAGAATTAGTCCTGAAGTTACAGAAAATATGACCTAACAGAAAGCATTCCTCCACTATATAAGGATTCATCTTGACTCTTTTTTCTGTTCTCAGACCTGTAAAACGGAAAGGATTTGGATAAATGTGGCAAATAAAACCATGTCTTTACTCTCTGGAAAAGAGCAGAACATGTCATACCAGATCATGCCTCTGGAATTCAGATCCTGCTGAACCTACAGCGTGAGTTTCAGAACCACTGCAAGTCCATGACTTTTTGGCCCTTCAAACTACAAGAAAAGACTTGACAGCCTTTCCGCTGGTTAGGCCTTTATGGTTTAATCCCTGTTTTCTAACAACAATGAGTCTTTCTTCTGCCTCTGACAGGGTTTATAAGGTTTGTTTCTGGTTTCATCATGGAAATTTAATTACTTGGATACAGTGTGCCTAGCACAGAGCATACAGATTAGGAGAGAGCATCTGAAAGGCTACAGGGAAATGCACAATAGGGCTGACCTAATAAGGCCCCAAAACACTGGAACACAAAACCACAGGGTATTCAGAAGGCACAAGCTCAGCTGCATTTGCCTGTGTGCTGCCTGTGTTTTTACTGTCATTCCCATGTGCATTTAGACGTGGTTTGTCTCTATTGTAGTGGGCCCAGTGACTGTATGGAGCTGTGCTGACATTTCTCTCGCTTCTCTATAGTAACGCGCAGATTCTCTGAAAGGTGAAGGCAAAGGACTACATTTGTGCAGTTAAATCCAACTTGCCTATAGAGAGGGAAAAATTATATTAAACATGAACACATTTCAAAAAGCCTGTTACACGTCACCTGCACTCTGCTCCTTGGTGAGTTCAAATCCCCATTAACCCACTCCCTGCTTTCAGCTCACCCCCTCACCACACCTCCCCGTACCCCCCATTTCTCAGCCCTTAGGCAGGGTGGGTGCTGTGATGGGTGCTTGGCCCGGTGGGACCAGCACACTCCCGCTCCCCAGAGGGGGATGGGGGCGACCTCAGAGCCTGAACTTCGGCGGGGCCGGGGCTTACCCATTCCCGCTCCTTCGCTGCTACAGCTTCCTTGGAATAGCACAGTTTTGCACCAGGGACGTGTGACAGGGACTGATAAAAGCATCTTGACGCCTAACTGCTGCCTTCACTGCTCCCTGTAAATGAAAATACTCTGTAACAACGGGCAAGGGGTGCTGCTTACAGACTGCCCGGGGCACTGCCACAGGCACCACAAACCAGACACTGCAGTTACTGAAACTCCTCAATTTAAGGCCGTCTGTGCCTGTCGGCGCCAAAGGCCTCAGCGTCACAACTCCCAAGCGCCACTGGATGACAGCCGATCCGAGATGGGCCCCGGCCTGACCGGGAGGAACAGAACCGAGCCGGGCCGGGCCGGCTCGAGAATTAGGCGGCTGCTGCCACCTGGCGGGCTCTGCGCGGCGCTGCCCCGGCGGGAGTGCGGCCTAAGTGCCGGTGGCCTTCGGGATGGGCGGGGTGGGTTGGAGGATGGTCCATGAGGCAAACACCGCTTTGGTTTGGAAAGAGATCGCTGTCGGAGGAGAAAAGAGGAATTACCGTCTGACGCTTTCTCCTCACCACACTGTGCTGTGGGAGACGCTCCTGGCAGTGCTGAGGTTCATGGGCAGTCCTGGCAAATGTGCTCTTAACCTCCAGTGTGGTGCTCAGGGAGAGATGGACAATTTCCCCAGGAGAAATGAGCCACTAAGCTCTTCGTATCTAATGGTAGAGGTTATGTTGCGGTGAAAAATCCCTTCCAATTCCCATTTCATGAATCCCATTCATGAAAATACATGCAGAACAGTTTGTTTCAAGCTCTTCTATCAGGCATGTTTATGAAGGGATGACAGTTTCTGAGGGTAAATGCACCATTTATCAAAATTATTGGTCCATGGGGTATTTAAAACCAAGGAGCCCTTTCTTATTTGTCCAAGACAAATGGCATTAACAGAACAGATAAAATACCAAGATTAAAAGTGGCCCAGGGACGCTGGAGACGGTCATTTGGTGTTGGATACCATCAGGCATTTGACACTCATCCTCCATGAGAGATCACTGGGGGGATTTCTTCTTTTACTGGTCTCTGTAACACAAAGACTGTTCTCTTTATCTGCACATTAAACTCATAAACATGCACAATCTCTGACATGCTTCATCAAAAATTTTCTTCTGGAAAAAAGTGAGAAAAGTTTCTTTTAAATGTGACATTTTGCTCTAAAAGTGTTATATCGGTGGGCTGGAAATTTGCTGACTGTGACCAAAAGTGTTTCTCCACACTTGTAGGCTGTATGCTGCTGCAAAGCTGGGGTTTATTTATTTATTTATTTATTATTTTGTTCAACCACCTCTACTACACCCCTACTTTTATCTATCCCCTTTGGTTTTGTAAATTCTAAGCCACCATTTACACATTCAAGACCCATTACAAGCATGTCCTGTGCTGCTTCTCATCTATCATTCACCATTTAGCTACTGGCTATATGTCTTACCCCATGGACCAATTCTAATCACATCTATCTAAAGATTCATGGTTTGTGGTAGAGTAACTACAGTCCTGGCAATAAGGAAAAAAACCACAATGTGAGGTCAGTCTTGCTGAGCCCCAGAGAACCTGAATCTGTTAGAGAATGTCCTTGGGAAACAGATGCCTTAATCACAGAATCACAGAATGACACAATTAGAGCTCATGCACCCTGAATCAAAGACAGTTGGCAGAACCACCTTAGTTTTATGCTCTCCCTTTCCATCCAAAACTCAGAAATCAGTTCCCCCTAGCAGTGTTCAAGGCCAGGTTGCACAGGGCTTGGAGCAACCTGGTGTAATGGAAGATGTCCCTGCCCTGGCCATGGTAGGGTGGTTGGAAGTACGTGATCTTTAAGGTCTTTAAGGGATGTTACTGCTGATTTGAGGAGTACCAAGGCACCATCATCTTAATTTGTAAGATTTGTAATCTATGTAAGAAATTCAGTTTTCAGTTTGTTAAGTGAACTAAAATAATATTTAAAAAGTTAACTGAAACCAAAACTTTTTTGAATTTTTTTCACTGAAGCCAGTGTGAAAAACCGCTCCATGGAAAATTTTAGTCAGCTGGAGTTCACTGACGCATTTTCTCTTATCCATCAGTTATATCCCATTTCCACTGTTATTTATGAAGCAAAGCCTGCTGTATATGGTCAGACAGTGTCTAAAAAGATGGGGTATTGTGCTCTTACTGTGGCTTCTGGTCCAAGCTCAGAATGTACTTAGTCTTGCACAGAAATCCCAGGGAGCACGCTGTTAATGCCACATCTGCATCTCCCACTTCTTTCAGTCGGGAAAGTATTTCCAGTGAGAGATAAACTGATGGAAACCTGAATTGATGCACCTGGGGTGCCCCATAAAAACCCTGCTCTGTTTTGCATATATAATTATATACTCATCAGAGCAGAGACTTTGCCACTTTCACTCAGTGGAACTCACCCTCCCCTCATTCTTTTTTTCTCTGGGGACAGCTAATGTATGTCCTTGGTGAAGAGTTCCAGAAGAAGAAATTAAGAGCAGCCTATTACTAACTCAACTGCTGTTTGGGTTCCAATTCTGAGCCATGCAAAGGGGATTTGAATGGATGACAACACAATGAGCATGAGAACTCCAGAAGAGCAAAGTAACCTTAGGAGGTACTATATTAACAAGTAAGTTTCAGACATTGTACCAAGGTAGGTGCTGATTAACTAAAGCCTTTCACACTAGCTGGTAATTAATGACAACTCGGGAACTGAAATTTTTGAAAAAAATCAACATATTTGAAACAGGCAGTAGAAGAAAAAAATTTCTTCTCCATAATTGCCTAAGGAATAGTTGAGTTCAAATTGCTACACTCAAAAACCTATATATCCTATTGGTTTATCAAAGACCTATGTATCTCTGTGTGGTTAAGTGTAAAAGCTACGTGACAAATAATCTTCCAAGTCTGATCTGGAAAGACCAGTTATCCCAATCAAAATCAAGCATACAGGGATGCAGGACTCCAGAACGGTAGTAGCCAAAGGCAATTAAAAAATGTTAACTTGATTCTTGTCAGGAAAATTATAAATAAGGAATTGCTCATTACATTTTGGCAGTTTTCTTTTTACTCTAGGAATTTACAATATAAGAATGATGAGCTGGCATTGCCTTCCCCATATACTGGGAATTAGGTATTTCAGTGGCTTTTATCCATCATTCATATACTCCTCTACATCTGTGGTGGCAGCAGCTTCAATTATGAAGCACAACCCAGCTACAGCAGATGCTTAGGTACTGGATTCACATGAAATAAATACACATGCATGCCTTGCCTGCACCCAGCTTACCATCTACCAACAAGCCAGAGATGATTTTAAGGACAGACTTCCTGCAAGATTTTAAGCGCTCAGGATTATGCTTTAGACCTCAAAACAAAGGTCTAAAGCCCCATCCCTGTTGTACAGCAGGGACACTGGGTCACATTTTCAGGGCTGCACAGCAGGTGCTCTGTCAACAAGGTCTCCACACCAGCCAGTCCCTCAGTACCACACGGTACCCTGCTCTGCGGGCTGGATGCTCCAAGTCCCCCTCTGTGTCTGGCACTGGTGGCCATGGCACCCATGAATACAGAGAAATGTGGCTGCAAGTGGGTAGGTAAACCAGCCACGGATTGCACTGACAGTGAGTCTTGGGAAAAATCCTGCAAGAGCCCTAGGAAGCACACAAAATGTCTTCCAACACACCAGCTCAGGAATTGTACGTTTTCTCATAAAAACAATTAAAATGACAACTTTGTTTATAGCTGCTCAAAGGCTTGATCAAATCACAGTTTGGCTGTAATGCTGTACTCAGTAATGTTGGCTACATGTGGTATGATGTAGTAGAACAGCTCTGTCTCTGCTGACCACTGAATTGAGTTACTGAACTCTGCCCTAGCCCTTTTTTAGGCATTGATTTTTTTCTTCTTTCTTTTATGTCTTGGTTTTGGAGGGAAAGGGAGAGCATAAAGCTAAGGTGGTTCTGCCAACCATCTCTTTGGTTTCTGAGATCTGAGACATCAAGTCCTCTGGGTCATTAAGGCATCTCTTTCCCAAGGATGTTCTCTAACAGATTCAGACTCTTTGGTCATAGTCAAAAAACTTCCAGCCCACTGATACCACACTTCTAGTATGAGATGTCACATTTAAAATAAACTTTTCTCTCTTTTTTTCCAGAAAAAAAATTTGATGAAGCATGTCAGATACTGTGCATTTTTACAAGGTTAATGTCCAGATAAAGAGCACAGTCTTTACACTGGAGGTTAAGAGCACATCTGCCAGGACTGTCTGTGAATTTCCAGCACTGTCGGGAGCATCTCCCACATTGCAGTCTGGCAAGGGACAAGATTTAGACAGGAAATTCCAAGTTTCACCTCCAACTGCGATCTCTCTCCAAACCAGAGGAGTGGAGAGTCCCTTAAATCTAACCAAGAGAGTGGTTTTGAAGAAGTGCTACTCTGCTATGTGCAGGCACATTGATAAGGTAAAAGATCCTGGTATTTTTCCAGTGAAGTGTCTGGTCTCTCTGGCTGGAAGTTGCAGCCAGTCCCACACAGGTGGACAGGATACATTTGAGCAGGCACTTTCACCCATTTAGTCATTTTCAGCAATTTTCATAATTGTTTTTCGTAGGTAATGTTTATGTGCTGGTGTTTTGAATTTCAGACACATAGGCCCATCTATTTTGAATGTAGCAACTGTCTTACAGAATCACAGAGTCATGGAGTAGTTGAGGTTGGAGAGGACCTTTAAAGGTTCCCTATTGCACCCTGTCTGCAGTAAGCAGGGACATCTTCAGCTAGATCAGGTTGCTCATAGTCCTGTCCAACCAGACCTTGAATGTTTCCAGGGATGGGCCATCTACCACCTCTCTGAACAACCTGTTCCAGTGTTATAAAATCATCATCATAAAACATTTCTTCCTTAAACCTAGCCTGAATTTACCCTCTTTTAATTTAAAACCATTACCCCTTGTCCTACTGCTACAGGCCCTGCTAAAAACTCTGTCCCCATGTTTCTTGTAAGACCACAGTTAAGAATTGAAAGGCCTTAATAAGGTCTCCCCAGAGCCTTCTCTTCTCCAGGCTGAAAATCCCAATCTCAGCCTTTTCTCAAAGGAGAGGTGCTCCATCAGTCTGATCAGGGCACCTTCTGGTGTCCATTGCCCTCATATTCCTCAGCATTCACTATTATGGCATAAGGCCATGGTTTTACAAGGCACACTGCTGCATAGCCTTTCCATTGTCATTTTACAGATTTTATGTCCATGAACTGTCTAATGCCTTATGGCAGTATGTTCTGAAGTTAGGAAAATTCATAGAATTTTACATAGAACAACAACAACAACAAATAAAATAAAATAAAATAAACATGCATAGTGAGATTAGAAGTGTTCCTGATGGCAAAATAATGACATATTTCACTTTGGACCGTCTGTGACTTTGCAAAGTCAAGACCAGTTTCTACCCTTTGTCCCTCTTCCAACCTCACATCTCTCCCCAAACCATGCTCCTCCCTCCGAACAGCTTTCCTCTCCAAATCTGCTTTTTCTACCTCCTCGCTCTGTCTCCAGGCACTCAGGATCCCAGGCACTCAGCTGGCTCTGTGCCCTGGGCCTTGCTCTATTCTTCTCAGTTTCCAGCATCTTGTTTCTGCTCAAAGCCACAGCTGGTGTCACTTCAGTGGGAGAGGGAGGGAGACACAGACAACACGGCTATCACTAGAGGGCAGAACAGTCCACAGGAACTCAGGAGCAAAGAGTGAGGACAAAAGGGTAGAAAGTCACTGACATTTCATGTCCTAAAACCATTAATGGCACAGACTGGGCTTTCTTCACATGCTGTATAAGAGATGTCGACTCTTTCGAATTCTGGTCATATTTCTGAAGTGAGGTGCCTTCCAGAAGGATGAAATGTCTATTGTGACTGATGCCACAAAAAGTGAGGCAGAAAATGAGTATTTACAGAACGGTGATGATAGGAGGTGCTAAATGCCCTGAGCTTGTGCTTCCAGCACAGAAACAAAGCAGGAAAGTGTGGGCTGGGAAGTAGACTGGCATGTTGCTAACACAAGGAAGAACCAGTTGCTCCTTGTCAGAGAAGGTCCTATGCCTTTTTGTCTTTTAAGAAAGGGCTTCATTCTTGCTATGGGCTAAAATTCTGTGATGGAAGATGAAGCAAAGTCATCAGCCTGCAGCTCTGCAAAAAATAATGAGTAAGGCTGATGGAGGTTTGCCTCTGCACTTTGTGCCATGGTTGCATTAGAGCTGCCCACTTCAGAAAAGCTGAGCCAAGATCCTACTTTGTCAAAGCTTCATGAAGTCTGTTTTGGGACAGCAGACTATGTGAAATGGAACAGTGCAAATCAATCCAAGTTATATGCTTTTAAGAGCTAAGCTGGAAATGTGACAGGCAGTAGCTTACTACTCCAGGGAGTCCCTTGCCACCTGTTAACTTCTACATTTTCAATTTAGGTGTCTGTAACTTTGCCTCCAGTCACTCCAGAAAGCAAGACACACTCCTTTGTGTGCCTTGAACAACTGAGGATCCTGTGAGCAGAAAAGGTAAAATGAGCTAACTTTGATTAAAAGTTATCCAAGCTTACCATGGCTTTACCTATCTAGTAATATCACTGGATGGAAAGCTCTGCAGGCTCTTCCCAGGAAGATGAAAACCATAGAAACAGAAAGAAAAAAACAATACACATGCAGAAGGAAGTGAAAGTAAACCAGAAACGAGGGGGAGAAAGACAGAAAAAGAGATTTTAGGACTCAGCAATTGAAAAGACCCAAAAAGGCTAAGATGAATAAGAAGTCCACGTGTTTAACAGATTCACTGGCCCATTTCTTGACACTTTGAACACTAAGTATATGAACTATTTCTGTGATGCACCACAATGTCCCCAGGTAAGAAACTCGCTGGCATTTGGGAGAAAATGTATGTCAGGAGAAAAAATACCACTCTGAATTTTGCAGTTTTATTTTTGTACTTGTTGAAGCTCTGTTTGTACAAGGGTAAGCAGACACCCTGGCAAGATCACAAGAATCACAGAGCTCTGTAAGAGGGGAGTAAAAGCAAAACAGGAAAGAAAAGGGAAAAAAAAAAAAAAAAAGCTTTCAGGAATGAGTGATCATGGTTTTATCAGTGCTTTCTGACTCTTCTCACTGAAGTTGCCAATTAATTTTAATTGCCTGGTTTTCCCACCTGAGCAATGACTCCTGAGCTGCTAGGGACTCAGTGCAGCCCTGGCACCTTTTTGGCAGAGGCAAAGCAAGGTGGGATGTCCATGCCCTGCTGCTCTTGCCTGTGGATTTCATTTGTACATCATTGAACCATAATGGCAAAGGGCACCACGGGGCACCTGCCTGCCCACTGCCTGCTGGGGCTGAGTGATTCCCCACATTGGCATCAGACCCACCCGTGTGCAGAAGGAAAAAAGTCCCTTTCAGCACTGCAGGTGTGAAACACTGAAGCATGCAGTGCCTGTCCTCTGCCTTGTAGCAGGGGTGCAGAAGGTGTAGGAGGCATCCTGCCCCTGGCAGGAGGCTTTGCTGGCTGGTTCATCAGCTCTGTGAGTTCCATGGGAGACTTCATGAACAAACTGCAGCTTCCCAAAGTCTAGGTTAATAATAGAAAAAGACAATATGTTTCCTTCACCCACCAGCATTTTTTCAACATAAAAAGAGAGAAAATACTAACAAATAAGATTTATAAAAAGAATACTAATGAAGAAGGATTTTCCATCAGATAAAAGGAAAGTCTCCAGTCTCGTTATGAGGGCAACCACCTAATCTATGATGGAAGAAGAATTTTTCATGTGCTAAACTGTTTTCCCACTAATCTCATCTTAAGAAAAGTAATATAATGAGGATTTATTTGGGCCTCTTGATACATTTTTCTTAAAGCCAGACAAAAAAAGAAATCTGAACTTTTTTTTCTTTCTACTGCAGCACTTTGACAGCTTGAGGTGAAAGCAGACATGACAGCCTAGCTCATTTGTCTGGGTATAAAATAGTTATCTTAAAGGATCACAAAACCTTTTTATTCTCCAAATTATCAAACACAGTCTGATTGGCCAGCATCAATCCTGAGACTAAAAACAGTTTGGGATGCTGTTCTCGTAGCTGGGCAGTATGTTTTTTCTGGACTCACAGAATCATAGCATTTTCAAGGTTAGAAGGGACCTTAAAATTAATCTAGTTCCAACCCCCCTGCATGGGCAGGGACACCTCCCACTAGATCAGGTTGCTCAGAGCCCCATCCAGCCTGGCCTTAAAAACTTCCAGGGATGGGGCTTCCACCACCTCTCTGGGCAGACCACCCTCATGGTGAAGAACTTCTTCCTAACATCCAATGTAAATCTACCCTCCTCTAGCTTGAATCCATTCCCCCTAGACCTGTCACTACCTGTTATCCTAAAAAGTCCCTCACCAGCTTTCTTGTAGGCCCCTTCAGACACTGGAAGGCTACAATAAGGTCTCCTCAGAGCCTTCTCCTCTCCAGACTGAATAACCCCAACTCTCTCAGTCTGTCCTCACTGGAGAGGTGCTCCAGCCCTCTGATCATCCTCCTGGCCCTTCTCTGGGTCCATGTCTTTTTTGTCAACCTGTTTCAATCATCATCATCCTTGGCACCCCTGTGCTGGCCACATGGAGGGGGGTGGAAGGGGTGGTGGTGCTTGGGAGCCCTTGGGTGCACCTGGGTCGTGCTGAGGAGCTCCCTGGCTGCCTCCTTAAGCAGGGAGAGGAGGAGAAATGCCAGGAGGTTCTTTTCTGCTGTGCAGGAGGGTTGAAAAGATGTTGTGTTGCAGTGATTCAGTGGGGAAAGGATAAATCCCTCACATACACCTACGCAGCACCACGAGAAAGAACTCCGTGGGCAGAGAAGGAGCAGAACATGAAATATGAATTTCCTCGAGCTGCTGAAGAGGGGTGGCTTTCCAGAGCCCTTCCTCCATGGCTCTGTGCTCCCCCTGTGCCCACCTGTGCTGGGATGGAGGTCTATCCCTGCCCTGGGAAGCTCCCAGGCATGGCTGCTCATCCTGCCCCACGGCCTGCACCTGCAGCCCTTGTGAAGGACCAGCCCCTTTCTCACATGGATTTTGGGCTGGCTAGAGAGAGGCAGCTCCAGTCAGCAGGAACCCCAGGGCTGAGGAAGCTGGTGGAGAGGGCTCCCACTTTCAAAAAAGCTTGGGAAGCCCCAGCGTAGGCTACTGCTAACTCCTTGGTGCCCCAGACAAAAGTTCACCCCCAAAACCACCAGCCCCAGCCCAGTCTTTGGTGCTCCAGACCCCTGGCCCTTCAGGTAAGTCCTGCCTTGTGTGAGTACCACCCCTGGGGGCTGCAGTTTGAGGTGCTGAAGGGCTCCATGAATCCCTTTTTTTCCATTTATCAAAATGTTGGGAGGTTCTTCCAGTGTGTGCATCCGAGAGGTGGCACCATCAGTGATGGTCTCAGGCTGGGCAAAGCCTTTCTGGGGAGGAGATCCAGAGGAGCCTCTGTAGCCTCTGTGCTCACTGCTGGTTTGGGGAGGTTTAATTTACATTGCAAGGCTCCTTGTTGAATTTTGTTTGCTTTCTTAAATATTTTCTGTTACTCCTCAGTAAATTTGAATCCCTCCTATAGCATTAGAGCATGTATGGATGCAATTAATTTCCTACTACCTTGGGGATTTCAGACAGCTTCGTTCTCGGAGCTATTTAGAAAATTATTTAATCACCTTGGAAAATCCCGTGTAGCCAAAAAATCTTCTGTTTACTTATTACTCAGTTGTAAATTGGTGGTGCAAAATATAGCAGTGCTGGGTTGTAAAACTGCACAGAAGTCTCCACTGAAATCCAGTGCCAAAATAAGGAGGAAGGAAAAAAAAAATTAACTCTTTGCCTGCAGTGACTCAAAAGCAAATGAATTTTTTTCGTCACAAGTTTGGGCCGGAATTTCCAAGGTTTCTGCGGAGCCGAGTCACCACCCCCACCACCCCCCCCAGCATCAGGGTAGCTCATTGGTGACACTGAATTAGGATGTGATCATATTTATGCATTTTGAAACCCTGTAATGAGTCATCTGGGTGCCACTAAAAGCACTTTGGAAATGTGTGTTTGACTGCAGACAGCAAGCACCCAGGGGACCTGGGGGAGACACAGCTTTTCCTCCCCATGGGCTGGGCAGGGGGATGTGGGCACTGGAGGTTGCTCAGCCCCTCAGCCCTCCCCCATCCCCCTCCATGAATGCGGATTTATGGATTTGCTCCCATAAATTTGCACCCTGGATGCCCAAGGAGGCATTTTATGTTCAACACCACTTCGAGAAGTGTGCTCTGGTCACCCCCTTAACCCAGAAATCTTGGGGGGCAGGAGTTTGTGTGTCTCAAGGGCCGGTCCAAACCACTTGTCCCTGTAGNCATTTTCAAGGTTGGAAGGGACCTTAAAATTAATCTAGTTCCAACCCCCCTGCATGGGCAGGGACACCTCCCACTAGATCAGGTTGTTCAGAGCCCCATCCAGCCTGGCCTTAAAAACTTCCAGGGATGGGGCTTCCACCACCTCTCTGGGCGACCACCCTCATGGTGAAGAACTTCTTCCTAACATCCAATGTAAATCTACCCTCCTCTAGCTTGAATCCATTCCCCCTAGACCTGTCACTACCTGTTATCCTAAAAAGTCCCTCACCAGCTTTCTTGTAGGCCCCTTCAGACACTGGAAGGCTACAATAAGGTCTCCTCAGAGCCTTCTCCTCTCCAGACTGAATAACCCCAACTCTCTCAGTCTGTCCTCACTGGAGAGGTGCTCCAGCCCTCTGATCATCCTCATGGCCCTTCTCTGGATGCACTCCAGCACATCCATGTCTTTCTTGTTAATAGGGGCTCCAGAACTGGATGCAGTGCTCCAGTTGGGTTCTCATGAGAGCAGAGTAGAGGGGGAGAATCACTTCCCTCAACCTGCTGGCCACGCTTCTCTTGATGCAGCCCAGGATCTGGTTGGCTTTCTGGGCTTTAGGTGTACACTGAGAGCTCATGTTAAACTTCTCATCCACCAGCACTTCCAAGTCTTTTTCCTCAGGGCTGCTCTCAAAAGGACTCGGGGGGTGCTGGTGGATGAATCTCCTTATAGATGTTGTTAATTCTGTTGGGTTTTTGCCCCAAGTTTTTCAATAAATATTTGAAAACTATCAGTTTCTTTAAATCCTTTTTCTTGACAATGGATTCTGGAACAGTGACCAAGGACAAGCAATATTGCTGTAGTGGTATTTGAGCAAACTACTGCCCTAGGAAAATAAAATGTGATTTATAAATGTATCCCACAGTCTAATAGCTGGATATTTAACAATCTTTTGAAAGCAGTGACTGGACAGTGACCCACAAAGTGGCAAGGATGGCTCTGGGAGTGTCATATTGTGATCCCTGTCATGGCTTGGATCAGATTAAGCGCTGCAGGAGGGCTCATGCTCTGACAGTCAATCAGTGCATCCAGACATATGGTAGATATGCAAAATGCCTTCCTGAATCCAGTGAAATAGCATGATAGTTACTGCTTTTTGACTTGAGATCACAACCTTCAAAACCTTGTGAGCCCTGTGAGAAAAGTGCAGTTTTCCTCATCCCTTGCCTGCTACGTGGCAGAAGAAAAACACCAGGTAAAGGTGTTACACCACTGGCAGGGACACAAAAATGCTGCTGTGTCAGCATTATGTGAATTAATGTGAATTCATTAAAAAGCACCTCTGACATTTTATCAGAAGGATAAATTTCACTGCTTGTATTTTGTTGCTTAACCTTAAATGTCTTAAATTTTGCATGTTCCAGATGTCAGGAACATTAGGTAGGTTTCCTGAAACCTTAGAGGAAATTAATAAGATGTCAGATATCCTCTTTATCGTATGTTGGAGTCACTCTACAGCCCTGCCTGACCATGTACCCCTGGGGCAATATGGGTCCCAATGTGCTATTTGCATGGAAACAACTCCACCTTCATGAGGCTCGTGGCAGGGCCAGCTGGTTTTCTCCTGACACTACTGCCTTTTAGTAGTAGCAAGGATTCAGACAGAAACAAACAGCCTATCTGAATCCTTTTATAGGTCTGTGACAGTACTTTTGAATGGTAGACCAGTTTCACTTGCTTCACACTCTCCAGTCTGAGCTAATTAACACCCTGGAGTAATGTTCCTTAGAGCTTACACACAGGAGAAAGTGACAGTCCATCAATTTGTGGATGGCTCCCCATTTCATGTCCTTAGCTTCCCAACCAAAGAGCTGCTGGTGTGGCCATTCCCCCACAGAGAGGAAAGAGAACTGGGGACATGTGCCTTGGGAGAGTGCTGATGCTCCTTTCTTTCTTTCAGATGGCAGCATCCCTTTGCAGGCTGCACAGGGAGAGTTTGAGGGCTGCAGGGACAGCATAGGGCACATTTTGGGCATTCTATTGCTATAGTGTTGTGTAACTGTATTTAATATTATCTGAAGCCTGCAATGGTGAAATAACACCATCCTGCATTTCATAATTGCCAGGCACTTCTGGTAATTACCCTGATTGCCCTCACCACAGGTGGCTGCAAATTGAAACCATTTATCTGTACTGCCCTCTGCATATTTGAAGCTGACTTCAGACACCCCGATCTTCTAACCTCTGAATCTAGGTGTTATTCATTGTAGGATCCAGCTGGTCTGTTGCACTGGTTTTGGCTGTGATGGAGTTAGTTAATTGGTTCATAGTAGCTGTTATAGTGCTCTGCTTTGGATTTATGACCAAAACACTGCTGACAACACAGTGATATTTTAGTTACTGCTGAGCAGTGCTTACACAGCATCAAGGCCTTTTCTGCTTCCCACCCCACCAGTGAGCAGGCTGGGGGTGCACAAGAAGATGGGGGGGGGACAGGTGGTATGGCTGCCCCTATCTGGGCAAAGGGACATCCCACACCATGTAATATCACATTCAGTAGTAAAAGCTATGAGGAAAAAGGAGGGACATTCAGAGTTATGGTGTTTGTCTTCCCAAGTAGCTGTTAAACTTCAACCTTCACTGTTTGATTGTCTGAGACATTTAACCAAATGCTAGAGGATACTTTAGGTATGGTTTCTGGGTCATGATGGTTGGGAAGACAGCTATGATTTTATATTCTCAGTTGGAACTTGGCAATTGCAATTGCATCTTTAAAAAGCAAAAAGTTCCTATTCTTCGTCTGCTCACCCTGGGTCACATGTTCACTGAGGAAGAGCTCAGGATTCCTACTGGACACAAATGCATCCTGCCTGGTGACAGGGACAGACAGGGACACAAGAAACACCACTGTGATGGGAACAAGATTTTTCACCGAGCTGGAGAGAGAGTATGTCTTGAGTAGCACCAGTTCTGCTTGTCCATCTGTCCTGTTGTGTCCAGATGGATGTAAGTGCTGTGTAAGCTAAACATAAAAAGCAAGGCCCAGCCAGTCAGTTATAGGAACTGAGGAGAACAGTGGTTCAAGGGGTCTTTTCCAGTCCAGCTGAAGGCACTGCTTTCTGCAAAGACTTTTGCAATAGACACTTGCCACCACCAGACAGTAATTAAAAATCCTGTTTGGGATTTGATTCCCCATGTGACCATTATCCTGTGCCAAGATCCCAATAAATTAGGGTTTTATTTTTCATTTTTAGCAAACTGTCCAGTTGTCTGTGTGACACACCACTTACTAACATACCATTGGGAAGTGTCATGAAGCAACAGTTTACAGCCTTGCAGATACAGCATCAGGATTAGCCCAGTAGTTCTCTGTGTCCATGGGAAGGGACATCAGAACCCACCTGCACAAATGTCCTTATGGCCAGCTCAGAGCTGCTTCTCTGATGGCATTTTCTTAGGAGCTTTGAGTCTAGCAGGCAAATGAAAACTACTACTTTTTCTTTCACCTACTCTTATTTTCTGATCCCTGATGATGATCCATGGGAATTCAGTTCTGTGACTCACATATTGTTATAATCATCTAAGTTTGAGTTTTCCTTCCTCCCTCCATCTCTTCCCCCTGTATCTCAAGATACAGGATCTGTAAACCAGAAAGGGATCCAGCTGTGCCTAATAGTTTGCTGTTTATCTGTGCCTTTAAATAAGTAAATGCAATGATTCTCTAAGTAGTAAAGCCCTATCTTAAAAAGATCACGAATTTCAATAAGAATATGTATCTGTTTTAATATGTATGTTTGGGTTTATGTATATATTGACTTTTAAAATTGTGATCCATGAAGTGAGATGATAAATGTGGCCATATCTGTGGTAAATCTGCTGGCAATAACCTGGTCTCTCATTGTGATGTTGAAAAGTGTCTGAGAAGAATATTTATGTCAGTGATTTGTTATTCCACTCACTACATCAATCACTACATGTCAGTACCAGGAAAAAGAAAAGGAGAAAGGTAAAAAGGTGGGAAGGGGAAGGGGAAGGGGAGATGTGNACATCAATGCTTTTCTGTGTAGGGTTGTTTTTTTAAATGAACACATTCAGTATATAATCAGCATCAAACATTTGTTACCTGCTGTTACGTCTAGCCCTATTCTCTGGAGCACTTATCTTCAGACTATTCTGAACCTTTGCATCCCCTGTTTCTGAGCCATTCTTAGTAACACTGAACATATACAAGTCCCTAAATATCTTTAAGGACATGTATCTACCTTCTCTACATCGTTTTCAGGAAGTGTATAAATTACTTATAGCAAAGAAGATATGCAAGTAATCCATAGAGTTGACCTTTTTTGGACACCCAATGTTGCAGAAACTGTCTAATCCCATGTCTTCTGTTCATTTATCTGAAAATCTACCTTCTCCCAGCAGTGCAGATTGGCTTTCTTGTTTTTCAGATTTCATTCATCATAATTTTCTAAAAGAAAATAATACTAGTATGAGAAGAGATGAAATGGGCCATGTGGAGCAGCAATGCATAAGAGCAATACATGGTCGAGTGATGTAGAGCTAAACATAAAAGTGTTTGTGTGCATCTCACAGCAGTGGAAGCCTGAGGAATTTATGGGTGTTCCTTCCCTGTTTTACTTCATCTACAGCCTCTCCCCATGGATGAATCTCTCTGGAATGGTTCACTAGGAAAGCAAAGAATGAAAACAGAACAAAATATTTCTTCCGAGATGCACTTCATAAAATACTCAATATACACCCAATAAAACCTAATAAATGTTTGTGGATATTAAGAAAAAAATATAAGAGACAGTGTGTCAGTGATCCCCAACCTTTCTATTAAAGAAGTGTTACACTTCATTTGTCATTGCTTCCTTTAAGACCAAAGCATGCAGAGCTCATGCACAGCACATACTTTCTTTTTCCTTAGGTGATTATTGCTGTGCTCTCATATGTACTCACTTGAATGATGTGCTTGCTGAAACTCCAGTCAAGAATGAAAATCTGATCTGAGCCGTCTGCACAAATGTGCTCTGGCACAGTCTGTTTGGAGTAATCCAGGAATGAAGGTTTGACCAAAGCTTTTTATCAACTCCAGACGCACTCACTGTGAAGTTCCAGCAGGTTGGTGACTCCCCTCTCCCAAGGCAAAGCTTAAATTTGACAGATACTGAGATT
This sequence comes from Florisuga fusca, assembly GCA_038090715.1. Classification (NCBI taxonomy): domain Eukaryota; kingdom Metazoa; phylum Chordata; class Aves; order Apodiformes; family Trochilidae; genus Florisuga; species Florisuga fusca. The sequence continues at coordinate 7,088,654 of JAAWXA010000021.1, read as the reverse complement.
CAGTTGCAAGCATATTAAATATTAAAATAGAGTCACATTAGGACAGCTCCAAGGGAGAAAACTGAAAATGAGGGATGCTGAGGACTGGGATGAAACTCCAAGGCTAGCAGTGCAAGCAATGCCATCACTCCTTCACAATCCTTAGCACCAACCAATTTGTTAGAACAGGCTTAGGATGATGATGCTTACTGAAACTAATAGAAAAATAACCTTTTCTAAACAAGAAATTATCACAAAACCTAATCTATTTCTATAATTTGCAAGTATCCATGTTTTCTGTCAGAGGGAGTGTATCTACTAATCTTCAGTGCAAAATCTGTTGGAAGGCATATAGAATACATGTGCAAACATAAAAGTAACCTTTTCCAGAATATTCCTGTATTTTTGGAATACTCCAGTTCCTGCATCCATCCTGACTTTTTGAATGTGGAAGGCTGAAATATATCAAAACTGAGGCAGTTCTAGCATATCTGGGAAAGGGAAAACAAATCTACATTCACTTGCTATGGAAAACCACTCAACATAGTGTGCCCCTGAAGAACCTAAGAACAAAAGAGAAAGTTTCACCAGTATTTCTACAGGAGAAACTATCCTGTTTGTGTTATTGTTACAGAGAAACTGTTTTAGACAAGTGATCACAGGGTGGAAATGCTTGGAACTCATTGCACATTCAGAGCTCACCACTGGAGCATGGAGAAGGAGACTCCTAAAAACCCTGAAATGTCTGTTCAGATTAAAGGCTTGCACTTGGACTGTGCTCAGGAGACAGGGTTATACTCCACTGTCACAGTTTAACTCTGGCCCAGCAATTAAACTGAGTAACAGATGTTCTCTATTAATCCCCCTCTCCTCCTTGGTAAAGAAAGGAGAGGGAATAAGGGAGAGAGACTTACGGGCTGGAAACTAAACTACACAACTTTAATGAAACAGGAATTATAAAAAGGAAAAATTACTAAATATATACAAATATACAGGAAAATTGATACCACGTTCCTCCCTCTTTTCCCCAGTAACTCTCATGTCACCACGGAGGCTGCAGGGCAGCCCTGGGAAAGTCCAGGCTGGACTCCTGGGGTCAGGAGGAGTTGGGAGCTGGAGGCAGGAACACACAGATTCAGGCTGGCATGGATCAGGACCACAGGCACAGGAACAGATGGAATCCTCCCAGGATGCTGAAGCAAACAGGGACAGGTGAAGAAGGGGAATCAGGAAGGGTTTTGACCCTTGTGATCCCTCAAATTTATACTGAGTATGACGTGTATGGGATGGAATACTCTGGTCAATTTTGGTCATTTATCTTGTCCATTCCTCCCTAAGGGAGGGTTTTGTAGGTGTGGCCTCTTTACTCCTTTTCTCCTTCTGGAGGGCAAAATATTCCTCAGAACTGAGCAGTGTCCTTGGCACTGCACACCAGTCTCTGGCTGTAACTATAAACATCCAGTGTTATCAGTCCTAGAAGCAGACACTGTCTGAGAAACTTGCTGTTAATTTCAACAAGTGCAGCTACTTATGAGAGACTTAGCTGAAAGCAAAAGTACAAACCAGAAAATCACTTTTATCCTGGCCCAAACCAGGACATCCACTTAGCAGTCAGGTGCTAATACAAAGATTTTATTAATGATACAGTTATCAATGCACATCTTACCTAGACATATAGAACGTAAGATCCATTAAGAGCTTGTAGTAGCTTGAAACAAATACAGTCGCAATTCTTACATGTAAGGAGATGTAATTTGCTATCAGATCAAAGATAATTTTTTTCTCATATATTTGTTGTTTATACCTATACACCAAACAAGACTTATATTAGTCAAATATAGGTGCCTTGAGTACAATATTTAAATAACAAAAAATCTGCAGATCAAGTAGAGAGGCCTCCCTATCTGGACTGTTGACCGCTATGCCAGCACCTAAAATTTCAGTAGTGTACAAACGAATATACACATCCTAGGCTCAGTATTTTGCCTTATTTCTGATAGACTCAACAATTAGATACATATTGAGTATTTTTTTTTTCAGCAAACCCCATGCAAAGTGCAGGATAAAAGTTTCTCCAAATGCAGATTTTGCCACTGTTCTGTAAAAGGAGGTAACTGGGAGTATTCCGAAGGCTAGAGACAAACAGGGGAAAAATAAAAAAAAAGCAGCTCAACTCCCTTGCCAGGACATATTTCCTCCTTGTTGGGAATGCCACATGGCTGTGAGGAGACCCATGTCTCAATTCCCAGAGATGCTGTGTTCATTGTGCTCAATGATTTCTCACTATAAGTCATGCCTTGGGCCAAGTGTGGGTATGACTCTACGTGCCTTCTGGGAGAAGTTTCTGTCTTCCAGCTTTCAGATGTAAAAAAGAAGCTGCTCTGAGGTACTTTAGTGGCTTGAGCCATTGGGCTCAGGCTGGATAACTTTGCAATGCAAGATGAATGCCAATGTTTGTCTGAGGGCTCTGTCACACTCATTAAAGACACGGTGGGAAACACATCCTAACCTGGCTGGACAGAGCAAGATCTGGGGTCAACCCACCTCTATCTCTTCATAGGTCTGCCAGAGTAAAAAACCAGAATGTATGCCTGTTATGTGGCTTGTATATAGAGCAAATATACACTTAATCTTCTAGTGAATCACCTTTTTTCACACAAAGATCATCAGTGATCCCTAGCAGAACAGCTGCTCAGGCATATTTGGCTCTGGCCTCAGAAACCTCCCACACCAATGTCATGAGTAAAAAGCTATAAAAGAGCTGGTTTGCCACGTTGGAGGGTCAAATAGCAGCCTGTAAGGACTTGCAACAGGGGAGAGTGAGAGTACTGATAGGCATTCCTCCTTAATAGAATTATGTAGAAGTGAAGCTAGGAGAAAAAAATTTATGACAAAGTAAAAAATGGGTGACCTTCATAAGAAATTAACCATTCCCATCACATTATTACTTTCATATTGCTGGAGTATGTACTCAGATGAGAATTTGCCTTGATTTTATTATTTTTTGCTGTGAAAAAAACCCAAACCATATTGGAAAGTGCCATCTCCTGAGACATTGATCTAGAAAGATCTCCCTGCTATAGAGTCTCTTCTAAAGAACGTCATAATTTGTATTTCCTTACGAGAGAACCAGGCAGAGGGAAAATAAGAACAATTTTAAAACCTCATTATCAAAGAACAAGAAATTACCACCTTCAGACAAGTCACTATATAAAACAAGCTCACTCTTTATTACAAGCTATTGATTAAATGCATTATCTCCTGCTTTGTCTTTAGCTGATATGTACAGAAGTTCTATTACTGTAACAGGTATTCATAAATCTTTAGCAAAACAGTAAGCCCACAGTAATAGTGTCTGTATCACCTTATAATAGACCAAAAAAATTTTGGTGCTCATGAAATTTCATTTGGATTGGCTCATATTTCTCTGTTCTTTATAATGGCCATTTTAACCATTCAGGCCTGACAAGTGAAGTTGTTTTGTTTACCAAAACATGCTTTTGCATATCCATAGGTGCATGCATATGGCAGTTGGCCCCTCCTAGACATGTTTGAATCTATTGGCCAAGGTGATAAAGGAAAAATTCTTCATTTCCTGGAAGCTGCAAGGAGCAGTCAAGAAGGGAGGCCACCCATGCATGCCCTCTCTGGGGAAGGGCTACAACCTCTCTTGGAGTTCAGAGGATCAACCTAGAGACTGCATCTCCAGGCACAGCATAGAGGACACAGAGCTTCAGTGGTTTTGCTGCTCCTCATTTATTTGTTTCACAGACAGGCCAGAGCAATAATTTCCAGTGACAAAAGAGTGATCAATAACAAAGCAGGAATGAATTGTGTAAGGGTTTGCTGGTCACCGTGGAGCAGCACTGACAGAGTGTTTGTCTGTTTGTCCATCTCTTTGGTTTTGCCTTAATCATTAGATGGACAAAATAAAGACACAACACTTTTAACTGTAAAAAACCAGGTACCTACAATATATTTCTTAGGGTATCTCTGCAATTATTTCTTCAGATACTCTTTCTGAAGATTATAATTTATTTTTTAACTGAGATCTCCTTTACCCACTTTTCATGAGGGCTATTAGGAACATCAACATGCATGCCAACTCACTGCAGGAGTTACCATTAGCTGAGTGACCAAACCAGTTAGTTTAAGCAGAAACTGGAGAGGTCAAGAGTTCAGTTACTTTGCAGCCCTTAGTTTGTTTCATTAAATCCACCAAGGATTTAAAGCAGCAAGTTATCTAGTAAGGCAACTTCCAGAAGAAACATGATAGCAAAGGTCAGAGCATTTCAAGCAGGAACAGTACCACTGCTAAAAGGTTTATGAACTTCCCACTAAGGAATTGGCTTCCCTCCCACTATTTGAGGTTCAGACACATCACAGTCATAAAATGAAGTATCTCCTTCACAACTAACAGGGTTTCTATGTCCTTAGTGTTTGAATGGGAAGGAAGGCAGAAATAATGTGGAGCTGAGATTTGCAGAACTGTCTAAATGAACTTGAGATTTGAATATTCCTCCCACATGTGGTTTGTCTGGGAATACAGAGGAAGGCCGTGGAATAGGAGAAAAAGGAAGAGAAAGGATTTCTGCCTAGAGCAGATGATGCCAAAGAACATGATTCTGTAAAACAATGCCAAGTGGTTATGCCCCAAGGAATGTGGTTTGAAGTTGTGATAAGATTTTTTTTGAGAGAACAAAAAAATCTAATGGAAAGACAGCTTGAGACTGCAAGATGAGAAACTAAAATTGCAAATCCAAACCGAAACAAAACAAAAAAAAGCACTTCTGAAAATGAATGGATGTCACTTGGAAGATGCTTTTTATCTCCAGCTTTATCTAAGAGCTTCACTGAACTCTCTAGCCTTTTTCCTTTTTCCCTTACACATCCTTCATATACTCAAATCAAATATTATCTCTACATATCCATTCAGACAGATAATCTTCATGCAGACATGTCTCCAGGCCAAACAAGTGTCTTGGCCTTTTGCCAGATATTTGACTATGAACTTCAAGGTCATTGTGGGAAAAATGGTGTTTTAACATCTTTGTTTGCTTGGGCAAGAGGGCTAATACTAGCTACCAATAATAATTGATTTTTTTTTTCTTTTGCCTGCCTCAGAAAGATTCATAAATTGAGACTGTTAGTTGAGGGTTTCCTCCTCAGCTGCATACAGGTAACCTAAGGACAGCTTCTCTGAGCAGCATGATGTTTGGGCTAGAGGGTCCCAAAAAGCAACAGCAGCAAATGGATTTTCCACATGTTTCCCTAGGATATTTTTTAGTTAAGTTTAGACAGGCAGACCTTAGCTAAAATTGATGGTCATTAATTTTCACTGTTGATGAGCACAATCATATTTCTGGTGCTATGGCAAGTGCAATTTCATTCCACATGCACCTTCTTACTCATGTTCAAGCGACGTGGACAGAGGTACAGCACCCCTTTAAAACATTTTTTGAGCTCAGGAGATTATTTTGACGTCTGTAGTGGTAGAAAAGTAACTTGGAGAGGAGTCTGTCAATGAGCTCTGCCACGTGCCTGCGTGTCTCTTGTCTGCATTTCTGTTTCAGAGGGACTGTACCTAATTACCACCAGTACTACCACGTCTGGTAAGGCAAATATAGTAGTAACTCATTGTTTTCTACCCCACCCAGATGAAAAATTGTCTTTCTTCTTTACCATGTACTTCTGCACCCAGGGCTCCCTGGTGCATGGAACTACACCACACAGAGGCAGTGTGCAGGCAGGAGTGAGTTATGTGGGATGCTGTTACTACAGTGACCTGCAGTGATCTGAATTCATTCATACCAGTGATTAATTTTTCTTGTACTTACAGAGCTCTAAGAGAAAAGGGTCAAGCTCTGTAAAATAACCATGAACACGAGAAAAAATAAAATTGCACCTGATGTGAACAAATTCTAAATGCTGACTCATAGCACCCAACATTTCTTCCCTTCAAAACTCTCCTGATCTCATACTTTCAGCTTGTAGCTCCATTAACACTGCTCCCCCTCCCATTCTTTGGCTTTTACTTTCCCTTCTAGTCCTGCACTTTCTATTTTTTTCCCAATGCCGCTGAACCATCGTTTTCTCAAGCTGTGATCATTAGTTCACACAGTTCCTTTGACATTCAAAAGGGGAACAGCTGCCAAAACCCATGTTCACACACTTTATCCTATCTGAAACTGATTCAACACAGTGCAGAGCCCAACTTAGTCTACCTTTTGCTAATTATAAATACAAATATGAAACCAACTGCATGAAAAAGTCAAATGCTGCTTTCTTTAGAGCAGCTACTTCAACTTTAGGTTGAAAAGTTAATAAATATAGCTCTAGAGGATGAGGCTGACCTCAGCTTCATTTTCAAAACCCAGACAGCTCTTCTGTAAAAGTGTGACTGGGAAACCACCATATTGCTAAAAAACCCCTGAGATTTCATGTCCCACTTTTGCAATATCATAAATTGCAAGAAAGACATATGCCTGCTCTAAGATATGCAACTTAGTTTAATAAAGCGCATTGTAAAATAACTTATATTCCAATTCACAGCAAGTTACTATTTTAGAAAACAATTTTTGCTTCAAAATGACCTTTTCCAATGAAAAAACATATACACAAACAAGATACAACCTGCAGAATTGACTGGAGAAGAAAAGTAGGAAGCAGACAGGTGTCTTTAGTATTGTTTTCTCATATTTTCATGCATCAGAAAACAACCATTTTCAGCAGAAGGCAGGAAGCACTGGGTAATTCTATCAGAACCCTGTCCTATGCAGTCAGTGATGTTCTGTGAATTGCATTCCTGTTCAGAATAACATCAGTTAGCACATGCAGGATACTTCCTGATGTTGTTTTGGATGTTTACTTAGAAGTTTTTGAGATAAAGAAATCTTAAAGAATTAAATCTTCTGAGGTATAAAGCACACTCCATCAGAATATTCTTCTCTCTATTGCTAACACTCTGTTGGGAGCTGGCAGTCAAATACAAATGGTCCTGGAATGACTCAGCTGGAAAAAAAATACATTTAATCAAGTATTTTAAATATATATATGTTTTCAAACATAGAGACATGCATAGACTTTACTGGTGAAAGTCATCCATCTGAATAAGTGGAAATAACAATCTGAGTCAAAGTCAGCAATATGTGCATGTAACATATGAAGAGGTGTTAACTCATCTGAATCATTTCCCAAATGAATCATTTTACAAATGAAAAGTGCGAACACAACCAGCACAATCCAGTACATTTGAGAAATTAGTTGGGAAATACTAACAATTCCTAAATTAAGTTTCCCAGCTTATTTGAAGGAAGAAAGCAAAGTGAGGACATGGTCAAGAATCTTTCAGAGTGGGGAACCTGCATACACCCTGTCTCATCACTCAAGCTCAGCAATATCTTTCTTCCCTGGAATAGGGCAGCTAAGATCCCAGTCACTGCCAGAGCAGCAGCTGTTTTGTATTTCCAGGGCTCAATGCAAATTACACTTCAGATGAATGGTTTCAGAGACAGACTGAATTTTTCCACTGTGCAATCAGCTTGGGAAAGCTTTGATTCATGTGATGTTACAAGAAAGCTGTTACCAGAATAGGTGATCTCACTAAAAGAACAGATGTGAATGTCTCAATGAGTATATTTAAGATGCTATTTCCTTGCTTGCAGTTTTGTGAAATATTACCAGTACTCTCATAGTTCAAACAAACATCTGAAAAAGGTACCACCCATCATCCATTTCCATGAAGATGTACTATACAGGACACTGACAGGTCTTTCTTTAAAATTCTGTTATTTTTACATGTTTCTAAAATTGGAAAAAAACATACAGGACAAAAATTGTTATGCAAATACATTTATTATTGCTGGATTTTTAAATACATAAGTACTGTTATACTGTTACACTGTTACAGGCTTACAATCTTATTTCATTGTTCCTTATGCCAAAACAATGGTTAAGAACACCCTCGTCAACTGCACTTTGATCAGTAGAGACAAAAAGTTAAGAACTTCTGCAGTCTTAGCACCCTTTCACACAAAAAAGCCATTTGCTTATACAGAGAAAATGTGTAAGATTCAAGATACGAAGATCAGTTTCTCAAAATCCATGAGACTTTGCTTGCTATAACATTAAAAAGCAAATTAATCTTTTATTATGGACAACCAGTTGTGACACAAACAGAAAGAGCTCTTCCCTCATTCCATAGTTTTAAATATGCACGAATGAGTGAATTTAATTTTCAGAATAGACCTTTTTGTCATATCTCCACTGTTTTAAGAAGTTAAAAGATTATTTCTTTATCAGTGGTAATAAAACAATTTTCTAACCTTTCATATTTTATGTGAGTACCAAATACCAAGAGTACTCTCATTTATTTCCAAGAATGCCTTGTGCATTAAGTGGCACAGGTCAAAGCAAGATATGAATAATGCTGAAAACAACCACTGAAAAATATGGTTTTATGCTGAAAACAATTACTTCTCTTAACTGCAACCTCTTCAGCATGGACTAGGACAAGCATTGAGAGGCACATGGGCAAAGGAAAATGTTTTTGTAGTTGTCAGTAGCAACTAACAGTAGAAACTCCTTTTTTTTTCTTTGTATTATTAACAAAAGCTAATGTTAAGGCAGTTAGGAAGAAACGAACAGATTATCTGCTTCTCTTTTAATAGTAGGGTCTGCCTAAGTGAACGTTATCCTCTGACAGGGAAATTCACGTTTCCGAACATCAAGTTGCAGCCTGTGGACCTACACTTGGGGGTTCTCTCTAAACAAAAGCAAAACCATCCCTTAATTCTAGAGGTCACCTCACTCAGGAAGACCCAACCTGACCCAGATCCTAGAGGAATGATGCGCTCACCATCCTGAAATAGCGAGGCTGGGTTGGGCGCCAGTTATCAACCAGGGGGAGATGGGGCTCGTTCTCGGCATTCTTGGACAGGCTGCGAAGCTTCGCCATCTGCAGGAGAGCAAAAATCCAAGTGTCCTGGTGGAAATCCCCTGGGATCAAATCCACAGCCCAACAACCAAACCAAGGAGGCTGTCTTAGAGAAAGTCTCCTTCAAAAAACTGTGTCCTTCACCTCATCACAAGTCCTGTACTCGTGTTCTTTTCCTATCAGTAACAATTTTAGAAATGGTGAATTCAGAAAAAACAGGCCCTATATGAATAGTGAAAAGTACTGACATTTATGTGATGTCTACAGAACTGTGTACTGCCACAGATCCTGTGGGAAGTCCTCAGAAAATGAGAATGACAGTAGCTACATAAAGGTGGAAAAATTAGTCTGCAATTGGGTAGAGTTATTACACAGCAAATCCCTATCTTTTAATTAAAAGTAATCCAAGCAGTGAGGCTGTGCACTTGACATCTCACAGGGATTTCTGGTGAATTGATTTTTCCTGTGGACAACTGATTCACAGTGACTGCACTTACCCTTGTGGTTATTATACTATTACCATCTGACTGCAAAGGCATCCAAGTGATCCACTGTAAATGCACATGCACTTAAAATAATTACTATTAATGAGGCTGCCGTGGTCGTACACTTTCTAGGATTAGAAATAATTGGCAACACAATCCTCTTTTATTATTAGACTGCAGGCACTCTGGAGTGAGAAAAGTCTTTCTATTGTATTTGTATGCAGATCCTCACATATGCTGCCAGTTCTGCCTGAAAAGCACTTATCTCTGTGATAGAGTCGATGTCCCAGCTATATGTAGTAATTTCCTTTTTATCTAAAATGCTCCATTCTTTCTAGTTAGGCCAGGTAAAGAACAGTCTGTCTGATTCTCAAATCTCACTAACTTTAGGTAAGCTGTAAAAAAGGTAACAACCCAAATACAGTAGTGATCAAAGTCTTTTCCTGAAGCTGGATAAATTATGTGATTATTTATTCCTTTAAAAACGCATCTGAAATCAGAGATACTCAGTAATGACTCCACTTTTCCCAACAAAATCTAAAGCTGATCTTCCGTAATATAAACCTCTAAGCAGATTATTTTTGTGGAAACCAGTCGGTTCATATTTTATTTTTCAGAAAAGTACTATCTTCAAAATATTTTAATTTTCAGATGGGCAAAGAAACAGGAGACAGGTGATTCAACAAGCTATGACAATTAAGCTGTAAGTTCTATGAATACATTACTGTATTTCATCTCTTACCAGATAAAGCTAAGGTTACCATCACATCTTTATGTGAGGAAGCTTGAGACAGTACAAATGGGTGAAAAAATCCTGCTGTTGTTAGTGCAAACCTAAGTTTTAGCTAAATGTGTCACTGTTCTCATGTAGATGGTCGCAGGACAATACAAGTTAATCTTGTTTGATCTTTCCTACCTTGGCTCTTGGTGTAAAGCAGTGTTTTGAGCTCTGTGTAAAATAAAAGGTATGAGCTACAACCAGCTTTGTCTCATCATACCAGGAAGAGTTAATGTGGGAACACAGAGACTGGGGAATAAAAAGAGAATTACTGTGTTCTTTAGTTGATGCTGCAAGAGGTCCCTTGCCCACGGGAACAAAAGCTGTAACAACCACTGCTTCCTGCCAGTCACATTCCAAACTGCTATAAACTCTTACCATCTACACTGTGTTACAGGAGCTCTGTTAAAGAGCCATGTCTGCTAGGATGAGTGCATGTATTAAGTTGTAGACTGCAGTTCTCAGAGTATTTTTACAGATTCCCTATGGAGTCCCAAGGTAGTTTCTAAGGTATTCAGCTCTTCCCTATCCTTTTAATCATGTAATTTCTTAGATAATTCAATAAGCAATTTCCTTGTCAAAAGAAAAAGATCAGGTTATGGCACGTCACTAAAAAGAAGCAGGTAAAATATTATATATTTCATTTTTACCTGTTCTGAGTTGACTATAATAGGCTCTCTAAGAATGATCCAGGTGATGCACTCTTCACAAGGTGGAGTAGTGAATGATCCATGATATGTCCAGTAGTCATGAGATTTAGGGAAAAGAACTGAAGGATCGAAGTTTGGAAAAGGAGCTACTTTCCCCTTTCAAAGAACAACACAAAAAATAACAAATTTGAAAACTAGAAAGTCATATATCTTGGGGTTTTTTTGTCTTGAGACTTTGCAGGTTATTCCTATAATGAAAAGCCCAACATCATTACCTTTGTTTTGATAGCATTTATTTCATCAAGAATTCTCTTCATCTCTGGTTTGGGAGTCTGCCCTACCTGTAAAGAAGAAAGCATGAGCTAACAAAGAGTCACACTCCATCAGTCTTCTTCTTCCTCTTATTTTTTCATATGTGCATCTAAACAGATTGTCAGCTATTATACAGGTATAATGCATTAAGCCTAGTTATCACCCCTACCAGCTTAGTAAGATATGTCTTCTGTCTGTATCCCAACAGATATTATGATCCAGATGAGGAAATTATATCAGTACAGAAACTCAACTTCATGGGTAATTTCACAGTACAGCTATTTCTGTTTACACTGAATTTTAGCCTAACAAAGACAAGCAACTCCTCCGAGCAGAATTTGGAAAAAGTTTCATTCTAGTTCAAAATCCAGATGTCACGATCAGATCTACTGTTTGCAATTGCTGATCTCATCAGAGACATGCATCTTTCTAGTGATTATTAAATAAACAGGAGAGAGCAAAGGCAAATATTTCAGGCTAAGACTACAATGTGTCCAAAAGGTTTTTTTAAAAAGGATGAATTATGTGTATTGTCTGTGAGTTAGTTTTGCCTGTGAGAAAATTCATGAAAACCCTTGGAACAGTATCTGTCCTTGAAATCAGTCCATGGCTGGCACCAAAGACAGCTGCCTGCTATTGGCCAGAGGGCCACTACTGACATTGTGTTCCCAAAACAGAGGCAAATATATCTGCATTTACAGCTTCCACCAACCACATAGTGACATAATAGCTGCTAGGACAACTGTTTGTAGTTGGGTAACATTTGCAATAACATGACTCATAGTCTATAACTTGAAAAGCATGCATTACTCAAAGTCAAGCCCTTCAGTGTCCTACCATCTCTAGAAAATATATTCAATGTTTTTAAGTGTGTCAGAATAGAAAATTCTATAGCAATAGTAGAAGAAAGGGTTGCTTCTACTTACTTGCAAAAATATGGCCAAAGCAGCTATTCCATCAGTTCTTCTCACAGCATCAAGGTAATTACTGTATTTGGGATTCCAGTGTAACAAATGTATCTGGAAAAAGAGACAGACATATAAAAAAAGTAGTCAATTACTGAACAGCAAGCCATCACAGCTGAATTTAGACTTCTTCATATACATGGGAGAATTTGGGGCAAAAAAACTGAGAATTAGGCAAAGAGGAAAAGGGAGAGCAATTCATCAATTCATACGTGAGTTATATAGGTCATATATATATATTTCCATTTAGACTACTATTTGCTTTAAAGTAAACTATAATACAAAAATCGAAAAAAAAGAACAGACATCTCATCCTAAAGCTGAAGAACACAGACAATTAAGTAAGCAAGTAGAACATGCAGTTCAGAAGTTATCTACCAGGAAATGATAAATTTGCATTTGGCTTTCAAGTTACAGCAATTTTAGTACAGAAACCATGTGAATGTGAATGTAAACTCTGCATATTTTTGTTCTAGAGTTCTCATCTTCCCTTAATAACCTATAGCAGTAGGAATCCAAGGTAACACATTCATCTTCTTTTCTGCTTTATACTTCTGCTACAATACTGTTGAACCCATTTTTTCTCATCCTATTGGTAGTCACTAGAGAGATGAGGCCAGCACCCACCTGACTAAAACCTCCTTTCAGGTAATTGTAGAGAGCAGTAAGGTGTCCCCTCAACCTCCTCTTCTCCAGGCTGAACAGTCCCAGCTTCTTTAGCCTCTCCTCACAAGGCCTGTTGTCCAGAACCCCAATAAACTTAGCTGCTCTTCTCTGCACCCTCTCCAGCACCCCCATGGCACCCAAAGCTGCACACAGTATTAAGGTGTGGCCTCACCAAGGCTGGGACTCCCTGGTCCTGCTAGTCACACTGTTTCTGAAAATATCCTTGAAAACTCATCAAAAAGCAGACAAATGACAAATTTTGTCCCCCCTGAAACAGTAATGACAAATATAACTTTACACCCTAACTTAAAGTAAAAAGTGGTGAGCCTTACCTCTCCTGCATATCTCACTCCATTCACAACATGCTCAGAGCCACAGTCATCAGAGGAACCCCAGTGAAAGTGAAGCTGGCGCAGCCTGTAGACTTCTGGAAGTGGCCCTCCTCTCAGCACTGCAAGTGACAATCTGCATCAGCATTAGACTCGGGTATCTTCCAATTTTTTTTTTTAAAAATATATTTTTATAATAGTTACATATGTATTTATGTATTTACTGTACAGATGCTCAATGTTCAGAGAGTACTGAGTATCTCTTAGAAATCTGCACTGATTTTAGAGGAACTTCAGGCAACCATCTTCACCTCTAAGGACTTACAGGTAGATGAAAATTATTTGTGTCTAGCCTTCCATTACAGTCAACAGAGGTCATTGTTTTAATTCAGCTGCATAAATGTGCAACTAGTATCTTAGGGGATATGCCAGACATCTGGACAGGACTGGAAGATAGGATAAAATATCTGAAGAACTGTATTTTTCTAAAGCAGTATCTGGAGGCAAGTTAAAATACATTAGGTTATCAAAAATGGCATGAGATGCCTGTCTGGGTAACTGAAGTAAGATGCTAATTAGAACAGTCAAGCCTCTGGAGTAATTCTGCTTGCTTTAAGGTAGACATTCAACAGATGGTGACTTGAATTGCTTCTTGGATGCTGTTGATTAAATGTGACTCATCTCTGTTGACTCCCACAGAATGGGAGTTTAGAGACTTAATCCACCTCTATTTAAAAGCCCACAGAAGACACCTACGTGTAAGTGTTTTAGTCTCCCCCTGAATTCTTTCTAATATCTACCTACATCAAAGCACACAAAAATAGCCATGGTTGAGATAAACTACTGAAGTACTAGATGATGAAAAAGCTCCCACAAAAAGCTACAGACTGTCTCTTACTGCAGGCTATGACTTTTGGTTTAAAACCTATGAAATTACTGCTGCTGCTGCTACAGTGGCTGCTCCCTCTGGCTGTGGAAGAGAAAGAAAACAGCAAACGAGTCCAGAAAGCAGTCACTGAGAATACAAACTATTCTCCTAAGGAAAAAGTCAGCCTGAGATAAAAATATCCTGTATTCTAAACAATCTCAACATGTTTACATTACCTACCAAATGTAGGTGGTGTATTTGAAAGGATCTCACAATAAAAAAGGAAGAACTTCTTCACATTCACCAAATACTAATTAATAATCAATTCTCATTCACTTTATTTGGAGAAGGAAGCTATAGCATTTCTATGATATATCCAGCAGTTCCTGATAACAGTTTTTATATGCTAGAGAAAAATATCCATAAATCTGAAAAGTAATGAAATCCATTATCATCACCTCAAGAAATAATGTTTTAAGACTATTCTTTACTGAATATTTAGGGCAAGCTGTTTTGCTCAGGAAATTCCTTTTACTTCTTCCCACAGACATTCAGTATCATAGCCAAATCAGACCTGGTAACTGCAGTAGCTGACAAGGCCATCAAATCTCCATTAAAATAGACCTGTAAGACCACATAATCCAGTTTAAGGTAAAAATGTGTCATTATTTCCACTGATGGTCCATCAGCAGACATTTTCAATCGGGCATTAGGTGAAGCACTGCATCACCATGTGCCAACACATTCCTGCTTTACTCATCTATAAATAAACAGTATCTCTTACTTAGCACACTTTAAACAAAGAGAGAAATGCAAAGACTAAGATGCCTATAAGCCAACATCTCCTGAAGGACAAAAAGGTGTCTTCTTTCTTAGAATTGCAATTGTGTAGTATAAAACATAAAAATAAATGAAATGACAACGTAAATTAAATGAAAATTGTAAATTGTAAATGAAATTTCCCTATGTTAGTAAATTAAATTTCCCAGTCCTTTGAAAAAAAGGGGAAATGAAACAGTTACATGAATGACTTGAACATTCTTGAACACATAGAACAAAAAAAAACCCCAAACTACGGCTGCATAGATCAAAGTCAGAAAAAGAACTTTATTTTTTTAAACATGTGGCTTGGAACTTAAATTTTAAAGGCATCTTTATCCTCTTGGGTTTTTGTTTTCAGGACATACTAACACTAATAAATACATACCCATATCCCAGTTAGAAAAAGAATATAAAGTGAAAGTTTATAAAAGAAAGTATGGTATCTTTAAATTGTTTCTCAGTGGTGTTAAAATATAGTTTTATTTATATATGTACACATTTATGGGTAGCAAGAAATTATTATAACAATTATTTCATAGGAATTGTTCACCTTCCAGATCTGAGACTCCCAGTTTTAAGGTTGCTATAGCATTTTCCTACCATAAAACACTTCCAAAAGTTCAAGAACTGAAAGGTTACGAAACACTTCTTTTCTAGAGAGCCCCATGACTCATTCTGACATTCTACCTATGCCACTCAAGAAACAAAAAGCAAGAGTTTTGGAAAAGGAGCCTACAAGCTCACTCTCCAGTATATGGGCAGCCAGTTTTCCCCTTAGTTCTCTGAAATACTGCATTATGCCTTTTCACATGGCCAGCTGAAAGGCTGCACTTACTTCTGACTATTGGAAATGTGGCATTTCTGTTCCTGTTTCTACCCTACAGAAGAGAATGGCCACAGCAAACTTACCAAAATGTAAGCAACATTTACCTTAAATTTGCTGCCATTGAAGTAATACACCCTCCTGCAGAAATACACACACCAGCCCCGGAAGACAATAGAGAAAAAGTATTCACTTTTTTTTTGGTGCTGTATTGTTGCAAACTCTCACCCCGTTGCTCAGTGATGACTCTTTTTCTATGTGTTTGCACATCACCTGTCACCAGTGCTGACAGCAGACATAAAAATGTCATTCCCCTCTTCAGCATTTGCTTTAATTCTGTATTTCTCCATCCACACTGAGGAATGGTCTATCACAGAGCAATCCTACATCAATACACATGTGGCCCAGTGAAAACACCTTCTCCTAGACTTGTCATAAAATGAGCAGCATGAGATAGAGCTGGCTAACAAAGAAATGTTATTTTATACTAGCAATGTAATCAGAAGATGCTTGCCCACAAAGAGCAAGTGCTGCACTGGAGGTTGCAACTGAGGCAAGAGAATACTCTGTATCTCACTGTGTGTTTGCACAGCAAAACAAAGCTGTGATGCAGCATGCGTGGAAGTGGACACTCCACTCACTTTACCTTCATTAGCAGCCATGTCCTTAACAACAGAAATGTGACAAGGAGGTTTTGAAATAACTGCACCCACTTGCTGAGCAGCTAAGTTAGGGGTCTGGTTGTTAATCTGCACTAATGCTCATTGTGATCTTCCCTCACCAAGTTAAATTTGTCTGTTATGCCTACACAAATGCCTTCCATTTGGGGTGAATAAAACACTGTGAAAGTCAGTTGGGAAAACATGAGGAGCACCAAACAGACTCATGAGGTGAGATGTGTGAATAAAAACAAGAAAGGACTGTTCTTACAAGATTTAAGATCCTCACATCTTGCAAAATCCATAACATGAACTGGTGAAACACAGTGAAATTAGATTAATAATGTATTACTGCATCATAATTGAAAACAACATTTTACCTTTATTATGCTGCTTTATAACAGAATCCAACAGTGCAATATAAACCCCACAGAGTTTTAATGTCAGTGCCACACTTTAGATGTTAAAAAAAGGCCCCACTCAGAAGATGATCTCTGTGCAGCAGTCTGCCTAACTGCAGGGGTAAAACATCTTTCCTAACAGCGTTTGGAACTTAAAATTTCAGTTCTCACTGAAATATTCTTTAAGCACACATAAGCAGAAGAATTTGGTACTCTTGCAGGGACAGTCTGAGAAAGCAAAGTGCCTGACGGGAGTCTGTCAGAGTGCCACCCGCCCTCAGCTGCACTGCAACACACCTTTCCCAGTTTTGTGTTTCTTGATTACAGCCTGTTCACCAGTGAGCTCCCAAATACTCCTTGTCATCTACAGTGGGGCTGAAATCCCCACCTCCAGGGGCAGAAAACTGACAGCCCACTGTGTAACCACAGCCCCAGCAGGGCCTTCATTGTTCAAGCATTTTGACCTCCAACAATGGAAGTCCAAAGTTAACAGAAAATCAACTCCTAAATCCCCTCTCTGGGGATTTAGCTCTGTTGTGCTCATAATAACACTTACCCTACCTTCATGCAGATACTACAAATGATGGATGTGTTAAACTCTGAAGGAAGAATTTAGCTTTGCTGCCTTTTGTGGTGTGCAGTGTACCCAGTGGGTGCTCTGTACCACAGCCACACAAGCACTGGGATTTAGCTGTGCTGTTCTTGTTATGGCTACTGGTTTGTTCCAGTGTAAATTCAGTAAGCATAATGGTAAGTGAGATTTTGAGGGAATCAACCGAAGTTTGAGTGTCTACAGACAGACTTCCCCCAGTTTTAATTAGCTACTGGGTTTTGCCTTCATTGTTTTAGAACAAGTCAACAATTGGATATTTATTCACCAGAGGCTGATAATCATAATCTCATTTGCCAAGATGAATGAGATTTTCCACCAAGTGGTACTCAAGGAAATTCTGTCCACAAACTCTAGTCATGCTAAAACAGACTGATAAGCAACAAGCTTTCAGTGCTTACCATAGCTAATTTTTTTTTTTTGGTTGGTTGGTTTTTTTTTTGTTTGTTTGTTTGGTTTTGGTGGTTTTTTGTTTGTTTGTTTTTGTTTTGTTTTGTTTTGTTTTGTTTTGTTTTGGTTTGGTTTGGTTTGGTTTGGTTTGGTTTGGTTTGGTTTTTTTGCATTGGCCACTTCCAAAGGCACCCATTCCTTGGACAAGAGATTGAAAGATTCTGCTAGCAGTATCAAGGTATCCTTGTAGGAAAATGTGCCTGTACTGAGGAACTCCAAGCATTTAAATGCTTTTCATCAGAAAGTCAGTAAAAGTAGGAATCTGCTTGGCCAATTAACTTCCACAGAAGTGATAACAAAGATAACAAAGATGATAACAAAGCAAAATGAGAAGATGAAAGACTGATGTAGTCTCAGTTTACTTCTCCCAGTACCTGTTTCTGGGTTCCGGTACAAGACTTAGTATCTTTACAGTTTATTAAACGATGGAACACCTCGATCTAACCAAAGTATTACAAAGGAAGCCAGAGTTGCTAACTGTAAGGAAGTTACAAGCTGTGTATCTCACACAGCATCATGACAGTGGTCCCATCAGTTAGGTGCTCTAAGGACACTCCTCTGGCATGGTTTTTGGTTTGTTTTTTTTTTAATTCTAAAAGGAAATGGACTCTGCTAGTACAAATAAGATCCCAGCCCTAATTCAAAACAAAATCAGTCACTGCTGGATCTAAAAATGGATCTGAGTTGCCATTCAGGCCAAAAATCATAGCAGTGGTAGGCTGCCAAAGTATCAAAGTTCTGGTATGGGTTTTATCTGGAATAGCAGCATAGGAGAGTCTGATTTCAGCTCCCATTTTTTTTTTTTCTGCATTTTGATATGCAAGAGCTAACAGCAATAAGGTTTTTCTCAACATAATACCTGAATTTTATTGGATGGCACTTTCCCTGGGAGTTTCTCCCTAGCTGTTTAAGAAGCTGTCCAAATGATGAATATTCAAAGTATTCCTGTCAGTGAGGACACAACGGAAATAAAACTTGAAGGCAACCAAAGTAATTTATCACTTTTGCAATCTATCTGGCAATAAATCTATTTCATCTACCACTAATGAAAATCTAGATAGAACTACAGATATGGGTATGACCACTCTGAAAAGTGGAAACTGAAAAAGTCAGAATAATAAACATAAATAAATAAAATAAATGAAAATAAATTAACGTTTTCTTGTTCGCTCAGAAATAATTCTGATAGACAGACAGGCAGACAGATTCCTATAGGATTGCTACTATTTATTTAAGTATGATACAGATAATGAGTCTTTTATAAAAAAAACGAAATCACTGTACATATCCTAAAAAACTTGAAACATGTTTATGTCAGTAGGATTGTGCACAGTGGAATTCGTCCTGCAATTAGAATTGTAGTAGAGAAGGAACACCACCCACAGGCTCTGCAGGCAATGGCATAACACAGGAGACATAATAATAAACACTGAATGTCTCTTGCCTTCAAAGAGTTGTGCAGTACACCTACTTTTTTTCCAGTGAGTCACTTTTTAGTTCTGAGGGCAGAACACAACAGTTACTGAGCAGTTAATCAGAAAAATAATTCAGAACATTCCAAAACTTTCTGCTCTTCATGGACACTGTGTTGCACCCATGCAATGCTGATTGCTGTGCCTTGATACTCCCTCGTGTGCAAAATCTGATTAATGATTAAAAAACATTACTTTGACATTTATGCAGAAGATGAAACCATTGATATATTTGATGCTATTCCAACAAATACAAGAGAGGGTAAAAAATGCTAAGTAATGACCATGGAGGTCTTCTCATATGCCACACCTCTTTACTGATGCATTGTGTTATCTGACATTAGTAACTTTTTTTTATTCAAATAGCATTAAAGATTCCCATTTTGTTAGAAATTTAATCAAAGTCTTGACTGCAGTCATTTGTGAGATTTGATAGTGTCTTAATTAGTATAGTTCACACACAACTTGGTCCTCGTTTTTCATGAAACCCGAGACATTCATTAAAAATCCACTAAATGAAATCCATGCCCACAGATATTTAAGATCAATCAACCTATTAATAAAATTCCTCCTAGTTATAGTGTAATAGAACTTGGAACTTCTAATGCAGTTAAGAATGAAGTCTTTACCCTGTGGAAGACAGACTTTTCAATATTTTACTGAAATTGATGCTTCTTCTTCCTTCTCTTAATGTCTCTTCCTGTAGGCCCCCTTCAGGTACTGGAAGGCTGCTACAGGGTGTCCCCAGAGCCCTCTCTTCTCCTGGCTGAACAATCCCAGCTCTCTCAGCCTGTCTAAATAGAAAAGGTGCTCCAGACCTCTGATCATCTTTGTGGCTCTCCTCTGGACCTGCTCCAACAGCTCCATGTTCCTCCTCTGTTAGGGTCTCCAGAACTGGACACATTATTCCAGGTGGGGTCTCGTAAGAGCAGAATAGAGGGGGAAGACCACTTCCCTTGACCTGCTGGCAACACTTCTTTTGATGCAGCCCAGCTTTGTTATAATTTACCCAATTAAGTCCATTACTGTTATATAATTAAAACTGAAACACTGGAATTTCTCAGACCTATAATCCTCATTAAGATAAAATTTTATGAATGTTGAAGGGACTTCTGATGGATTAAATACTGTTACTTCATGGTAAGATCTGGTTCATTACTCTGTTTATAAAAAGCACAGTTTTATCAGGATAGTTTTCAAACATTCCAACTTCAGCCATATACACAGTTAAAGATGTTCTGCTAGGCATATCAAATAGCTTGAATGGAATATGCTCCTCATAGAGAAAGCCTGGATTCCTTGTTCCTGGAAAGCAACACACCTGCAGCGGCTTTTGCAAGTTCAGAAATTCACCTTACAGCTTCATTCATTCTGCACCAAGCTTCTTTGCAGCTCTCCCCATTCCCTAGAATTTTATCTATGGACTTTAAAGTAGTCCCAAGCCTTTCCCACCAGTTGTCACAGAAACCTGGATGTCACATGCAGGGACTGCACAGAGACCTCCCAACAGCCACTAGCATTCAGAGCACACTGTCTTCCAAACAACTGGAGAAATAGTCACTGGTATATAGTATCACCTTGAGATAAAACCAAAACTAACCTGATCTGTCAAAAGAATCATCAAATACAACCCTGCAGGTTTTCCCATTATTGAGGATGGTCTTAGCTGCACCAGGATCATAACTAGCAAACCATGGTAGTAGGGAGCTATCGTAATGCACATCGTCGTTATTGATTTCAATAGGTGACTGGTGCCGTCCTTTGGCATATGGGTAATTTTTGTGCCACTGATCTGGTCCTAGAAAAAAATACAGTGAAACATAATGAAAATCTTTTCAAGCTGAGCATGAATTATACTTGTGTTACAACAAATGAAAGCTTGGCTTTGCTTACCTACAGAACATCGACTGAACATAGTAATGAGTAGGTTACTAATCGCCTGGTTGTTAGTCATGCCCTGCCAAGAGTTTCACTGTATAAAAAGCAAGCAGGTTGTTCTAGATGGAATACTGGGTACAGCAAGTCATTCAACTGATCCAAAACTCTCAAAACTGCCTCAGGACATTACTTATGAGGAGGCTGAGAATACACCAAGGAAAGGAATCTTGATAAGTATACCCCCAGTCCAATACGATGGGATATACCCAAATGATTAAAATGTGGCACCACGTATCCATCTGAAGAGAGAAAAGGCCACTGCTGTCTGAAGAAGAAAGGACTTTGAAACATGGATTTCATGATTGTCATTGTTTATCAAGAATTTAAAAGCTCGACTGAGGCCTTCCTGCTCTTCCTACAGCAAAGTGAGGGCAGGCACAGGTGGACCGGGCTTCCACCCTCTGCAGGCAGGAGGGATGGTGGCTGTGCTAGTCGTGCAGTGCTCTGGCATCAAGGGCTAGCCTAAAGTTGGATTTTAAAGATATCTCAAAATTTAAAATATACTAACAGTAGAAAGGCTGACATTATTTAACTTAAGAGACTTTTGCCACAGCCTCTCCTTCCACCAGCTTCACCTCCGCCACACCTGCGAGTGGCAACCACCCAGGCCCGCCTGGGTCCCCTCCTCACGCACGCTCAGGACGCGGGGGCTCCGGTTCTCCCTGGGTTTTGCACCCAGGACGCTGTCTGCAGGGGCGGCAGCCGCAGAGCAACCGGGCCGGGCCGGGCCGGGCCGNCCGGGGGCGGGGGGTCTGCTCTGCCTCACACCGCCCGCTGCGTCCCGGCTGTCAGGAGACCCGGGCACCTCCTGCCACCCCCAACCCCCTCCGGCCTCCCGGCGGCTGAGCCCTGCACCAGGGAACGGGGACGGGGGATCACGCTGCGGGGGGGTGTAGCGGGTGATCTCGGTGTGGGGCAGCGCAAGGGACCCGGCGTGGGTCCACAGATGTGCCGGTCCTGGAGGGCTGCGGGGAAGGGAGCACCCCTGGGACCGGGCTGGGAAGGCCTGGTGAGGGGAAAGGGGTTGGTGCCGCCTGCCTCCACATCGAGTACATGGGAATATGGACAAGCACAAGTGTCCAGAACTGGAGACCGACAATGTAGGAATATTTTCCAGTTCCTAGTAAGATATGAACGCAGACAGACAGACAGACATGCAGATAAGACAGGAAGCTTCGGCTGGTTGATTTCTGAAATTAAATTTCCAGGATACAGGCAGGCTGGCCAGGGCTTTCTATGGTGGTTTCCACAAAGCCTGTTTGCCATGAGACTGCATCAGGTTAGGAGGGGCTGCATCCCTCCTGAGAGCAGTGCAGGGACGATGTGTTTCCCATTTGACAGACACCATAACCCTGAGCTGGAGGGCAGCTGGGGATGAGGCCAGCAGCTTCTGTGTGCAAGGGCTGTCAGAGGTTCTCACCCTTCCCTATGAAATTCCCATGAAACAGTCTTGGGGCAAAAATTCACTACTGCTCATTGCCCTTCGTCTTTGAAAAAGTGTTGCTTCCTACTGCGAGGATTCTTGGAAAGGGGAAATCATTTCACTAGCTGAAGATCCAGTTCCTGGCAGCTCCAGATAAAATCTTTATTATCAAATTAGGAATTGGATCTGTTTGTTTTGCTTCAGCGCTAATTGTCCTTTCAATTATCAGGTTGTTATGCATCAAATTGCACTTAAAATTGTTGGCATGCTCGTTAGTCAACACATGTTCCTCATGGGACTTGAATGTGACACACAGAAATCAGAAGTGTGACTCTTAAAATGTGTTCTTCTGACACAGGGAATTATCAGGCAAGTTATGGAAGACAGAGGTTAGCACCAGTGCTGTTGAATGGATGAGGACCTGAAGGGACAGAAGAAGACATTGGACTGAAAGGTGAATCACTGTGATTTAAATTTTATTAAACTTTCTGAATAATAAATAGTGGGATTATTTTATTTTATAGCAGTGAAGTGGGAACAAAAGTACAAATTGGTTAAAGAAAAATAAAAATGGCACAGGTTGGAAGTGGGGGATTGTCATACAGCAAAGTCCAGTACCCTCAAACATTGTTTAAATTACAATGAGTGAAACCTAGTAGCAGAAAATGCAACACAATGGTCCTGAATCCTGATCTTGGCTGATTCATTTTTTCTGATCTGAAGTGGAAGTGAAAGAGAAGGAGTGGGATTTGTTGGTCATAAAATGTCAACAAGCATTACCAGGCAGGAACTGCTCACAAGAAACCAAGTACAAATCAGGGCATGTCAATGCACTCAAGAGACCCTGCTATGACCTGCTCTGAAGCAGGTCTGTTATCTTCATGAAGCTGAGATAGGATGAATTGGAACAGGTGCAGGGGAGACCAGGGAACCAAAGAGCCTCTTTTACAAGAGGAGACTATAAAAGGGTGCTTTTCATAGTGAACAAATGACAAGTGGGGAAGTGACAGCTGTCTGCATATGCACATCATCAGAGAGGTAAACACCAAGAAATGAGAAGAGTTAATGAAGCTAAAGAGCAATGTCAGCCAAGGAACAATTACATATGTGTGTGCCATGAACAATTTGAGGCAAGATAACAGATGAATGTTTGGGACCACTCAAGGTATTCCAGTAACTTTGCAATAGTAAAAGGGGAGACATGAACAAGGTACACAGGAGCTATGCATTTCTGCCTTACAGATCCCACCTCTTCTTCATTTTTTTACTTCCATTTCTTGCCATCTTCTCAGTTGCTTGATTCAACAAACTAATATGCAGATCCAGAGCATCTTCCAGTGACTCATAGTACCCTTGCTGGTCTCCCTGGTCTTGGCAAGTTTACACTGCACACATAACAATAGCCCATCTCAGGACTATGAGGTGTAGCCCAGGTTGGAACTAGTATAATTTCACATCTTTTTCTGGTGTAGCATTTGCTGAGCTGGAACAAACTTCTCTCGTCACTTTTTTTCAATTTCTCAGTGTATTGTTGTAAAAACAGCTTTATTTTGCTCCTGAAAGGCAAATTAGTGTTCAGTCAGGGAAGACATAACAAGAAAATGTCTCCGAGGAGAGGAAAAGAAATAAAAAATTGAGTTCTTCTGTCTCTTCTACTCATAAACTGAGGTTGATAAACTTGCCTAAGCTGCCACACAGAGGGTTTCTCTACCTTCTCCATTTTTCCAGAAGTGCCCTGCACCCACTAAAGGAACTTCCTTGCTCAGCCAGAAGGAGGATGGAAAAAAGCCAAAGCGCTGAGCAATCTAATCCAACTTTGAAATTCCCTGTGCTTTAAGCAGGGGCTATTCTAGATGAGCTCCTTCCAGAATGTTTGGTCTTTTTTTGTTGTTTGTTTTTTGGTTTCATTTGGTTTTTGTTTTTTGGGGGGTTTTTTGGTGGGGTTTTTCTTTTTGTTTGTTTTTTGGGGTTTTGTTTGTTTAAAAAAAGTTTTATAAATATATCACAGAATCATTAAAACTCTCCCCACCAAAAAATGAAGGCTTATCACAATTTCACAGCCATACATCAAGACAGGAATCATGGCAGTGACACATCAATCACAAGTCAGACAATTTCATAGGCTGGCAGGGTATAAACCAGTTTTGTGCATAAAGGAATTGTGCAAATATTTAATAAGGCCTTCTTCAGAGGCCTGAGGGACAGATGGGAAGCAGGTAAGCAGTCTGGACCACGGAGAGTAGCTCATAATCAGATAGTTAGAAATAGGATTCTTGATGATTCATCCCATGCACAAAATCACTAGAACTTTGATTTTTCAAAAAAGTTTTGTTGTCCTAATTTCTTGATGAGATACAGAAGTTTATTTCAGGGCAGACCAGAGGTCACAATTTGATGGGTACCACCTGTGCATTGTCACTAATAAATCTATTGCTGCTTTAGATATTGGTAAGGTCAGATTTACAAACAAAAAAATATGACAGACTTGGTCTCTGATATAAATCAATAGTTGAGTTCAGAGATCAAAAGCAGTTAAAAAGTGAGGTGAAAATGCAGCAGATAACATCCATCCATTAAAAATAATAAAAAAAAATCGAATTCACCACAGAGAATTCAGTGAACATCCTAGTTAGATAGCCATTACACTGCTACCCAGTGTGTTACATTATTATCCAGATGGCACAAATATTGACCTTACAGAGTAAGTATAAAGTGAAAAGGACTAGTCAAATGTTAAATAGGTGATTAACAGGATAATTTTTTAGAGCTTATACAAACCATTTATTTGCAATCCCTTGCATTAACTGATGTGATAAAATTCTCAGTCTTGGACACACATAAGGAAAAGCTGGAAGAGAAATTCACACTCTCTGTAAATTTAAACAGCAGTTCTACTTCCCAGTCTAAAATGCTCCAGCTCTCCCTCTTTCTCTGACCATGTTCACTGTGGCATGTCTTTATCTGAAGACATTTGTGGTTCAAATGCCTTTAAATATACCACTAAATGGTTAAGATGTTAAGACTAACTTGAGCACTTTTAGAGTTATTTTCTAGATCCTACCCCTTAACTACCTTTTTTGAAGGGATGAAATATATCAGAACAATAATTCTTCAGTATTGATAGTGAGAGGTGAAGTCCTACAACAGAAAGCACAGCATGGATCCACATTCCTTACCTGTCATGGATACTTGCTCAACAAAAGCATACTCTGTGTCAATAAATAAAAATCTCTCAGGAACACAGTGGGAGGGTAGATCTGCAATTTTGAAGATCCATCAGCCAAAGCCTGGATGCTATTGATGGTGATGAGGACAAAGATACAAAAATGACTCACAGAAATAGATAAGAGATTGTGTTTGCTCATGTTTCATGAGAGTGGGAGGAGGTGGCTATTTCTAGCAATCCTGACACAGTGATTCCTCCCAAATGACTTTATTTAGGCTTTGCTCAAGGGACCAGGAATTAGTGCAAGGTCCTTGACTGATTAGCAAACTATCACCTCTACGTATTGTTTCCATCCCTCATGATTCTTTGCATCTCATTTCAGGTGTGTAGGATAAGAGATCATTAACCCAAGAATGCCTGCTCTCATTTTGAAGAACTACAAGAATAATTCTTGTTCAAAGAAACAAAGTCACATAGTTGGCCAAGAGATTTAGATTGGACAGTTATATTTACTTCTCATACATATGCATGGACTTTGCACTTCAGCTAGGTATTTTTCCACATAATACTAATCACCATTAAAACTAGGGCTTTGTCAGGAGGGATGAAGAAACTATTTGAAGCTTATTCTGAATTTAGGTACAGGGCATGCACAAGAGCGTTCTAATAAAAGTCTGTGTACATTCGAAGTATCAAGCTAAGAATTGCCCTATTTCTTTGTAGCATAATTGTGTCTTCATTCCTGGATTTAGAGATATGCATTTCCAAAACTCTTGAAATCAGAATGTATAAATTTTGCTTTCAGCATAAATATTAAGGTACATTTATTCTTCTAAGTTATTAACATATTTCACAGAAATCTCAGCAACTAAGATGCTTTAATCTTTAACTACAGAAATTCCCCATATTAGCATTTTGCTGAGAATGTGAGAACAAAGCTATGAAGTTATGGCACTGGGCAGCCACACAGAGGGTCAAATTATAGTCAGTGAAAAGACTTTTCATGTATAACCACATGAATTACTGTAATTACCAGTGTCCTTCTTTCATCACAAAAGAGTAAAGGTTGTGAAATTTCTGAGGTACTTTTGTAAGTTGTAAAACATGCTCCTTGCATGTTTTCTTTTCAGAAATAACTGAAGAAATAAATATAATGAGTGACTAAGTCCACTATTAAAATGGAAAAATTTCTTATTCCATTATGAGCTGAATCAAACTCTCAAGAGCTGAGCCTTTGCCAAAAGACTGTGCTTACTAAGGCCTTATGTCTTACTTCTCTAGAGTTCTACCTGTAGTTGTAATACTGAATTGCCTCTTCACGAGACTGAGTGCAATGCACCCCTTTACATCTGTTTCACTCACAGATTTTTAATATAATATTTACAAAATGGAATTCTGAGCAGAAGGAACAGATCTGAACAGTTAAGAGATCTGTAGAAAAGTTATCCAACCTATCTGTGGTTTCCAAATTGTAAACAATGAGACTACAGCAGGTGTTTTCCATCATCTCAGAGACTGGATCCAGAGCTCTTAAAAGTGAAGTTTGATGGTAAATATACAAAACAGCTTAAGCAGAGAGAATATGAGAGCTGAGAATCCTCTGGAGATTTTGTGGATCACCAGAAGAGAGCAAAGAACTGATACTTCACAAGAACAAGTATCAGCTGCTTCTGAATAAAGCTGGGACAGTTACCTATCATTTTACTTGAAGAAATAAAGGTGCACAAATATTTTGGTTGCTTGACCTTTATTGAATATAAACCTGCCTGAACTTGAAAGTCAGTGGTCACACCCAGAAAAGTTATGTGCTTAAGAAATATTAAGGATAAAATATTTCCCTATTTATCATTTTATTATTGTGGTTCAGCATAGTGATGTGTTGATGACAAAAAGTATATAGAAACAATACCATAAAGATTTTGTATTTTATCTTCAAAAATAATTTAAAATAGTGCTGTTGGCAATGGCACGGTCTTTTAAAGCAGTAAATGAAGCACTGCTTTTCAAAATGATACAGTCAGAAAGTGTCATACTAGCCTCATATCTACACATGAAAAATGTCCAAATGTCCAAATGTCCAAACCCCAGTATTTTTAGCTACTATGAAACTGAACTCTTATTGAACTGTTGGTCAACTACAGTGCTACAGGTATTTGTGCAGTAGGCATGTTATTTAGTAAATCTGGAAAACCCACATAAGCAATAAAATATGAGGGAGGTGTCTTGCTGCCAAAAGGGAGGCATTTTAGAACATGCCACTTTAAACATGTAAGTTAGCCTAGAAAGACCCTGCCTCAGAACTGCAGCATATTGCACAAAGCTGTAGGGACTGGCATCACCTAAGCCAGTTGGCTAAGTATTATGACATCAACTTGATGACATTTCACTATCTGTCTGCTTAGAAGTAATGTGATAACTGTGAAATGGGTACTACCAGAGCAATAAAGCAGCCTAAATACGTCTGCAGTTTTCTGCAGATCAAATAAACAGCCAGCTAATACCATACTGCCCATCTATAAACTGATTTTTTTCCCCTATTCATCTTCCCGGTAAGGCATATTTACTGATAAATCACCAAGTAATTTATTGGCTGAGCAGGAAACAAAGAAAAGGGGAATAGAAGGAAGAAGAGGGACATGAAGCCTCTATTGTGTGATAGAGAGAATAGCCTGGGCAAGGGACATATGGAGCCCTTGCTATAAGGAGAATGGGAATTGAGTATGGAAAAAGGATAACAGACACTGATACAAATTCCTGACACAAGCAGAAGAGAGAAAAGGGACTGAATAGGAAGGTGCAGCGATGAAGAAAAAGATGGAAAAAGATTTGTGGCACCAGAATGATTTGCATGATAGAAGATATACTGATTTCCAGGAGTCCATAGATCAGAAAGGAGAAAAGAAAGGCATCTTACAATGCCTGTGACTGGGAAAGTGAAAAGAGCCAATGGCAAGGTCAATAAATATGTCCTGTAAAAGCAACAATGCATTAGTACAATCCTCTAGCATACAGAGTCCTCATCACTGAAAATTTGTACCTCTATGAACAAAAAGAAAGGGGCAAGTCAAAGACATTATGCTAATTCAAGGGAAACTAAGATAGCTATTTTCTTGATAAGTCTATGAACAAGATTTGGTCCAGGAGATTATCCATTGTCGTCTGGGAGCAAACTTTAATTTTGTCTTATTAAGTGGCAAAACATAAGGATCTGAACTGCAGCACAGAATACACCCTCAGGAAGTTCAAGGATGAAATCAAGGGCTGATATCTAGAGGAACTCAGGCAGGTTGGAGTAACAGGCTGACAGAAGCCTCACGAAGTTTCACAAAGGCAGAGCAAAGTCTTGCACCTAGGGAGGAGGAATCCCATGCACCAGGAATTGTTGTGGCCAGCTGGTCAGCAGGCAACTTTGTGCCAAAGGAGATGGAGATGGTGGTGGACCCCAAATGGAACGTAAGTCCAGTGATGTGCCCTTGCTGTGGTATACACTGAGATGGGTTAACAAGACCATAGCCAGCAGGTGGACAGGAGTGATAATTTCCCTGTCTTCAACACTTGTGCCATTGGTTCTGGAGTCCAGCCTTGAGCCTGATAGTACAAGAAAGACATTGAGTAAGTGTGAGTACAGTGGAGGGCAGTCAAGACAGTGGGCTGGAGCACACGACAGTCCAGGAGAAGCTGAGCTCTCTGGATTTGTTCAGTCAGTGGAGCAGGCAAAGATTTGGCTGCTTTACTTCTCTTTCAACTCAGCACTTGACTGCGGAACAATTGTACCACATTACAGAGCAGTTTTGGAATGACAGTTTTGTGCCTAGCACAAATATTAATACAGCATACCTTCTATTTTAATTAGGAATTAGTGGAAAACAATACAACAACAAAGAAGCTGCAGAAAGCATCATCCTGGTTTGCAGCTCGTAGCACCCTTGGCAGTGTGCAAAAGACATTCACATGGTGCTTTTTGTTGAGCATGCCATAGTTGGTGTGACATGTCACAGCCAAGAAGCTAGTTTGTCATATGCCTTCCACTTCACTGAAATTCATGCCAGGCTATGGAAAACATGGTCGGCATGAATGGAAACCTATCAACAGCCTGATCTTTGTCTGTCAAAATAAAAAGAACCTACTGACTTAAATTATGTTGCTGTTATGCCACAATCCCCATTTTCTCCCACAGTTTCTATTATCAAAGAGCAGCATCTCATACTTACAGTCTAAGAGCAAATAGCTCTATAAAATCTCTTTCTGCTGGGATTAATTCTATTTTTATTGCTACTCATCTACAAAACCCCAGAGCTGGTATGGCATACTCTGCTCCACCACAGACATTATTTAAAAGTCCACATGAACAAAAATCTGTACTGAAACAAGAAAAAATACAGACTTTTATTTAGTAATTTTGTCATATTCTTAGGTACAGGTTTTTAGACATGGACGAACTACAAAAAAAACCTCAAGTAAAAACATCTAAGTGAAGGTTATAAAGGTGTTGGCACTCTTGGCTGGAGCACTGGGTAAAACCCTTGCTGTATTTCAGAGTATGTTCCCATCTACCCACTTTGCAATGCAATGCAGCTACAACACATAACTGTGAGCTCATTTGGATACTTTCTAAACTCCAAGCAGCCGTTTCTGTCAGCTGCATTGTTTTGCCTGCTACCTTTCAATTCCTTTTGAAGCCCTGGAAAATATTTGCTTCTGCATGCAGGCATACACAAACACAGACACCCAGTCACCTATGTTTAATTGTCAGAGCCAGCAGGCTTGCTTCACTGAATGTACAGTGGGCAAGGTAGAACAACCAAACCATCAAGAGGCACATTACTACATGGGCAGGGGGACACATGAGGGTAACAGCTCGTATGACTTCAGCAGTGGCCATAATAATGCAAGATGAACCAGAAATGTGCATTTCTATAGAAAGTTCTCACGTGCAAAGGTCTACCTGGTGCTCCTGAGGTGGGTCAGCCAGACTGCTGCCTAGTGTAGGGAGCTCAAAAAGTCTGGCAACTCTTTGTCAGACTGCTTGTACATAGCATTCAACAGGCCCCCATTCCTGCACCAGTTCAGTTTGCAGTCTGCAGTGACCAGCTACTATACAGAAAGTAGTCTTTTCCAGACCACACAAAGGTAAGCAAGAAATCTTCAGCAGGATTGATGATGAAAAGGGACCCTAGAATCCAGTCAAAATTTAAAGGCAAAAGAAAATTAAAATCAGGTAAGCAAACTGTAGGACAGAACCTGCTACTGGAGACAACTCCGGCACGAGTTAAGCAGTAGGACTGACAGCCACTGAGAGACTGGCAAAGTACCCTGAAGATCTTACCAAGTACATATACATAGAGAAGCATGAAAAGGAACCATGTCTACAGCAAGACCTGACTCCAGATTCATAACACTGAGTTATAGATTATTTTGGAATCATAAGTGAGAGGAATTTCTGGGTTGTGTCCAGTGTAATTATGTCTATGGAGCTGGATTTAACTTCTGTTCTGGTGAAGACCAGGCCATTTCCTTCCCCAGGTACAA
Source organism: Florisuga fusca (assembly GCA_038090715.1). Taxonomy (NCBI): domain Eukaryota; kingdom Metazoa; phylum Chordata; class Aves; order Apodiformes; family Trochilidae; genus Florisuga; species Florisuga fusca. The sequence continues at coordinate 7,057,394 of JAAWXA010000021.1, read as the reverse complement.
CCTGAGGAATATTTCAAATGGAGTAAGTGTAAATAACAAAGTTATTTATATGCTTTGACTAGATGTCCATATAATGATGACACAAATAGAATCAGATAATAAGTTCCAGTAAACACTAACAGGGTAGATGGATTCTACAGAGCTTACCACTGACAAGGAGCAGATGAGAAAGCTTTCTGCAGGTAACACTGCCTTGTGCCCTATCCATCTGGGCTGTTTGGCAAAACTCCACATCTTAGTTTAAGATTATGTGAATGTTCTCACATATTTCCTCTACCAGTTTCAATTAGGGAAGCAGGATATTTTTGGTGTGTCTCAAGCAGACCAGACAGTGAGTCAGACGCTGTGGCAAGGGGAACAGCTCGGCTGCTTCTGACTGGTAATAACCATGTGTTGCTCTGATGCTTCTTTACTGGTGACAACTTTTTCTCTATGCATAAATGGAATTCATCTACTCCTTTTCCTGCCACGTAACACTTTTTGAGTTCCCTTGCTGACATGGACATATGTGCACTTATATTCATGAGGTCTAGTCGGGCAATAAGTTTTAGAGAATGTCTTCCAGTCAACAGCTCAGTCACAGGAAACATTGCCAAGAGGCTGCTCAGTTGAACAGGTGCATTATGAACTGGACCTTACAGTCTTAGAATATGAAGATAGAACTGCAAGTATTAAGAAATGGATCCACTGTTTGACGTGAAGTTTTACGTTTCTGCATGTAGTGTTGCTTAGATGCTACTGTGAAGCTGTTCCAGAAAAATATTTTCTGAATCATGAGACTTCATATCCTCATTAAAGACACTTCAATGCAACAAGAAAAAGGGGAAAAAATGGTTTAATGTAGCATTGCTTTTTGTTCAGCATTTAGAGAATTCCAGAACAAATTCCAGGAACCTTTTTAAAGATGTCTAACCCTTCAGTCAGATCCTGCAACAAATGAACACCATGCTTCTAGCACAGATGACAGAGAGTAACTAGGATAGTTGAGCTCAGCAAAGTAGCACGAGCAGCAGATTGTGACAGGTTTCCTAAAATTACTAGATTGGCAATACTAATTTTTTATTAAATTTAATTAATACCATTTAAAATATTTTTTACTATTAAATATTAACCATTAAATGTTCAAATCGATTGGAATAGAGAACAACAGAAAGCAAATCTCAGTGTAACTCAGATCATATCCCTGGCTAAAAAGGTCTGAGTCAGGGTCCAGCAACAAGTTGTTTCTATAAAGAACTGGCAGGCAAGATTCTCTGCATTAGACTTTGTTCCTTACCACCTCTAGGAGGAGGAGATCCCTGTATATACAGCAAATGCAAGATTTTGGGGTTTTAAGGCTATGGGAAGAATATTGGGAATGTATGAAATATTTTATGGGACTTCTTAAAGTGGCATTTATGTAGCCTGATAATGGGCTCCAGTGTAAGGACATAATTATTTTCACTGTTAATTTACATTGTACCATATTCTCTTTAATCTAAGTCCCAGCCCAAATATTTCTTCTAATGTATAAGATGTGTTCCATATCCTCAGCTTTCTTTAGATGATACTGACCCCATGCTTCTTACAAATTTTTCAATGGTGGGAGTTGTAGCAAAGTGCTATGAGGAATTAGTCATGGCAAGTATTGTTTCTAAATGAGCATTCCCTACTTTCCCAACAGAGACAATGAAATCAGTGTTTCAGTTATAGGTCTTACACACTGTTGGGCAACAAATCAACTTTCATCTGCTTATTCAAGGGTCAATAGCATTTGTGGAGCTATAAATTTAGTTGTGCTGCAGACACTGATGCCATCCACTGCTCAGTGGTGGTTGAAAAGAAAAATTATTCCTTTATTATACTCTTTCTCCAACAGAGATTTATTATCCAGACAATGAACAGCACTGTGGGAGCTCTTAAATTAGGGCTTAATGGTTGGTAGCCTGCAGTGATAAGGAAAAAAAATAAAAATCACTGTTCTCTGAAAGAAGTGAACTTTAATGGAAATGCCTTGTTTTTTTCATTCAGTGGAGAAATTATCATAACCATGAAGGATGATCATCATATGCAGAGAGAAAAGGGTTATGTGGACTGAAAAAGCTGTTCAGACAGGCTTTTACTAGTATGCAGGGCAATGTGTCCTGCAGTCCTGGTTTCATAATTACTCAAATCAGCAACCAATTTGGTGCATATCAGTGGGAGACTTTCATCGTAGCTCCTCTTTCCTTACAATAGGATTATTTGGGAGTTTAGGAATTAAATCAGAGGGATTTTTCTCAGTTTATGAAAGCAAGTGTTTCTAAAATAGGCTTTGCATGAAAAAAAAACATGCAGGCAAACTATAAATGTTCTTTAGATAGAAATTAATACATTATTTATTCAACATTTATTTAAACACAGGATCTTGTAACTCAAGATATATGATCTTGAGTTTAATAAACTGCATTTGTTTCTATGTTTATTTAGTTACTTCTGCTGGACTAGAGGAATTTGCACTGTGTGGCAGCTCACACCTCTGTCAAGTGGTGTCAGCAATGCCAATGTTGAGGAACTGGCTCCACCATGTGGGCTGTGGAAAATGAGTATTACCAGTCCAGCAAGAAGCATCCTTCTCTTCAGTTTTCAGTGAGGATGTTTCCATTGTCTGTCTGATAAAGGTAGGATGAATAGTTGGAATGTCAGTAAAAAAGAAAATTAAATAGTCGGAAGAATTGTAAGACTAAAAAAATCATAAGCTGCTAAAGCTTTATCATTACCACCATACAGTGGTCTCAGGGCTGAGAGAACTGGCCCATGGTCTCACCATGCTAGGCCAGCAAGGCAACTGGTCAAAGTCCAGGAAGGATTTGAATTCCTCAGCAGTTTCCTGACCACTCTTCTGCAAGATACAGTAGAAGAGTGACAGTGTACTACTCAAATTCACTACAGTCATATTTTTCCCTAACAGGTACAACATGTTCTACTTAGCCATGGCATGACAGAATTGCAAAAGAATGAGTTAACAGACACCTCTGGATGGGAGAAGTATTTCAGCAAGACTTAGCTTCAGAATTCCAGATCAGATAACATCCTGTGTAAAAGCTCCTGTTTGTGCTAAGTCCACGTATGGATCAGGAGTGCAACCACTTCTTCATACCTGAAGGCATCATCCCTTCCAACCTTCCTATTGGATTTTACCAGTCTTTCCAGTTTTCTGAAGAAGAGACAACTGGATGGAGTTTGCTTTACTGTCCTACTTAATTTACCATCTCACTTAATGATAATTTTCAGTCTCATTTATATATACCTCATTTATATATATTCCAATCAATCCTTCTTCATTTGCACTTAAGTTCTTCACAGTCCTCCATACTGAAAGTGAGGTATTTAGACCATTGACTTAGATTAGCTTTGCCTCATCCTGGTTGCATACAAGCTGCGTATCTTTCGTCTCCATCTTCCTTATCAAGACTGATTTTCCATCCACGATGCATTTTTATCAAGAGTAAAAGTCTGCATGATTTATGACAAAGTTCACTTTATTTAGGATCTTCAACATCAAAGATGTCCTCGGCTAATGGTTTGCTTTTTACTTCTTACTGTCATTTACTTCCAACAGTCTTTTTAGTCATTATTCATCAGTAAGTGCAGCATTCCTTTTCTGTGGTTTGCCACATAATTTCCAGAGATTTTGTATGGTTTTGCTTTGAAGAACAGCAAGTCTTTTCCTCATTTAATTGCATGGAGTTTTTTAGTTCATTAAACATGTATTTACACAAATGCTGAATACTTGCCTTTTTGAAACTAAAAGCTTTGAATATGCAATTTTTTCTGTTCTTTTAATTTGAGTAGAAACAACTCTCAATAATTAATGCAAGATTCATTTCTAGGACAAGCAGATTTGTTCACTGAAATTAAACTATTAATTGCATAGACCGCTGATAATAGTCTCCTGTTGGATTTATGATTAACTGATAAAGAAATCTGGCATTTGCTACGTGCAGAATTATGTGGATTCTACACATTCTTGCAAGTATTTTGATGTCCAGTACAAATACAGAAAGTTAAAATTTTCTATAATAACAATACTCTGTTGGTGTTTATTTTCCTAGTAATACCGTAAGGTCTGCATCTATTCAAATCTTTTTCTGCATTTTAATGAACACAAAACTTTACAGCCTGTCTCTCCTCCACAAATAACCATCTCACTTTATTGCATTTTTGCAAATCAGCATGTACAACAACCCTAAACTAAAGATACTCTTAAAAATATGTTCTTAAATAAATGATGAGTCCAGTTTGATCATCGTTAACTGTACATTAGCTGTACTCTTTCTCAGGGGAAAATGTTATATGTTCCACTAAATTCTTGGGTTTGGAAATAAAATAGTTCCTGAATATATGTTCTGTACCACAATATTGACAAAGAAAAATGCCAGAATTCATTGAGAAGAAAGGCAGATAGATGAGGTGAAACACACATTGTATAGCTGCTTCCTTTGCTGAGGACATGCATGAGACAAAATGCCTCAAAAAGAGAGTTTTTTCTATTTTGCTAAACTAACTGACAGTATAATCATTCTTTAACTCTGATTAGTCAGTAGATAAACTCCAGCAAGTATGTCCATGAGAGTCCTTCTTTGAGATAGTTTCTTTTCATCTTGTAGCAGAAATGCATAACCATAACTGGTTCTATACTGAGAACGATGCAACACTTGAGCTAGCAGATCCGTGTGCTTCTTTCAAGAATCCAAAATTCATGTCCAGGTTGGTAATATCCAAGATGAGACATGAATGTATTAATTTTCAAAAGAGATAAGAGAGTGCTTGTTTCCAGGTAGCAAATAAAGAAGTTTTCATACCTGAAAACAGACAAGTGATACTGGTCTGATGTCTCATATTTTTGAGGATGTTTGATTGGATGCACAGAAACAAGGCTGAGATATTAAACTGAACTCCAAGAGTTAAAAAGATTAAGACTAGAGTGTCCTTCCAGCCTTGTATTACAAGCATCAAAGAAAAATGTAGCAACATATTCTAGCAAGTTTTTGTTACTGTCAATCATCAATCAGCATTAGAAATTAAACCAGATGCCAGTTTTTTGGGTAAATCAATTTATTGAAGAAACTAAAGCTGCTATTTCAAGTGCAGTCAACTAATCTTGTTTTATTGCCCCAATAACAAGCGATTAGAACAACACAGTCCAAGGGTTTTAGGTAGGCTCAAGCTCTTGTCTCTGTTATTTGTGTTGAAATTTTCTCAACACCAAGATAAACTGTATAGGCGTATGAGAAGAAAATTTACTTGTAACACATACTACAGTAGAAAAAATGTTCTGAGCTTTCTGTAGAAACATTTTTATGTGATCGGTTGTATAGATTTGTGAGTTTAAAGAAGATCCAAGAGACTTAAAATCAATACCACTGCAAGTGCTTCACTCATAATATCATAAGCTCTGATCTTCTGATAAGATTAAGCCAATGCCAAAGCATTTGTAAACAGGATTCAATCAATACTTGAATGTCTGTTGACATTAACTTCTTTTTTAAAATGAAACTGCTTTATACTAAGCAATATACACATCTAATAAACTGAAATATGCTTAATGGCGATTCATCCATTCTTTGAACATTTCTAAATTAATAAAAAGATCAAACTCTGACCTCAACTTCAACCCTGAATTTTCATTTAATTGATAGTAACAGCAGAATTTGTCCCATCTTGGCCATTCATTACTTGCAGCAGGGTTTTTCTACTTAAGATGAAAAGTGAAATAGTGAAAAACTGGGAAATGCCCATTCTAGCATTTGGAACCCTGCCTTTTCCAGACTTCAGCATGTCCCTTATAAATGGTGCTGTGAATGTATTTGTGGCAGCACCTCCAAAAGGATGCCCTCTGCTACCTACTGGTTAAGTGAAGGAATACACAGAATCCAGAAGGCTGATTTGCAGAAGGTTTTAGGCACCACCTTTGACCACTCAATCTCCTGTACATACAACACTGAACAATCAGCCTGATGGTGAATAGAACACAGCAATCTCTACTCACCTGGTCTGCATGTGGTTTTAACCTAAATGGCACTTGTGTTATCTGTTTAGGAAGCATGCTGCAATCAATGATGGTTTGTTACCCGAGATTAGTATTCTAGAGGTACACTCAGGCATACTCAGCTTCTGTGTATGAAGGAAAGATCCCTTCCTGTCTTTTCAGTATTTGGTGTCTTAGCCACGTCCTGCTCATTGATCTTTTGTTCTTATGTTGCTGCTCTTTTTTCATCCATCCAGCTACAGAGTACTGCTGGTATCATGTGTTTTTGTAATTAGTATGGCAGCTTTGGGATTGCTAAGGAGATAGTGATTTCTGCTCCTTCTTGAACTATGTTTCATCCCAGGATGATGGGTTTCTAGTTCTGATGCTCTGCATGTGTTCTTTTATTTATTTTTTGACATCTTAAGTCTACATATGTTTTCACTTATTAGGGATATTTGCCATTTGTCTTCCCCACTACAGACAAATCCAGGTTTAGTCACCAAATCCAGGTAAAATCACCTAAGTGTTTACTGTGACTCTGAGTGGAGTCTGTTTAGCTGTTACTTTCTGGGGAGACACATCTGTTTGCACAGATGATTGGAGCAAGGAATGACTGGCAGACAAATTTTCAAATCATCTTCCCCTATCCTTCTGCCTTCACTACATTTCCTCTGAAATTATTTTTAAATATTGCAACTGAGCCCATTTTCTTCCAAGACCACACAGCAGAACAGTGACACTATCTCAAATGCTGAGGCATTTTTTGGTCAAGTATCACATAATATATCATCTTATTCAGGTTAGTATTTACATACAGTATTTTTTCTGCTTTAAAAACAGATTTGGTTTTACCACTAAGAATTTCAAGCTGAGAAACACGGATTTGGATCCAGAGAAAAAGAAGTAGACTGAAAAAACTAACTAGGCTTTGGGATACAGGGACCTTCTCACTCAGGTTCAGCAGAGTAAGAGTTGAGACTTCACTTGAAGGAGGCTTTCACAATCCTGCCCTTCACAGGCTGAGGTGGGCGCCAGTTATCAACCAAGGGGCTCTCAGGTTCGTTCTCACCATTCTTAGAAAGGCTCCGGAGCTTCGCCATCTGCAAGGAAGAAAAATTAAAAGTGTCCATCTGAATGCACCTGGAGGCAGTGTAAATAGGCAAGAACAAACTCTGAGAGAGTTTTCTTATATAAATGACAAGCATAGTGGTAGAGATTTTTGGTAGAGATCACTGCAGCCTGACAGCTAGCAATGTGGATCTTTATACTCTTCATCCACAGAGCAGTGCATCATCTGACCCTTCCCTGGGCTTCTTTTAGATTTTTCCCTGATCCACACTCACAAAATGGAAAAAAAGCAGGGAGCCTCCTGTGACTGTTCTGGAATGGACAGCAGCCACATCACTCATGAAAATATGGTTGTCTGTAATGGGGGTGCACATCTGAGTCTATGAAAGGTGGTCTGAGAGACACAGCTGGTTTGCAGAAGTTCATATTTTGTTCTGTAAGTCAGAGAAATGTATGCCAAGTGCATTGCAAATTCAATCATTAATTCATCACTTCGCTCTTGTTCTCCAAATTAACTTAAATTCGGTGTTGCTTTGTTAATTATTTTCATTAGAATGCAAAAATAAATCTCTTCTGAAAACAGACAAATTGGTAAAAAGGCTATAGCCTGACTCGTACTGCTGAAACAAAGAACTGTAAAAATGACCTGAAGTGTTAATGCAAGAACTTAAAGGTCACCAAGAAGGTCACCTTATCCAAACTGGCTCTCTATTCTTTTTCCTGTGGAAATGTACAGTTGAGCTTTATGAATATAATTAGCACATTAATTTGAATAAACATCCAGGTTTGCAGGTTCTAGCTAGTTTGATCCTGCTCCCTGTGAGCTTTCAGGAAGTCAAGATCTGACCAGCAATTTCTTAAACCTTGAAGCCAGCTAAACGTTACCTTCACTTGGCACTTAATGTTGAAGAGCAGAGAACGAGCTGAGGCCACTGTGACAGCTGAATTTTGTGTCTCAGGGGTCCTGATCCTGCTAAGGCATTCAGGATCTCAGGATCACCCCTGATGAAGCTAGCTCAGGAGGTGTCTAGGAAGAGAACCTGATTCTCAAGGTCAGTTTTACAGTCCATTTCAAGAGTCCATCCTGCAGGTGATTTCTCAGAATTCTCAGCTAAAGCTTTCCTACTAAGGGAAGGTAGCAGAGGGATTTCCAGTCATCACACTGACATACTGAGACACTGCTGAGAACTGGTCAAGGTCAAAGAGAACAACTGGAGTTTACCTGGTCTGAGCTGACTTCTATTGGCTCCCTCAGGAGAATCCAAGTGATGCACTCCTCACAGGGGGGTGTAGTGAATGAACCATGGTAAGTCCAGTAGTCCCGAGATTTGGGGAAAAGAATTGAAGGATCAAAGTGAGGAAAAGGAGCCTCTTTTCCCTTAGAGAAACAAAAAATAATTCTCTGAGCTAATTCTAGGGACAGGCATCTTAAAAGACATCAGTATCTGTGTTATTATAAATAGAGGGATTACACATAGTTATTCATGAAAGAGATCAACCTCCTTTTCTTCCTGTCAAGCATTTGCCCTATAAATAATGTTGTTTCGTTTTGCATCACTTGGAACAAAAGGTAAAGGCTGTGGCACTACAGGTACTGGTACCCTTTTTATTCAACAGAACAGTGGCCAGGCATTTATCCCAGATTCATCCTCTCTGTCTAAAGAAATTTCAGTCTGCATGCCTATCTCCTCCCAAAATTGCACTCTTAATTACATTGTCATGGTGACACTCTCAATCTTCCTGTTGGCACTGTTTCACTTTGTGTGAAATTTTAAATTGGATCCTGAATTTCTAACAGCTAAATATGATTAACACCAGACAAGGGACAACAGGAAACACCAGAAACTTTTCCTGTAATTTTTTCTTTTCCATTGAATGGGATATTGAAGACAGCATCTCCACAGGACTGTGAAGAGACTTCCTTGTCCTCTGAGGGAGACAAGAACTTAACAAAAAAGTTCAGTTCTCTACTGGTATTTAGGATGCAGCTCTGGGAAGCAAAATCTATTATTCCTAATTCCTTCTCCTACCATGGAAAATCTTCTCTAGATGGGAACAGGGCAAAGTGCAATAGTAGAAGCTGAAATTTTTTCCACACATCCTTGCACAAAATATGGGTTGAAAGAATAACACCAAGACTCCAAATACAGTTTCCTGACAAAATGACTCTGTAAATTCAGTATGAGTTTGTAAATAACTTCACAAAAAAATTGTGCTTCAGTAAACACAGTACAGAGCCTCTGTCTGTATTGTGAAGAAACTCCTCTGTCTGTAATGTAACATAGCAACTGAAACTACATGTGCAATAGATATACCACCCATTAATCTTTTCAGAATAATAAGCTATCTTGGTAAGTAGATGTGATGACAGGAAAAAAAAAGTGTAAGAGATAAAATATAAGATGTGGTTGCTTGCATATGCACCTATATTTCTGTAATTTTCTTCAACTGTTGCTTTTTCCAGAACCACTACAGCTGTATGCAGGAAATCAGACTTTTTGTTTTTGTTGTGTTAGAAGTCATACAATCTCCTGTAAGGCAGGCTAAAATAGAATGTAATGGAGTGGATATCACTGCCATTGCATCCTCATTGTATCACACAGTGTTTCATATGGTGATTGATCAATTCTTTTTTAACTGTGACAAAGCTCTTCTGTGTGTTTATGGCCAAAAAATGACAGGGACTGTGAGAGAAAGCTCCATCTGTATCAAGACAGAGGTCACTGATGCAGCAAGGGGAGCAATGGGTAGAAAAATGTTGAAAAAACAAAATTAAAATGACTCTAAGTGAGGAGTGAGAACTTCAGGCATAGACATCCAGAACAGTGGCAGTTCATACATACATAAATTAAAGGCAAGAAATTCTGCTAAATTTGGAAGAAAATTATTACAAATTTGTAAAATTAAGTCCTGGTTCTCTGGTGGTGTGTTCTATGTCAAATAAAAAAGGGACTTTTAGCATCATTAGAAACATAAAGCTTACGGTGAAGTAGAATTCTTGAAGTATACCTAGGGGTTACATTTATGTTAAATAACAACAGATCCAGTATCACAGTCCTCTGCAAAGAACTCCATTCTGAAGTTGTATCTATGCAAGAGGTATGGACTTTGGTTCTCAGATCATTAATTAAACCGGAAAATAGTTTAGAACAGGTTTACAATGCTATTTGTACTCTATTGGAGGATGAGAAAACACACAACTGGTGCAGAAACTGTACTGTGTAATCCCTTTTATAAATTGATTCTGTTCTATCTTAAAACTAATGAAGTTTTTAATCTCTCTTACATTTACTGGGAGCTTGCCCCATCATTCCTACTATTTTTGTCTCAGTTCAGGATTAATAAATTTCTGACTCATATATATCATCATAGAATCACAGAATGGCTTACGTTGGAAGGGACCTTAGAGATGATCTACTTCAACCTCCTTGCCATGGGCAGGGATGCCTCTCATCTAGACAAAGCTGCTCAAGGCCTCTTCCAGCTTGGCCTTGAACACTTCCAGGGAGGAGGTATCCACAACTTCCCTGGTCAAGCTGTTCCAGAGTCTCACTATCCTCATACAAAGGAACTTACATCCAGTCTAAACCTATTCTCATTCAATTTAAATCCATTTCCCCTCGTCCTATTGCTGGACCCTCACATGAAAAGTCTCTCTCCATCCCTCCTCTTGTTTTGTCCACTGCTGTCCTCAAATTTAAAGAGCTTTTCATTTCTTCTTGATACTTGCAAACTGGCATATTTTCATTACATCACAAAAATTGTTTTGATACCTTGGTCTTAATGTTATCAATTGCTTGAAGAATTCTCTTAATCTCTGGTTTAGGAGTTTTCCCAACCTGTAATGCAAAGCACAAGTACTTTATTTTTTCATCACATTCCACAGTATTGTAAAGAATCTCAGCACATCCCATCTGTCGAGTTTGACAGCAGTACTCTCAGAGCATCCAGTACAGATTGACATAAAATGATGAGTGTTAGAAGAACATCCGGAATTGCAGCCTCAAGTAACTGGCTTTGTAATTAAAAATGCATCGAAAGACTCTACAAGGTCTCTCCCACTGTTTGAGAAACAAGCTGTTCTCTCAGACACTGTCATCCCCCAGCCTTAGCTCTTGGCTCCTGGTTTGAAGGCAACCCACAACCACTGTGAGATTCGTGAGCACTCAGCAAAGTGCTGATCATCTGAAGAGCTGCAGTTCCTGCAGACACCCCAAGCATTCCACAGCACATATGCAGTGAGATCAGACTTGATGTAAGACATATGATGAGATTCATGTCCCGACCTCCTCAAGCTCTGGGTTCACTTTATTGCTTAACGTTCATGACATTCAGCACCTCAAAAAGCTTTGCCATGGCTCTGCATCCCAGCACAGGAAAGACAGTATGCATAAGACATGCTGTTACTGCAATATCTTATTCCAATACAGATTAAACACAATTCTTCAGGAGATAATTCAATCTCTATTTCAGCAATACCCAAGAATGCAGTCATGGAATATGACAAACCCAGAGCAAAACAACAGCTCCTGCACTGATGAGCAAAAAGGAAAAAGGGAAAGAAGGCCAGAAAAGATAGAGTGGTATTGCTTACTTTTATAGACCTTTAGCTGACTTCAGCATGGTTAATAGGAACATGATGGACTTTATAAGCTGAGTTTTACAAGATAAAGCTTTAACCTAAAATAGACCAAATGAAATGACAAAGCAAGAATAATTAAAGGACTTAGTCTTAGGGGAGAATCTTGACAGGTGCTGACCTTCTGTCACTTTCAATTTAAACTAATCACTTAAAAAAAGGTCAGGCTGGCTTACAGAGTAACAGAATTAAAATGACATTGGATCTGGCCTGTCCAGGGGCACTGTGGCAAAATTAATTACATCCACTTGCTATTGCTTGTACAGTAGCAATGGAGCTTACTAAGGATAAAACAGTAAAAGGAGAGCTATTCCCTGACACTGTGTTCAAGCTGAAATGCCCACCTGCACGTAAAATGACAGCTACAAAGCTGAAGTTTGCAGAATTCATCACTACCAGGTTGTTTGCCTTGTTTGTGCTTCTCAGTGTCCTAGTCCATATGCAGATTTGATACTAGTATTTTCTTCTGTTTATTAACTTTATTTGAAAATCAATTGAAAAATATTGGTATAGCATTACTTTGTTATGAAGCTGCTGTACCTCTTTCTGGAGCAGGTCTGTTGAACTCCTTTCAGTTCCCATTTTATGTAGGGATCAGTAAGAGGCAAATGATGGGAATATAAATCAACATAATCTTGCTGACAGGCAGATACAATACCTGCTAGCAGACAAAGGGCAGAAAGAAACACTCTTCCTACACAGACTGTCCTTAAAGAGCTGGTCAGCTATCAGGGACAAAGTCAGCAAGTGTCCCAGGTTTGAAGCTGAGTGTCTTTTGTTCAATACTACCCATGATATGTACCAGTGGTGTCACAAATGGTGTCACAAGTTGGCTCTGAACAGGTTAGTGCATAGAACCTGGAAGGCTCAAGGACAGATATGACTTTTATCTGTGTAACCCTTTGAATGTTTTCCTGTAAAATCACAGAATCACACAGAATCAGTGTTAAGGATTGGAAGGCACCTCAGGAGATTATGGGAGTCCAACCCCCCTGCCAGGGTAGGATCACCCTGTGTAGGTCACACAGGGATGCATGACACAGTGCAGGGAAAAACAATGGGAACTTTTCCCCTACCACTTGTCAAAGCTGAGGAATACAGACTATTATAAACAGAGTATTTGCCACTTACTTTCAGAAAAATGCCCACAACAGCCACGCCATCAGGTTGTCTCAAAGCTCCAGCAAAATTACCATGTTTTGGATTCCAGTGCACCATATGTAACTAAAAATCAATGACAATGACACCACAGTCATAACTGCAAGAAATTGCCAACAGTGCAATCTTAGAAAGCTTTTGCATTAAAATGAGACAAGTTTTTACTGCACAGCAAGTAAAGGATTGGATGTGAAGAAGAAAACTAGTATTGGAAAAGAAACCTATTTACTATTCCTGTTCCCGTGCTTCCATGTACTCACACTTTCTACAAGCATCAATTTGCATTTAATTGAAGCATAAAAGAAGAAAACTTGAGTTTATCACACTATACCTTTAAAAATTAATCAGGTAATTCAACTACAAACAGTTCAAACCAAGCACGACATGTGAGCATGCACTGCATAAAACATTCTTGACATGCACTTCACCTCAGGTAGAGTTTTAGATCTTTATATGAAGCAGATAACTCAAGGATTTGCACTGTGTTGTATGCAGCTCATATTTTATTGTTCTGTTACCCTTTATAACTCTCAGCACATGGTATGGGAAAGGAGTGGATATAGTGGATATAATTACCTTCTCGTTTCTACTTTCTTTTCAGGATATATTTCAAGGTTTTACACCTTCTTCCAGAAAACATCTGGCTCCTGCATATAGCTAGAAATAAATACTGCAACCAGAAGTGTGGGATCTCAAAAAAAGTAGCATTTGGAACACAGTGCCACACAAATTCATGGAAGTATGATGCATGTTTTGAAAGCAAATTTTAAAGTTTTTTTTTCTAATGCACAGTAATAAATATTTAAAATAACAATAAAATAATTTGTTGTGAATATAGATTAATGTACTGTTATCTGTTTCTTTTGTCCTGAGCATAAAGATATAATGGCTAAGGATAAGGGTGGAGCAGCCATGTATCTCTGGCATAATTTCATATATTGCAGGCTTCTTCCATTGGTAAATATCTGAGTACTGCAAGAAAAAGCAAAGTAAAAAAATCTGCATTTGAAGTAACCAAGAAATAGATTGAGGAAGCAGAATTTGTCTGTTTGATTGGCTAGCAAAAGAAGAACACTAACATAGTTTGGCTGTGGCTAAGAAATGGGGAAAAAATAAACCTGAATCATCACCCACAGTCATCTCTGTAATGTTTGTGAACAGTGATCCTGCATCATTATCTGCCAGAATTTCCTCCTATGATAGTCTGACAAAGCCCCTGTAATCTCTGCATCCTGAAGGTATAGGTTGAAGGCAGGGAAACACTGCTCCAGACTTTTTTGGGGCACAGGCATATATTTTGAGCCTATTCTCAAATAAGATGGAGCATGGAGGTAACATTTGCTAGTAATTCACCATTATCAATAGTGAACTCACTTATATTTATTGTCTGAGGAAATTTTCAGAGCCTAAGGCAGCCATTAATTTTAGCAAATTTGGACAATAGTGCAATAGTTCACATTAAAAAAAAAAACCCCAAAACACAACCCCAAACATCTGCTTTCCATAGTTCCTGAAAATAAATACAGAGATTTTACAGCTCAGAGGTTCAGAAAATCAATGGTACTCTGTACCACTCTGAATTTTAAGGTGGATCTAATTTAGAATGTCAGGTTATTAAATGTGCTTTTAGAGAGTTCTTCTGTTTGTTAGTAATGCTTTCTGAAACTGTGTAGTTCAAGCTATAACACAAACAGATAAAAGCTGAAATATATCAGCAGAAAACAGATGTTCCTATTTGGAAATAAGAGATTGCTTTGCCTAAAATATTTTTTAAATATTCTAAGATACTAACAAAAACTCTTGCTTGAAGAAGCCAATCCAGTGTTAATATATAATTGTAAGCATACATTTGTTGGCAGATGCAACTTCTCCCACTGCACACTGATGAATATTCACAAGTTTCACAGACAGATTTAAAGAAAATAATCCATAGCTAAATACTTGCACAAGGGAGAATGGTTAATCCGTTCAGATCCACATCCAAATTCCAGTTAGTACTGAATATTACCATTAAAAATGTCCTACCTCTGCTGCATATTTCACCCCATCTATAACATGCTCAGAGCCATGGTCATCAGAGGAACCCCAATGTAAGTGAAGCTGGCGCAGCCTGTAGACTTCTGGAAGTGGCCCTCCTCTCAGCACTGCAATTGATAATCTGCATCAGCATTAGCCTATAGAATGCTGAAATGTACATGTTCTGAACAGGGAGCCATACTTCATGAGTGGAGTAACTCTTGCAAACTCAGCTGATTGCAGTGGGGTCACTGCAACACTCACCAGTTTACAAGGTTGGGGCTGAATTCTGTTACCACTTGGGAAGAGTCCTGTTTGATGTGAAAACTGTGGAAGTCACTGTGAGGCAAGCACAGAATGAAATTCCAGGAGCTCAACAAGCTCCTTTTCTCTTGGCAAGTGGAAATACTATATATAGTTCCTGATATGAAGAGAGAAAGAAGGTATTCACAGCTGATGCTTGTCAAGAAAATGCTCTGTTGAGAAGTAGTTGGGGATAGGACTGTGAAAGCAACCCAAAGGTACTTTGAACTAGATTTCTAGTCCATGTCTGGCATACCTTTTACAGTTGAGACAGACAGAGAATGGTTACAGCATAGTTTGCTTCTTATAAAAGAAGGATCTATTCCTTGGAAGTGAGGGAAAAGAGTGTAGGTTAAATGACACAGAAAGGTGTCATGGAGCAAGCAAAGCTATAATCCACATTTAACATTGTCACCAACAAAGCAAATCAAGAGGCTGTTATTTCTGATGCTCTTAGCCAAATAGTGTTGACCAGGCATCAGTCTGACAGTTTACGTCAACTCTTTCTTTTAAAACATCATACTTGCTCTTTCAGTTTGGGAATTCTTTTGAGCAGACCCTGCTTAGAGGATAAACTCTCAAATACATGTTGCATTCATAACTAAGGTAGGAATGAGATGTGTTTCCTTACACAGAAGCTGATAATGCATTTCACAACTGCAGTGCCAGAAGACCTTGTTTAAATAGCATTCAAGTTTGAACTTCTACCAACAGCTCTGAAGTTCAAAGTTAACATTGAAATAATACTTCAATCCACTTGTGCCCGATGGTCTCAAATTAATTCTTGACATCATATATGTTAGAATACCTACAGAGAGTAAAATGCTTAACTTTGCAGTTTCTCTTTTCAGTTGGTAGATGTCACAGCCATTGCAGGGGCAGAAACTTTGCTGAGATTAATGCATGCAGTTCCTCTTATTTTTTTTTCCTACATAAATAACCATAACTAACTCAATACAGTATGGAATAAGCCTTCTCTAGAAGCCTTTAATGGAAAATACATCACATAATAAGTTGTTATTGTTGGTATTATTATATTTTATTGTTTCACATTTGAAGATAGCAAAATAAGACATGGACTCTAAAGCCCAACACTTTACAGGTAATTTGCTTCCCATTTCATAATCGAATCAACAGGGGGTAGGAACTTTCAGGAGCTGCATATAAGTGATCCACCTAAATTTAGGAGCTGAATGTGTACCAGAGATAGAAACTCATTCAGCAGTTGTTTCTTAGAGCTGGCCATTTCCAGAGCTCAAATAGATGTTTTCAAAGCTCTTTCAGGCTGTGGGGGCTCTTGAGGCTTCCCATACAAACAGAAGCAATCAGTATCACAGTTGGTGTTTGTGAAGTGCCTCCGGGCACGCACTAAACCCCCTGGGTGACACTGTAAAGAAAACCTGAGAAAACAGAAAGTCCACCTTTGACTTAACAATCTTAAATGTCCTTTCCAACCAAAAAGGATTCTATGATTGATTCAGGGATGCCCTTACAGCTACAACCTTCCTGTCCCAGCTGTGGAGGATCAAAACATGGCCAGATCCACCAGGATAAATTCTGGTAGCACCTTTTTTACCTACCTAAATGACTTTTCTCTGCCAGCCTGCGTACACCAGGTGCCACAGGGTGCATTTTGATTCCCAGAGCTTTGCAAAACTCAATTCCCAACAACCCTCAAATCCAGACCAAAAGCGAGGTGGGAGTTGGTCTCTTTTCCCAGACAACTTTCAACAAGACAAGAGGACACAGTCTTAAGTTGTGCCAGGGGAGATTTAGGTTAGCTATTAGAAAGAATTTCTTTAGGAAGAGGGTGATCAGGCATTGGAATGGGCTGCCCGGTGAGGTGGTGGATTCTCCATCCCTGGAGACATTTAAAAAGAGACTGGATGTGGCACTCAGTGCCATGGTCTAGCAACCACACCGGTGGGTCAAGGGTTGGACTTGATGATCTCTGACGTCCCTTCCAACCCGGCTAATTCTATGATTCTATGAAAAACCGACCTGATCGATCAAAAGAGTCGTCGAAGACGACCCGGCAGGTGCGCCCGTTGTTCAGGATGGTTTTCGCAGCCCCGGGATCATAACTGGCGTGCCAAGAGCTGAGAGAAGAGTCGTGCTGCACCTCTTTGCTGTTGATCTCAATAGGCGACTGATTGTCTCCCTTGGCCAGGGGGTAGTTTTCATGCCAGTGCTCGGGTCCTGAGGGGACAGGCAAGAAAATGTCGCTCTGGCTCGGTCCCTTTCGTCCCTGCAGCCCAGAGCCCCCCTACTCACCGTTGTCGCTGTCGTAGCCCCAGACGGCCCGGGCCATGCTGCCTCCACCCCTCCGCAGCCCTCCTCGGTAGCCTGCTCCACCCTCCCTCCTTCCCCCGGGGGGCTTTTTATAGACCGCCACGGCTCCGCATCCTCCCCTGAGGGGCGGGGAGGGGAAGGGCTGCAGGGGAGACCTCGGGGCGAATAGGGGGTGAGGAGCGATGAGGAGCCGAGGGGGGGAATTGGGGCCTTTTTCTCCCCCGACCCCGGGAAGAAGCAGAAGGATGGCCGCGGGACTCAGCCGCATCTTTCGTCCCGTTCGGCACTTCCTCGCTTCAGCCCGCCCTGCTCCCGGAGTGGCAGTGGGAGAGCTGCGCCGGCCTGGGGACCCTCGGGGAGCGGGGCTGAGCCTGGGGCGGGAATGGCGGGAGCGGCATGAGGAGCCCGGCTCGGGTGGAGGAGCGGCTGTGCGGAGAGCTGGCCTGCCTCACACGGCTGGGGAGCAGGGCAGAGGGCGAGGAACGAGCCCAGCCTGGCCCAGCCGAAACCTTTATCCCGTCTGCGGGGAGCGGCGCGGGTGTGAAGGATGCCCGGGGGGCTTCGGGCAAGCTCCCAGGGCAGGCCGGCTGCAGAGCTCCGGATTTACTGCCCTCCCGAAGTATACAGCTCCCAAAAAAACTGTGTCTGGTTGAAAGGACATCTCGCAGCCTGATAAACCATTGGCGTTATGTAAAAGTAACCTCTGCCAGCTCCAAATGAGGCTGTTCCTGGCTATTCAGTCACATTCGGGTTTGATGTCTAGTTGATCCTCTTTCATGCAGGGAGCTTTAAACCAAATGCGTTTTTCGTGTTAGGCAACTTAGCAGTCGATATTTGGGCCAGCAAAACAGCTGCTTTTCAGATGATGGAGAGTTAGTGATAGGTATGGTTGTGTTAGTTGGCTTTGTCTCTACATCTGTGTTGAACAGTCAAAGCTTTTCTTTCAATTCCAGCTCTGCTGCAGTCTCCCTTGGGTTTGTCATCCCATGTTGTCAGTGCTGCAACTCTATCTACCTCAGGCTAAATATATCATCAACCTACGTACCTTCAGCTAAATAGTACTCCAAGCTAAATGTTTGGGATTCAGCCAAAAAGCATCTCAAACCATGGAGATTTCCAACATAGTTGCAGCAAAGTTGTTTAAATGCTCCTTGTACCAGTCAGCACTGGAAAGTAGCATGGAAATGAATCTGTAGCTTTGAGAGACTGTAAATCCTATGTATTGGTGAGGTACTGGGAAAAAGTTGAGAAGCTACAATATACAGATCCTAAGATAAGTTTGTTTGTATTTGATGTCTCAAAACCAGATGGAAGATAAAGGTTCCCTTTCCAGCTTACCCATATATCTGGCTAATAAATGACTAAATATGATTTTTGTTTAGGGTAACTAGAATGATTTATTTAAACTTGCTTGGTTAACTCTTCTTCTTCTTCTGAGTTCTGAGGTTGGTAATAAACTTCCTGCCTTTGAGATAAAGATAGGACAAGATCTCTCACTTAAGAATATACATCTGAGAACATTTGTGTAGAGATTTATATAGTACATTTACAGGAAGAAGAAATGTTACATTGAAACTTACTAAACTTTAGTAATGTATATGATATGATATGGTAAGCATTCCTCTTACCATCTTTAAAGATATGAGGATGTGCTCATTATCAAAATGTTCCTCAAAAAACATAGTTCCTCATATCTTCTACAGGCAAAATTAGATTAGGAAAATACTGGGGGGTGATTTAGGTACAATGTTGTGGAAAATTACATCTTTTTACTTCCAAAAAAACCAAAGGAAACCCATTTTTTTTTAGTCCATCATCAATCAAATCAATAACATTGCATTTTTTGCAGGGATGAGCATGTAAAATTGACACCTTTTACAATTTTAATTCATAAAGCTTAGACATTAATCCTTTTGAAGTAGTTTCTGCCTAAGCATCCTAGCAAGAAGCATTCATGAGCTCATGAAATTCTAAACAGAACAGTTAATTTTCTGTCTGTATAAACAGACAGCTTTAAAGAACTTGTTTATTGATGGCTCAGAGAGACTTCTAATCAACTTCATGTATACAAGCAATGTTCATAGGAGCTGTATATGGGGGACATGATTTGTATTACACAGAAAAAGGTGCAAGTCAGTTCTTTCCCTGATATTTCAATTCATTGCTCTGCATGAGCATTTATACAATCTTCTCTTCATGCCTCCAGCAAAAGTCTTTGTGTTTCAGCTTTCCAGAGAGCTGTTCCTGTTGCACCCAGAGGAGCAGCTCTCTGCCAGTTTCTGCAAAGTGCTGCTTCTAGGCACTGACTTACATGTAAGTGACAAATGATAGGAACAACAGTGTAGGTACTTGGAGTCAGCCCCAGGCACTGTCATGTCACAGTGTCACACTGAATTTGTGGTGGTGGCATTCTTTTCCTGCTACTTTCATCATCAAAGGTGGAGCAAAAAGGATATGTAGTAGCTATCAGCATTAAGAAATAATCACAATAAAAATATTTTTGCATCCCTCGGGGCCTACCTTTGCCTTTATCCTTCTGATTTTGGCTCAGAAATTTATTATCATCTAACTTGCACAACGTTTCTTCCTCTAGGAAGTAAATACTTCTGTTATGAAAAAGCCATTACAGCTGTGAAAAGGCCTCAGTTTTAAACATGTAAGAGTGGTGTTACCTACGGCATTTGCAGTTGCATTGCAATGATTTTTTTCTATTTTCTGAACTTACAACATGTTTAGAAAGCCAATAGCCATCTGAAATAGCAAAGGTGAGAGGGCAACTAAATCCCTATACCATTCACGAAAAACTTCTGCTAACCTGGCTGCAATACCTTCACCCACAGTACCACAGTGTCCCACTAATGGAAGCATCTTTGCAATACCTTCTGAAAAGGAATTATATTATTCACATTGTGCAGTTGGAGAATTGAGGTACAATATTTTTAAGGATGCCATTCATAAAAGTCATCCTGCATTTCTTATATACTTTTAAAAATCATGGCTGTTTATCCAGGTGAGTAGGTGAAAAGACAGCAAGCAAAACAGCAGGAATTGAAAGGCTGTCTTTCTTACCCTGTGCTTTAATCTGGTCACACTAGCTCAGGGACATATCTGCGTGCAGTAATACTCAGTAGCACTGTATGCTGTAGCAAGTTGCCATCTGTTTCATCAGGGTGATAAGGTTCGAGAAATCCAGGAAGGAAACTGGGGAACTGAATCAAATGGAACAAATAAATAGCGGATTTCATCAGTCTCATTAATGGCTGGGGCTAACAAATATTAGTAAACTCATTATCTGATTTTAGCTGCAGAGAGAAAGCTATGCATCTGCTAATAGTGTTGTGATTTTGCCCATAAAGGTACAATGATCTGAGCATTAAGTGGACATTGGTAGGTGAGGTGCAGGCTGAATAAATACTAAATCTGTCTTCTCTCAGACTGCCCTTTTTGATACTGTCCTTTTTAGAATAAACCAATAATACAGCACATGCAATGTGCTTATGCAAAAAGCACTTATGGAAAAAGCAAGTGGTGTAGCATGGAAAGTGATGTAATTCTGGAATGTAGCTGATGTTTGAGCTTTGAAAGATGTTTGCCAGACAGCTTCCTATCACTACTGTATATGTAAAAATGTAATACTAAATAGTATAATCCAGTCCCACTGGATATAAACCAGCAATCTTCATGTTAAATGGCCTTTCTGTTAAGGTAATAAAACCACTTATGTAAAGCAGACAAGTGCATGCATCACATTTCTGTAACTGAAGAGAAGTGCAGTGGGTTGAAATGAGACCAAAAGGGAGAGGTTTTAGCCTGTGCAGTACTTGCACACATGCCCTTGTCTGAAAATCATACCCAGCCACAGGATCACAGCTGGGCAATTGGTAATAGCAGTAACTTCAAAAGGTTATCAGAATAAATAAAACATTTGTCCTGTTGGATACCTAACCAATAAGGTACTATTAATCCAAATGAATACATTTGTCACCTCGATGAAAGATCAAAATAGAGGAACCAGTACTAATGAACATGTTATAGCTATGGGACANTCTGCAGATTAGATTCCAGGACCTTACTGGCAAAATCCCAATCATTTTCCTGTTGTGGTTCAGAACCTATTTGCAGGACTTAATATTTAGTCCATGTGATACAGTAAACATGAAAACAATAAGCCAGATTTCAGATTTAGCAAAAGGAACTAAAAAGTAAACAAGTTTTTCTTGTGGGAATCTATTAAAATGGGCATAGACTTTAAAGAATATCAGTAACAAAATAAATTTATTACATATCACATGCAGCTCTGATACAACAAGAATATACTGCCTGTTTAAGATACATCTTCCAGACCTGAAAAACTAAACTAATAAACTCTGCTGCAATATGACTCTTCTCTTTTTGCCATAGGGATTTGCTTGTATGGGAATCATCCTGAAATCCAAATCTGAGCTGGCTATCTACTTTTATACACACTGGCACAGTCTGACTTGATATAATCCAAGTATGAGAATCTGACCTATACTGTTTGCTTTTATAAGCTCTGAATGTGCCTGTGTGGAAATTCCAGCAGATTGGCAACTCTTTTACAACTAGGTAGAGTTTTATGTGTGACCTTCATCTTGCATCATACTCTGGCAATAACATCTACCTGGAAACAGTCCTAACAAGACCAGATGAGGCTGGAGGAGTTAATAAGAGCAATAAGAGATTTATGTCATACATCTAGTGATGCAGCAAATCAGAAATACCTTATACATATTTTCCAGTGAGACGCAGCCTCCTAAAAACTAACTATAAGAAAATCACTGGATGTGTTTCCAGCCCTTGAAATATGCCCTCTGCAGGCTGTGGAGATTTCTGCTCTCAATCATCTTCCAAAAGTCCCTTGAGATGCCTGTCTCCCAAAGCCTTTGGAAAGTCACTCTTTATGAATCTGTACCATTTGAGCACTTTGAAAGGTCAGAGAGTAGCATACCTTCTGGGCATGAGCCAGCAGTGTGCCCAGGTGGCCAAGAAAGCCAATGCATCCTGGCCTGTATCAGGAACAGCGTGGCCAGCAGGAGCAGGGAAATGATTGTGCCCTGTACTCGGCCCTGGTAAGACCACAGCTTGGGTATTGTGTTCAGTTCCAGATGCCACAGTATCAGAAAGACACTGAGGTCCTGGAGTGTGTCCAGAGAAGAGCTACAAGGCTGGTAAGGGGTTTGGAGGGCATGTCCTAGGAGGAGTGACTGAGGAGACTGGGGTTATTTAATCAGAAGAAGAGAAGGCTCGGGGGACAACTTATTGCTTTCCACAATTACCTGAAGGGAGGGTGTAGAGAGGCTGGTGTTGGTCTCTTCTCTGAGGTAACTAGCAATAGGACAAGAGAAAATGGGTTTAAGTTGTGCCAGGGGAGATTTAGGTTAGATATTAGGAAAAAACTAAATACTGAAAGAGTGGTGAGGCATTGGAACGGGCTTCCCAGGAAGGTGGTGGAGTTGCCATCCCTGAAGGTGTTCAAGAATTATTCAGATGTGGCACTTCAGGATATGGTTTAGTAGTTGTGGTAGTTGGATTATATTGGACTTGATGATCTTGAAGATATTTTCCAACATTAATGATGCTATGATTCAATTTCTTTCACTACCTGTGCTTCTCTTCACTTTAATTGAGTCAAGATTTCACTCTGACACCACAAAACACCTTTGAAAGCATCATCTGTGGGTTATAAAAAGAAAAATTGATGTATGGAAGTATAAACATTTGTATGTGCTACAGCAAGTGTAAGGAGTATGAAACTAAAAAGGGGTCAGTGTAAGGAGCCCCATGCTTGTCATATACACAGATTTCAGCAGCATATATCAAAGAGCAGATATTTCCAGAAGAGAGGGAAAAACTATATAATAAAAAAGCCTTTTGTAGCTGAGAAACAATATTGTCTGGATACATTTATGTTCTCAGAAGAACAGTTTAAGAAATTAATGTATCAGAAGTGGGTTTTGGGGTTTTTTGGGTTTTATTTTTGTTTTGATTTTTTTTGTTCTGTTTTGTTTTGTTTTGTTTAATACACCCCACAGAAACAGACTAAAAGAATGATATGCAGTGATCCAAAGATGTAATCTTTAAAAATCTGTCTGAAGACAGAGTAATAGAGAAGAACATTATTTTGCAGTTGGTAGTACATTACATTCTTATGGACAATGTCCTCAGATTCCACCCTCTTCATAATAAATCCCATTTCTATGAATTTATACTGGACTCCTGCAGAATTCAGCTTCTTCTACTATGATCACTTACAAGCTTGGGCTGTGGATTCTGCAAGACATCTGTTCTTTAAAGCTGGCAGTACAACTGCCTGTGAAATGCTGTTCTCCAGTTTGTCATGTCTCAGTACAGAGGTCTGTCCAGCACAAAAGATTTCACTAGTTTCTTTCCCTCCATTCCTACCCTGCTGTGCCTTTCTGTTCCTCAGCCTCTTTCTTGAAATTTCTTTAACTTTCTCTACAAATGTGTTGGCTACCCAGTGTGTCATTGCATTATTTATTCTGAGAAAACAACTCTTTTTCCTCCTGAATTGATGCCAAGACTTCACGAATGGTTTTGATGATCAGTGCTAGACATACTTGAGATCCATCATACTCTGCCATTCAAATCTTCAACTCATTTCAGTGACATTATATGCCCACAATAGTGTTGAAGTACACAGGTATATTTGAAGTGAGGAGTACTCAGATCCTTTTCAGTACTAAGATCTTGACTTTTGACTTTAAGGATGCTTCATTGATACCTAAAAAAGCAGTAAAAAGTATCAAGATAATACTTACCTTTTTGGATATTTTAATTGAGTGGGGTTTTTTGTTTTGTTTTTTTTTTTTTTTTAATTAGCAGGCCCTTTATGTCAATGTGGTACTGTTCTTCCTAGAAAAGAGCAGAGTATTTTCTGGCACAAACACTCTACATCTTCCCAGATTGTCTGCAAGGAAGACCAGTAAGGGTCTTGATGTGATAAGCTAGAGGTTAGGCAGGAAATTTTGCTTCAGTCTTACAATGAAGACACTATGGTTACACTCTGCTGCACTTCATGGGTTTTTAGAAGCTGTAACAGCATCATACCAAGGAGCAACACTTGTTGAGTGAGTGGCCTTTGGTATTTGCTGCTTCTGCCACTACAGCAATGATCACTGCTTGTAACCAACACAAAAAATAGCCCAGCAAGAATGAGCACTGAAGCTCCTTTTGTTATCTTAGCATGGGGCTGCTGACCCAGAGCATGCAGGCACTGGCCAGTGGTAGCCACATGTGTGACTTGGAACTACAGACTTTGGCCCTCCTAAGAGCAGTGATTGTATNGATTTAGGTACGCAATATAAGTATTTATTGTAAAAATAAATGCTTGGTATTAACACTGGATGTTTATTTTAAGTGGTGAAATATAATACGTCTGTTTTCATTTGGTTTTGCTAGGTAGCTGATGCAGTCAGTATACTTGCTGGAAAATGAAACACAAAATGTAACTGGTCTAATTCCCTAGTAGATATTATTGGTTAGTTTTAGGAATTGTTCTGGGCTGAAATGGAGAAATGAGGATTAAAAATATGATAGTGAATGATCACAGACGAACTTCCTATAATAAATGTCAAACCAGGCAATACTAGCAGTTTATATAACCAAGCATAGCAAAGATTTCCCAGCTATTCAGAAAGCAATTTCCTCCAGAAAAGCACAACTGTAGTGATAGGCATGTGATAAGAAATGAGAAGCCATTAAATCTAGTCCAATCCCTAACACTGATTTCCTCTGAGGACTTGTGGATGTCACTACCCAGCCAGTGTTCACAACACTGTAATTATGCAGAGTACAACACACTGCTGCTCACTATCTCACAAGACTCTTTTAAATACAAATACTATGATTCCTGCAAAACCTATTATCCATCATAACAGCCACACAAGTGTTACACGTTAACCCTCTACCTGTCATAGGGAAACCCCTGCTGAAGGGGGAAAATCTAACTGCTTCTGGATGTCTGCCTGATGCATGTCATCACCTGTCTGTTTCTTCTTTTGATGCAGAGTTCCAATCTGCAAGTAGCATGCAGGGTGGAAAAAAAAGTAGATTGAACACACAGAGCAACCTGAAAGTTAGGTTAGTATTTATTCATCCTTAAACACTGGTGTTTGTGAAGCTAATTTCACTATTCAGTCATCCCTGTGCTCCTCACTGGGCATTTCCTCAGCTCTAACTACGTGCCCTTTGCAAGTTCTCTACAGAAATCAGAGCAAAGTGTTTGTAGTCAGTAGACATGGAAAATATTTTTCTAACCTTGCATCACTATACCTTTCTTGACAGAGGCAATGAACCCAGTGTTTCAATTATAGTTCTTACACACACCATTGGGCAACAGACCAACATTTTTCATCTGTGTGTTCCAGCACCAGTAGCATTTGTTTAGCTATAAATTCAGAGATGCTGTAGATTATGATCTTCTATCAGGACTGGGAGAATATATGACATGATTAAGCCCTTTCTTAAATCAGTTTAATCTAATTAATTACTTTCTACTTAAACACTATAGACTATAACCTAATAAAATGTAATAAAACAGGGTATTTCTGGTGGGACATTAAGAAGGGGTCATATGCTTCTGCACTCATTGTTTGTCTTCCAGATGTCTTGCATCTTACTACTATGTAAAATGAAAGGTAGAGATTATGGGAAAGGAACATTACAGTCATGCAAGGTATGCCTTTCCCCTCTCTCACCTGGAGTGTCTAGTATTAGTTTGGATGTGCACTATTTTGAAATTTTTAAATTTACTAGTCTGAGTTTAATAAAGTTCTGTGTTGAACTACATCTTTGATTCCCATCATTGGTTTTAGTGCAAAGGCAACAACTGCATCACATGGACAACTAAGAAAACATCCAGAGCAATACATCTGTAAGAAAAATAGTGAACTCAGATTCTATGGTTTCTGTATGTGGCAGAGAGCAATATACAGATGTGAAAAAAGAAGGAACAGCATTCACTCAACTCAATTTATATCTCTATCAAAGTACAGAATGTCTATTATAAAAGGACAGATATGTTTTGTTGATAACATCAAGCACTAAGGTAGCCTTGCTCTGTGTGCCTGCATCAGAGGTACTCAGGGTGTGTGATGGAGCCACAGGCTAAAATCCCTATCCCACCATTTTCTCCTACACATATATTTCCTTTCCATCTTCCCACACCCTCGGTTCAAGTTTGATTCTGCACCTCTGAGATTTTTTTCTGCATCTCTAGTACGTCTGCAGGTCCTCCATTTCCTTTGACATCTGACAGCCTCCCTCCAGACTCTCTGCACTTTCCTGCTCAGTTTCTAAAAGCATGGAACCTAAAATAACTTTATTTAGAACTGTTTTCTTGTCACTTCAGAAAGCTGTTAGATGCTGTTTATTGAGATCAACTGAGTGGTTTCAATCTTTCACTAAAGAAACATGAGGCTATAGTAATTTTGAACAAGAGCAGGCATATTTTAAGACACTGTGACTGGAAGTGTGAAATTGGGGGAAACTGCAGAAAACCACACAGAATATGAATTTTCCATAAAAGTAATAAGTCAGTTATTCTGCTATCTACCCTGCCAGGTAAATATCTTCTTCAGAAGTGAAGTGAAATAATTGGGAGTCTCTTTCATCGTCTCCCACATCCCTGCTCTGTCAACATGCAATGGGATGGGCCATGGCTAGGGATATGGTAAGGGGTAGGGACCTATTATTAGGATTTATTCTTAACTTCCCTGAAGAGGTAAGAGCTTGAATGCTTAGGTGTAGCACCATGCACTTCTCTCACTTCAGTAACACTCTTGGCTTTCTGCCTGTTGTCAGTCTGAGATGAATTCGCTGGCTTCTTTACTCCATCTCACCCTGTTTACACTGTTTCAGGTTTTCAAGAACACCTCTGCACAGGGAAGGACTGGAAAACTTTTTAAACTAAGAGGAGACCTGCAGTCTGTTCGCTTGACCTGGGACTCATGCACTTCTCTCTGGTCCCTCTCCAGTAGAATGGAGTTTATTTTCTTATTGCCTCTGTAAGAGGAGTAGAATAACTGGGTGCTACACAGTGCAATTTCAGGACTGCAATGACAGGAAGCATGGAACATGTCATTAATCTAAACTGCAACAGAAAGGAGGAAAAATAGGTAAAGCAGATCCTATTCAGGCCCATCAGGCTTTTAGCAGAAATTTGAGAAAGCTGCTGTTCATTTAAGAATAGAAAATATATTATATTTTGTCTATTAAGACAACTAATTCCTCTTAATCTTGTGTAACATCATGGAGCTCAGTTACATTTCAGGGGAAAGTCTAGTAGTGAAGATGGTTAAGCTCTGACTATGTGTGGTTTCTTGCGAAAACCTTGCTCCATTTCTGTACAGTTTGAATTAAATCTTGGTCATTCATTATATTCCTGTACTTCTGGTTTACACACAGGGATGTCCCAGTTGGGATCCCTACTGGTTTCACCTCTGTAAGTCTGCATAGAGCTAAGTCAAAGTTTTTTTCTAGTGCAAATACAGAAGCGGTGTGTCTGTAGGTGGCAGAGTTGGTCTAATGGTTTTAGGTTACTCATGAATTCCGTGGTATTCCTGAAACTGCTTTTGTTTCGTCACAGATACGGTTCTTTGCTTGTAATTATTAGTTACAATAGGTTTCAAACATGGCCTTGTGGAAAAGGAAAGCCAACAAATTGTGCTGTGAACCAACCAGGCTACTTACTTGCCATCAAGCAGCTGGATACTTTTGGATACCTCTGCAGCTTGCATTGTGCTTGAGAAGTTTAACCTGAAGCATAAAAGGGGAGAATACTGCTAGCATAATATCTTTAGAATGGAAATGAGTGAAAGTACATCTGTGGTACATAAATATGTTTTTTTGCATAAGTACATTTCTGCATTTTACATTTGTAACAAAACGTGTGTTACTCAGTAGCTCAAAAAGACAAATACTTTTGCAGAACAGCTGACACTCAAAATATGTTTTTTTTCCTGTCCCTTTGTTAATAAGAACTCTTTTTGAGAAACTGACAGAAGCACTGCATCTCTAACTGGATCACAGAAATTATTCTTTGTGGCTATCACCAGTATGGACAGTACAATTAAAGGTTATGGCAAATTAAAGTCAGAATAGGAAGCCAGAAATATATCCAAATAAGCCTTGAATCGAGTTTTAAGCAGTATTTGATGAAAAAAGTTACAGCAATAATAAGAAAAATAACATTTCAGTATCTATATAGCTTTTTTCTTGCTACTGCTGTTATGATAGATGAGTTGNAGGTGAGAGGGCAACTAAATCCCTATACCATTCACGAAAAACTTCTGCTAACCTGGCTGCAATACCTTCACCCACAGTACCACAGTGTCCCACTAATGGAAGCATCTTTGCAATACCTTCTGAAAAGGAATTATATTATTCACATTGTGCAGTTGGAGAATTGAGGTACAATATTTTTAAGGATGCCATTCATAAAAGTCGTCCTGCATCTCTTATATACTTTTAAAAATCATGGCTGTTTATCCAGGTGAGTAGGTGAGAAGACAGCAAGCAAAACAGCAGGAATTGAAAGGCTGTCTTTCTTACCCTATGCTTTAATCTGGTCACACTAGCTCAGGGACATATCTGCGTGCAGTAATACTCAGTAGCACTGTATGCTGTAGCAAGTTGCCATCTGTTTCATCAGGGTGATAAGGTTCAAGAAATCCAGGAAGGAAACTGGGGAACTGAATGAAATGGAACAAATAAATAGCAGATTTCATCAGTGTCATTAATGGCTGGGGCTAACAAATATTAGTAAACTCATTATCTGTGATTTTAACTGCAGAGAGAAAGCTATGCATCTGCTAATAGTGGTGTGATTTTGCCCATAAAGATACAGTGATCTGAGCATTAAGTGGATATTGGTAGGTGAGGTGCAGGATGAATAAATACTAAATCTGTCTTCTCTCAGACTGCCCTTTTTGATACTGTCCTTTTTAGAATAAACCAATAATACAGCACATGCAATGTTGGGACTTATGCAAAAAGCAAGTGGTGTAGCATGGAAAGTGATGTAATTCTGGAATGTAGCTGATGTTTGAGCTCTGAAAGATGCTTGCCAGACAGCTTCCTATCACTACTGTATATGTAAAAATGTAATACTAAATAGTATAATCCAGTCCCACTGGATATAAACCAGCAATCTTCATGTTAAATGGCCTTTCTGTTAAGGTAATAAAACCACTTATGTAAAGCAGACAAGTGCATGCATCATGTGTCTGTAACTGAAGAGAAGTGCAGTGGGTTGAAATGAGACCAAAAGGGAGAGGTTTTAGCCTGTGCAGTACTTGCACACATGCCCTTGTCTGAAAATCATACCCAGCCACAGGATCACAGCTGGGCAATTGGTAATAGCAGTAACTTCAAAAGGTTATCAGAATAAATAAAACATTTGTCCTGTTGGATACCTAACCAATAAGGTACTATTAATCCAAATGAATACATTTGTCACCTCGATGAAAGATCAAAATAGAGGAACCAGTACTAATGAACATGTTATAGCTATGGGACACTGCCTGTTGGGCTTGCAGTTGAGATGCAGTATTTACTTCTGCCAAACAAACAAAAGGCATAAACCTGCTCATCTCACTTACAAAAATACTTTATGTGAAATCACAGAGAGTTTTTTTGAGAATAGAAAGCAGGAATAAGCAGAGTCTCAAAAACAGCTCAGAGCCATGGCCTTACCCAGGGCACAAAAAACATGTGTGGAATGATGCATGGAAAAGTGACCTACAGAAGCTTTGGAATCAGCCAGCCATGGCTGGCTTGGTCACTACCTTGACATAACGAGAACAACCAAAGTGTTGCTTCACCTCAGCATGCCAATTTTCAGAAGTCTCCAGGGTCCAGTGTAACAGGTAGGAATGGCTGACTAAGGGAACACACACAAATAGATTTGCCATCAGGGTGTAATTCAAAAATTCCCCTGCTTGAAGCTAAGCTTTCCAGGTTCTGCCATGCTCAGGGCTATATCCCATGGGTGATTTCATGCAAAGGGCTTTACAGGAGCACAGAACGTGCCCACAAAGAACACACTGTTAAATGAGCAGAAGCATTTATTCAATGCCTGTGGCCTGTCTAAATATAAGTTATAAAATATATTCCACTATATTTAATAGCTTGTGGAAGAAAACAACACAACAGAAAGGGATCTGATAATACACAGTACTAAAGGGACAGCAATGTTTTTTGATATATTGCACATTGCTTGCCAGGCAGTGTAAGAAAGGCATGTCACTCAGTGGTTTTGATTGAGAGCTGTTGTGGTAGCATGCCATAGCCAAAAAGCCAAATTGTCATCTGCCTTCCAGTTCACCGAGATGTCATATTATGGAAAACACTGTAGGCATGACTGAAAACCCCCATGGACATCAAGATCTGTAAGGTCTGCCAAAGGAAAAGAGAAGCATATTGGGTCAATTTTGTTGCTTTTATACACAGTGAGTTCTTCAGCTTCATTTACTTTATGTGATGAAGAGCAGAATGTAGCACATATTTAGACAAACATTAAGCAGACTTTCAATGCATCTTTCAGTTTCAGAAGTCATATAACTCAGCAGTCTGCAGATTAGATTCCAGGACCTTACTGGCAAAATCCCAATCATTTTCCTGTTGTGGTTCAGAACCTATTTGCAGGACTTAATATTTAGTCCATGTGATACAGTAAACATGAAAACAATAAGCCAGATTTCAGATTTAGCAAAAGGAACTAAAAAGTAAACAAGTTTTTCTTGTGGGAATCTATTAAAATGGGCATAGACTTTAAAGAATATCAGTAACAAAATAAATTTATTACATATCACATGCAGCTCTGATACAACAAGAATATACTGCCTGTTTAAGATACATCTTCCAGACC
Source organism: Florisuga fusca (assembly GCA_038090715.1). Taxonomy (NCBI): domain Eukaryota; kingdom Metazoa; phylum Chordata; class Aves; order Apodiformes; family Trochilidae; genus Florisuga; species Florisuga fusca. The sequence goes on along the minus strand of JAAWXA010000021.1, from coordinate 7,026,017 downwards.
TGAAAAACTAAACTAATAAACTCTGCTGCAATATGACTCTTCTCTTTTTGCCATAGGGATTTGCTTGTATGGGAATCATCCTGAAATCCAAATCTGAGCTGGCTATCTACTTTTATACACACTGGCACAGTCTGACTTGATATAATCCAAGTATGAGAATCTGACCTATACTGTTTGCTTTTATAAGCTCTGAATGTGCCTGTGTGGAAATTCCAGCAGATTGGCAACTCTTTTACAACTAGGTAGAGTTTTATGTGTGACCTTCATCTTGCATCATACTCTGGCAATAACATCTACCTGGAAACAGTCCTAACAAGACCAGATGAGGCTGGAGGAGTTAATAAGAGCAATAAGAGATTTATGTCATACACCTAGTGATGCAGCAAATCAGAAATACCTTATACATATTTTCCAGTGAGACGCAGCCTCCTAAAAACTAACTATAAGAAAATCACTGGATGTGTTTCCAGCCCTTGAAATATGCCCTCTGCAGGCTGTGGAGATTTCTGCTCTCAATCATCTTCCAAAAGTCCCTTGAGATGCCTGTCTCCCAAAGCCTTTGGAAAGTCACTCTTTATGAATCTGTACCATTTGAGCACTTTGAAAGGTCAGAGAGTAGCATACCTTCTGGGCATGAGCCAGCAGTGTGCCCAGGTGGCCAAGAAAGCCAATGCATCCTGGCCTGTATCAGGAACACTGTGGCCAGCAGGAGCAGGCCAATCTTCAACTCATTTCAGTGACATTATATGCCCAAAATAGTGTTGAAGTACACGGGTATATTTGAAGTGAGGAGTACTCAGATCCTTTTCAGTACTAAGGTCTTGACTTTTGACTTTAAGGATGCTTCACTGATACCTAAAAAAGCAGTAAAATTATCAAGATAATACTTACCTTTTGGATATTTTAATTGAGTGGGTTTTTTTTTTTGTTTTTTTTGTTTTTTTTTTAATTAGCAGGCCCTTTATGTCAATGTGGTGCTGTTCTTCCTAGAAAAGAGCAGAGTATTTTCTGGCACAAACACTCTACATCTTCCCAGATTGTCTGCAAGGAAGACCAGTAAGGGTCTTGATGTGATAAGCTAGAGGTTAGGCAGGAAATTTTGCTTCAGTCTTACAATGAAGACACTATGGTTACACTCTGCTGCACTTCATGGGTTTTTAGAAGCTGTAACAGCATCATACCAAGGAGCAACACTTGTTGAGTGAGTGGCCTTTGGTATTTGCTGCTTCTGCCACTACAGCAATGATCACTGCTTGTAACCAACACAAAAAATAGCCCAGCAAGAATGAGCACTGAAGCTCCTTTTGTTATCTTAGCATGGGGCTGCTGACCCAGAGCATGCAGGCACTGGCCAGTGGTAGCCACATGTGTGACTTGGAACTACAGACTTTGGCCCTCCTAAGAGCAGTGATTGTATATCCTCCCCGCATTGTCACAGATCCTAATCACTGTCATTGCAGAACACAATTTTGACTGTGAAAAGTGGTTGAAGAAACAAGTAATTCTCCTTGATTCTTCACATTTACTGGGTTGCTGTCTTGTCCTCAGTTGTAGTGATTTAAAGAAAATTTCCTTTCTACTTAGCCAAGAAGCCATTCTAGGCTTTGGAAATGCTTTTTGGTTTGCTCAGGGTTTAAGTCAATTAAACCATCTTGTTCAGGATTCACACTGAGGTGTTTTCTCCGAGGACATGAATGATGCACCAGCTCACTACTGCAAAACCTGAACACAAAATGTAACTGGTCTAATTCCCTAGTAGATATTATTGGTTAGTTTTAGGAATTGTTCTGGGCTGAAATGGAGAAATGAGGATTAAAAATATGATAGTGAATGATCACAAGAACTTCCTATAATAAATGTCAAACCAGGCAATACTAGCAGTTTATATAACCAAGCATAGCAAAGATTTCCCAGCTATTCAGAAAGCAATTTCCTCCAGAAAAGCACAACTGTAGTGATAGGCATGTGATAAGAAATGAGAAGCCATTAAATCTAGTCCAATCCCTAACACTGATTTCCTCTGAGGACTTGTGGATGTCACTACCCAGCCAGTGTTCACAACACTGTAATTATGCAGAGTACAACACACTGCTGCTCACTATCTCACAAGACTCTTTTAAATACAAATACTATGATTCCTGCAAAACCTATTATCCATCATAACAGCCACACAAGTGTTACACGTTAACCCTCTACCTGTCATAGGGAAACCCCTGCTGAAGGGGGAAAATCTAACTGCTTCTGGATGTCTGCCTGATGCATGTCATCACCTGTCTGTTTCTTCTTTTGATGCAGAGTTCCAATCTGCAAGTAGCATGCAGGGTGGAAAAAAAAGTAGATTGAACACACAGAGCAACCTGAAAGTTAGGTTAGTATTTATTCATCCTTAAACACTGGTGTTTGTGAAGCTAATTTCACTATTCAGTCATCCCTGTGCTCCTCACTGGGCATTTCCTCAGCTCTAACTACGTGCCCTTTGCAAGTTCTCTACAGAAATCAGAGCAAAGTGTTTGTAGTCAGTAGACATGGAAAATATTTTTCTAACCTTGCATCACTATACCTTTCTTGACAGAGGCAATGAACCCAGTGTTTCAATTATAGTTCTTACACACACCATTGGGCAACAGACCAACATTTTTCATCTGTGTGTTCCAGCACCAGTAGCATTTGTTTAGCTATAAATTCAGAGATGCTGTAGATTATGATCTTCTATCAGGACTGGGAGAATATATGACATGATTAAGCCCTTTCTTAAATCAGTTTAATCTAATTAATTACTTTCTACTTAAACACTATAGACTATAACCTAATAAAATGTAATAAAACAGGGTATTTCTGGTGGGACATTAAGAAGGGGTCATATGCTTCTGCACTCATTGTTTGTCTTCCAGATGTCTTGCATCTTACTACTATGTAAAATGAAAGGTAGAGATTATGGGAAAGGAACATTACAGTCATGCAAGGTATGCCTTTCCCCTCTCTCACCTGGAGTGTCTAGTATTAGTTTGGATGTGCACTATTTTGAAATTTTTAAATTTACTAGTCTGAGTTTAATAAAGTTCTGTGTTGAACTACATCTTTGATTCCCATCATTGGTTTTAGTGCAAAGGCAACAACTGCATCACATGGACAACTAAGAAAACATCCAGAGCAATACATCTGTAAGAAAAATAGTGAACTCAGATTCTATGGTTTCTGTATGTGGCAGAGAGCAATATACAGATGTGAAAAAAGAAGGAACAGCATTCACTCAACTCAATTTATATCTCTATCAAAGTACAGAATGTCTATTATAAAAGGACAGATATGTTTTGTTGATAACATCAAGCACTAAGGTAGCCTTGCTCTGTGTGCCTGCATCAGAGGTACTCAGGGTGTGTGATGGAGCCACAGGCTAAAATCCCTATCCCACCATTTTCTCCTACACATATATTTCCTTTCCATCTTCCCACACCCTCGGTTCAAGTTTGATTCTGCACCTCTGAGATTTTTTTCTGCATCTCTAGTACGTCTGCAGGTCCTCCATTTCCTTTGACATCTGACAGCCTCCCTCCAGACTCTCTGCACTTTCCTGCTCAGCTTCTAAAAGCATGGAACCTAAAATAACTTTATTTAGAACTGTTTTCTTGTCACTTCAGAAAGCTGTTAGATGCTGTTTATTGAGATCAACTGAGTGGTTTCAATCTTTCACTAAAGAAACATGAGGCTATAGTAATTTTGAACAAGAGCAGGCATATTTTAAGACACTGTGACTGGAAGTGTGAGATTGGGGGAAACTGCAGAAAACCACACAGAATATGAATTTTCCATAAAAGTAATAAGTCAGTTATTCTGCTATCTACCCTGCCAGGTAAATATCTTCTTCAGAAGTGAAGTGAAATAATTGGGAGTCTCTTTGGTCATCTCCCACATCCCTGCTCTGCCAACATGCAATGGGATGGGCCATGGCTAGGGATATGGTAAGGGGTAGGGACCTATTATTAGGATTTATTCTTAACTTTCCTGAAGAGGTAAGAGCTTGAATGCTTAGGTGTAGCACCATGCACTTCTCTCACTTCAGTAACACTCTTGGCTTTCTGCCTGTTGTCAGTCTGAGATGAATTCACTGGCTTCTTTACTCCATCTCACCCTGTTTACACTGTTTCAGGTTTTCAAGGACACCTGCGCACAGGGAAGGACTGGAAAACTTTTTAAACTAAGAGGAGACCTGCAGTCTGTTCGCTTGACCTGGGACTCATGCACTTCTCTCTGGTCCCTCTCCAGTAGAATGGAGTTTATTTTCTTATTGCCTCTGTGAGAGGAGTAGAATAACTGGGTGCTACACACTGCCATTTCAGGATTGCAATGACAGGAAGCATGGAACATGTCATCAATCTAAACTGCAACAGAAAGGAGGAGAAATAGGTAAAGCAGATCCTATTCAGGCCCATCAGGCTTTTAGCAGAAATTTGAGAAAGCTGCTGTTCATTTAAGAATAGAAAAATAGACAACTAATTCCTCTTAATCTTGTGTAACATCATGGAGCTCAGTTACATTTCAGGGGAAAGTCTAGTAGTGAAGATGGTTAAGCACTGACTATGTGTGGTTTCTTGCAAAAACCTTGCTCCATTTCTGTACAGTTTGAATTAAATCTTGGTCATTCATTGTATTCCTGTATTTCTGGTTTACACACTGGGATGTCCCAGTTGGGATCCCTACTGGTTTCACCTCTGTAAGTCTGCACAGAGCTAAGTCAAAGTTTTTTTCTAGTGCAAATACAGAAGCGGTGTGTCTGTAGGTGGCAGAGTTGGTCTAATGGTTTTAGGTTACTCACGAATTCCGTGGTATTCCTGAAACTGCTTTTGTTTCGTCACAGATACGGTTCTTTGCTTGTAATTATTAGCTACAATAGGTTTCAAACATGGCCTTGTGGAAAAGGAAAGCCAACAAATTGTGCTGTGAACCAACCAGGCTACTTATTTGCCATCAAGCAGCTGGATACTTTTGGATACCTCTACAGCTTGCATTGTGCTTGAGAAGTTTAACCTGAAGCATAAAAGGAGAGAATACTGCTAGCATAATATCTTTAGAATGGAAATGAGTGAAAGTACATCTGTGGTTCATAAATAAGTTTATTTGCATAAGTACATTTCTGCATTTTACATTTGTAACAAAAAGTGTGTTACTCAGTAGCTCAAAAAGACAAATACTTTTGCAGAACAGCTGACACTCAAAGTATGGTTTTTTTCCTGTCCCTTTGTTAATAAGAACTCTTTTTGAGAAACTGACAGAAGCACTGCATCTCTAACTGGATCACAGAAATTATTCTTTGTGGCTATCACCAGTGTGGACAGTACAATTAAAGGTTATGGCAAATTAAAGTCAGAATAGGAAGCCAGAAATATATCCAAATAAGCCTTGAATCGAGTTTTAAGCAGTATTTGATGAAAAAAGTTACAGCAATAATAAAAAAATAACATTTCAGTATCTATATAGCTTTTTTTTTTGCCACTGCTGTTTTGATAGATGAGTTGGTACTTTCTTACTCTTTCTGAACAGTGCACAGATTTTAATGCTTTTTCAGTGGCAAAAATAATAATAAAAAAATTCAGAATATCTGCTGCTCCTGTTTTTCACTGCTTAGTCTCTCAAGAGTCTGGAAAAACACATTCTCAGCCATCCAATGCAGCTTACAATAAAACACATATTAAATCTTTCTGTAGCATTTTGACAAAAATATTTACATCAGAAATTGCTTTTGGACAACAACCTCAGCCTATAAAAGTAGTTGTGTTAGAAAATGTCTTTGAGTGGTCTAATTGCACCCACGTTTGAGATCAGAGGCAGAGTGGCTCTTTCCTACTGCTGTTTCTTCACTGTGCCCAGGCAGGCAGCAGAGGGCACAGCTCCCTGCTGAAAACACTGCAAGCAGGAGGCTGGGTGACTGTGCCTCATTCTGCTTCAAAAGTTTTCTTTCTATCAGGAGTCATGTTTAAACAAGGGTTAAAACAGGGTTAAAACAAGGCAGTTTCCACAGTTAGTAATACGTCTAAAAGAAGGCATTGATCTTTTGCTATCTATCCCACAGTCACTTCTGTACCAAATTGTGAGCCTCATGTAACATCCCAGTTACAGGTACCACAAACCACCAAAATAACTATTTGCATACTGCTTTGTACAGAACTCCAAAAAATGGAAAACAACCGTTTCTATATATGCTTCTTTCATCTTAAAGTAGAATTAAAAGGAAAAAAACTCCATAGAACTACCACATTACTTCTGATAGAGGTTGTTTAATGTTGCATGAGTATAACTGAATATATATATATATAAATATATATAGATATTCCCTGAAGATGAGGTGCATAGTGACAACCATAAGGGTTTGGGTAAGGGAGTTATAGGACAGTTTGTTTTACATTTTATAGGTCTGTCTGCAAATGAAAACAGACGTATTATATTTCACCACTTAAAATAAACATCCAGTGTTAATACCAAGCATTTATTTTTACAATAAATACTTATATTGCGTACCTAAATCTTTATATTTCATACCCTCAAGCATAAAACTAGCTGATAGCACATAAACCTCTTCTATTAAGCTGACACTTTTCCCCTAACAGAGAGGTTTGATCCTATCCATAATAACCAGCCATACACAGACAAACTCTGCTGTCTCTCTCCCATTAGCAAAGCCCAGTGCAGGAAGCAGGCACAAAGTAATATGAGACTAAAACTCTTTCACAGCCACTGGGATCCTATTATCTCCCTCCTTCCTGCCACAGGTCAATATTTACCATGTCTTATTTTATTTCTTAATTCATGCACTCCATGCAATACTTGGCACAAGGATGACCAGAACTTCCTTGGAACAAACAATTCCTGATGGCTTGGATGTACCTTCCTTATAGTTCACCCCTGAACTTTTTTGACTTTGCAACTCTCCTCCCACTAGTTTATTTCCAATAGCTTTAACAGAGGATTATCTAATACAGCTTATTTAATTTTGACCAGAGCTTGATTCTCCATTAACATTAACTAAAAAGTATTACTGTGAGAGCTAGTGAAATATTTTTGTAGCTTTTTGGAGGATTTTTTTCACAAGTAATTTACTATCAAGATATGTAGCATTTGGAACTTCAGAAATAAAAAACTTCCTTTGAACATTCTTGTAATTTAGTATTTTCAGAATTTTTTTTTTTTTTTTTTCTGGACAGTGCTCATAAATAAGACTATTTTACATGTTCATTTAAAATTTCATACTCTCAAATCAAGTCAATAGGTGTCCTGCTTTGCATAAATTTAGACACAGTGGTTTGCAGGTTCAGAGCTTTAGGTGTTAAAACTTTGTCAACACTCAGCTGGAAAGCCAGGGATCCGCTTCTATTTATACTGTGAAGCTTTTGCCAAGGCTATCACATTTCTTTAATCCCAGTTTCCTGGAAAGGTGCTAACAATTTCCCTGCGGAGTGTGGATAGGCTAAAATGTGGAGGGAATAATCAGTGATTGATGGAATACAGGCTTGTGTTTCAAGAAGCTTATTACTCTTCATGATCATCAGCCACCTTCTGCCCTGCACTACTGGCATGGTTCTTGGGGTTCCTCTCTCAACAGTTTAGTCTCATAATTCTAATGCATGAATAAAACATGACAAAGTCTGGACTACAAGTACTCTGGACAAGTCCATGAGAGCCACAGAAATAATTATAAAATGCTTTAAGTAATTTTATTTTAAATTACATTTATAGAGCATTCACTTCAATCCCTGTCACAATTTGTAAAAAGCTCTTATTTTGGAAAAAAAGTTCTGTGGTTTTGAATTCAGAAGTCTTTTCTCCTAGGATGAAGTTGCTGTAAAAAGCCTTGAAAATCTTTTTATCAGGTATAGGAGGGAATGGAATGAAGTTTCCCAAATGGCAAGTGCTGTGCAACAAGCAGTAAGTTATCACCATTCCTAAGTTGCATCACTTTAGTTCCTGGGACTTTGTTAAAGTAAAAATTAATTTCTTTGGAATCTGGAGAAAGGCTGCTCACACTGCCACACTGTAACTTCACAAACTGAAAACAGTGGTAAATTATTCAAAGAAATACCGGATTATTTTCCTTTGAGTCCTTGTTCATGAGCTCAAGAGCTCCTCAGTAACTTTATACTCTATTTTCATGCAGGAAAAAAAAAAAAAAGTTTTTGCCAGGTTTTGATTAAAAGTTGTAAGATATACTTTAATGAAGAAGTGCTAGCAATTAAAGTTTAGCTACAGTGACGGGGTGATAGGCAGAAGCTGAAGTGCACCTAGGTATAAAAGAGTGTAAGGGGAGGAATCATAAGCCAGTTGTGTTGGGTTTCAAGAAGCAAACCAGTTGTTGTGTCAGTCACATTACTTCAGAGCCTGGCTGATGAGACAGTAAAAAGGTCACAATTCTGAAATCTTGGCTTCTCTTCCAAGAGATCATTTTACTGAATCGGTGCCATGCTCACCTCGCACAGAAAGAATCTTTTTCATAGTCAGAAAATTGACATTGATTGTCTGATCAAGCAAAAGATAATATGGCAATTTTTCCACATTATATTCCCATTGCATCTGTCTAACAACACAAGATTTATATTTCCTCTGGCTAGTATTTCTAAAACGTCATCCCTTTCCTTGTTAGAAAAGACCAAATAAATATTGCCCCACTCTTCTGCATTCTTTTAACTGACTTTCTTTATATTATATTGTCCCCATATCATGATGGAATGCACTATCTGTTTCACTCAAATGACAAACTTTGTGTTTTCAGTGGTCCAGCCAGTAGTTCTTGACCACTGACAGTTGTCTTTGATGATATCTATATAACTAACTCACAGTGACCAACACTGTCTACTATAGCAGACAAGGAATTGAAGCATCTCTCCCTCTTTCACCCTGCTGTGGATATGCCCAACTGCAGGTGATTTGCTGTTGTGGCTCACAAAGGAATGAAGAAACCTTTCCTACATTATTCTAAAGGAACAATATTAAGTAGTATCAGATCTGGTCAAAAGTCAGGGTGTTCTGCAAAAAAAAATTCTGTTTCAAAATAGTTCTTTAAAGGATGTATATATTTTGCTGATGGCTTCTATATCTCCCCACAAAAACATTCAAAAGAGTTCTGATTCTCAAAGTGAAAAACTATTGATCCATGAGCATTTTTCCCTCAATGTACCAGGTTCATCTGGCCCTCCAGGCCACCTAACCATCAGGAAGAAAGATGGGATGCTTCCATGTCACTAATAAACGTGTAACTTGGACTCAGACCCTAAATCCTTGATTGCAGAGGGAGAGACATTAGAAGTCCTGAGTTCCTGGTGGCTTTTCTGGTGTTCCTGGGCTGCTTGCCTTACAGCTTTATTATCCAAAGCAGTCTGTTGAATCTTTCTAGTTTCTGGTGAAAGGTTTGGTTTCCGAAGCCTCAAAACTTATGCCGCCAACACCAGCTTGAGTCTGTTTCACCACAAAACGTGGCAGTAATTTATCACAGCCATTCCAGACTGTAGCATCTAAGACAGCAGCAGGACCCCCAGTGCCCCTTGCTCCAACAGGGTGCTGAGGGCTTAGTGCAAGCCCAGTTACTGAGGGCTTCAGTCTGGAGACCTACAAGTTAGTAGCTGGCCAGGTATTTCCAGCCAATCTATGTGTTTTGCTATCTTCATTTCTCACAAATTTTACACAACAGTATTTCCCAAGGACCTTAAATTGTCCACCCTTCACTTCAAGCAGAAGTTTCATGATATAATGGAACACTGATATCATCTTAGTAATCAGACTAGGAAATTGGTCAGGGTCTAAGCGGCTGAAGCTGTGTCTCTTTCAGCAGAAGTTTGTGGTGGTAATTTTCCTTAGAACAATTTCTATTCTGATCAGAAATAATTTCTGAAAACCAACAAAAAATTAACAAGAAATTGCAGTGCACCTCTAACTGACACACACCTAAAACTTGACATATTCCATATCAATGTCACAAGTTTTACAGGTTATAACATTACTTGCACAATGGTATCTGAAATTCCTGACGTCAGCTGTGGACATCTGCAAAGGCAGATATCAGCAGTTTCCTATTACTGAGAATAGTCTGTGAGAAAAACAGGAAAATGTCAACAGGTTCCATTTTTGCAACGCAGGATGACAAGGCAAAGCTTACATAATCCATGATAAACCTTATTTTATATAGAAATAATTACTCCATATAATCACTTCAAATGGATACAGATATAGATAATACCGCAACTGTTTAACTACGCTGAAGTACTTGTCAAGCATGTGGTCCTAAAAATAAAATTCTGCTTTTAAGCAAATATAAGGCAAAGTTTAAGCCAAGCAAAACCCCATATGTATTAGTAGAATCACTTTAAACAGAGAATCAGGGCATGGTATTTATTACTGAAGAAACCGGTGATTGCTTGTGCATATTTTTTAACTGCAAGATAGGACTTCTTCAGGAGAAACTTTCGGATGTCGGACTTGGATCATGCACTTAATCAGGTATCAGTTCACAAGAAGATTGCTTTGAATGTTCACAGCAGTATGAAAATGGCTTGAAATAATTTCCAAAATACCTGAAGCTGATAGGAATTCATAGACTTTTGACCTCCTCTTTTATTAATGAGAGCTTTGCTACTCATATCAATGTAATATATAACAATATATATTGACCATTTTGTTGCACACTGATGTTGCTATTTGTTTTCCACCAGTAAATGCTACTGAGATTGACTGTTTTCTAGGGATTGTCAATTCTGTTCTAAAATCCACATAGAAATGTCTTAAATTATTGACATGGATACTCAAGAAGCTCGAGCATCTATTGCCTTCTGTGTAGTGAACTTTATACCATAATTATACTTTGGATTGTGAAGACTTGGTGTAAAGCTCTTTGGATAACATTTGAACATTTGAATGACGCATATTTTAATTTGGCATCTAACTCATTTCTGTCTTAATACAAGTACTGAATCAAAAAAAAAACAGATAGCAAACCACACTGTTTCCTTATTGCAATCCCTTTTTTATCACAGTTTCTCATGCCATTCTGAAATAATATGAAATCAATAAAGATTTGATAGGAAAAAAAGTACTGTCTTTACTGTTGAAACAGGCATATAAAAGCTCAGGCATAAGTTAAAAATTCAGAAGAAAATGAAAAAAGAGATCTTGTCTTAACAGCTTTGATCTGCACGAATAGCTTCTTTTTGAAGAAGATGGTACCCTGCAAGGAAAAGACATGGAAGATTTGAACTGGAGTTATCAAGGCAACAATGGTAAAAGCTGTATTTAATAGATAATCAGATTTATTTATAATAATTAGAATATTTATTTATTTTTCTTATAAAAATTCCTCAGAACTGACTAGATTATTAACATATCAAGTATCTGAATTATATGTACTATTGTTTCCAAGGGAAAGTGTCATAAATTTGGTATTGATGCAGAATTAAAAGTAGGAAACCTCAGTTATTTATTTATTTTAACTAGGATCTGACCACTGAAACAAGTTATACACTATTACCAACAGACACTGCCAATCTCTTATTGATATTAAAAGCAAGGAATTAAAAAATTGCATATTTGGGGCTTTTCTAGATCACTTGCAAACCTTTCATGTGCAAAGAGGATGTCAATGTTGGACATACATTCCACTTGATTTTGAGGATAAGCCCAATCACTCGAGCTAGTAAAAAGGTGATCTGGAGAAGGGAATGTGAATAGTTTTCTTTTTCTTTTTCATTCTCTTTTTCTCTAATTCATATTGAAAACAAGACTGGTTGCCTTTCAAGCGTATTTATATAGATTAGGGTATACTTGCTAATTTTGTTACCTTAGTTATCAACACACACCCTTCTAGTGTCACAGAAGATCCAAATTATGTTCTTTAAAATTAGGACCTGTTGGCAAGTGCTCCTGTGTTAAAGACTGACAAAAAGACTGTCATTTCCCAGTATGAAAAATTCAGGATGATCACTGATTTGGGAAAGGAAAGCTAGGAGGAAGGTGCTCAGTTGTATTTTTTTTTTTAATCAACACGAGGTGGGAGATTTATACATATGTAAAAGTCACAGTATAACTCCACATGGAATCTCCCTGGACTAGGCTTTTTTTCATCAGTCTGCCTTGGTAGCAAAGGAGGAGATTTCTTTGTGCTGATGTATAATATTTTAAGTGCTGAAAGAACTCGAGGTACATGTTTCTAAGCATCATGCACAATTACAGGTCTCTGTCATCACAGAGAGAATCAATATACCTTTATGTGCTTGTTAGCAAGGATGTCATGATAACAACCACTAAACAGTGTCAGTAACATCCAAGTGCAGCTGTGACACCTCACAATTCAAATTCAGAAAAACATCAAGTACTTATTGCTGTTACTTCTGTGAAACCTTTAGAATACTGTCATGAATAACGCAAATTTTAGTGAGAAGTGAATTCCACAAGGTATCATGGTTTGTTCTGCAGCTATTGAAATTCAATTACTATTTCTGACAAAGTGCTGCTGTTCTGCATTATTTTTCCTTTTGTTTTCTCTCTGGAATAGATGTATTCACATATATTTCACCTGAAATTTGGAACTGTATTGAGACTTGCAGATTTACTACAAGAAGTGCATGCATATACCTACCTTGAACTAAAAAGTTCAACGATTTTGTCTTAACTGCATAAACTCTTGGTTGCTTTTGGTTTTAATTATTTTTATTTTCTCCAGATATTTAAAAATAATCTAATATCAAAACAAGATAACATGGAGAAAATTGCTTGCATGTTAAAAAATTTTTGCAATCTATAACTTGCCTTTCAGGGAGACTTTATTGATGGATGTTTTTAACATTGTTATGCATTTGCAGTGCTGACTGGTGGGCCTCTCTCTATAACATATAGACTGCAGCAGTTTGGTTTCTATTGGAGTCAAACCAAGGAGCAAGGCTTAAAGCACACAGTGGATGAAAGGAAATACGCCTCAGAGATAAAGTCAATGAAAAAAAAAAGTGATTCAAGTTTTCCAAGTCCAATCACATACATCATCCTTAGGAGAAAAAAAATATATGTAGATATCTTTGATTGTTAATTTATTTTTCAAAAGCAATACCCTCTCTGCATGTGCAAAGTTAACTTTGCATGAGAAAATTGGGTTTTGTGGTCAGTATTTAAGCTAAATTCGAGCAATCTAAATCCATATTTAAATAATAGATTGAATAATAATAGATTGAAATGTGCAGGTACAAAAGTAACATCTGCTAAAAACCTGTTTAAAAGTTGTACAGTATATTCAGTTTAAAAGTAAATTAGCTGCTTTTTAGTGAATATGATCATTAAAAGCCCCACTATAATTGTACCTAGAGCTCCTCAAAGCTACAAGCATGTTGATCATAATAAGGTTGGGGTTTTTTCTGGCTTTTCAAGAACAGTTAACAAGAAGGAAACACAGAAGAAATTAACGAATAGAAAGAGGTAAAAAAGTCATGTAGTATGGGCCAAAGCATCTGTCAAGTACATTAAAAGTCTTCAGATATTGAAGAAAAAAGTCTGTTCTACAAAATTAAAAACCACCTGTAAAGTAAGAGGTTTTAATTGTTTTTCAGTGCCTTGGTGTCTTGCTAGCAGCCCTCAACACGCCAACAAACGATCCCTGTTCAATCCACGTAATGTTGTCTTTGGAAGCTTTTTAGATTTTAGGAACATAGCTACATACAAACTAATGAGTTGGATTATTCATTTTTATTTTAGGCATTAGGAGCATGCAGGCAGAAGTGTGGTCCTAAGAGGAAATTTTCTGATCTTGAGACCACTAACGCTATCTCACTTGATACAGCCATGATAAGTAAGGGGTGTCCCTTTAGAATTGCTTTCTGCCATGAAGAGATAAAACACTTAAGCTGTGTTTAAGCAGCACATGATTAAGTGTTTATTAGTTTGCTTTGAGTCAAGAGTTAGAATATATTGAAAGAGTAGTTAGATTGAAAAGACAGCTATTCAGCTTTAAAAAATACCAGAAATTAAAAAATCCCAAACTGATTTAGATCAGAATTTTAAGATTATGTGCATTATATGATAATTTCCAGATTATGTTTCTGTATTTTAGTCTTCTTGTATTTTAAGAAATTTGATATTCTTTGTGACTATGTTGCTTAAACGTTTCACAACTAATTCAGGATTAGACTATTGCCACAGAGTTACATAGTTGCTTAAGAACTGATAAGTATATTCATAGGTGAGAAGGCATTTCAAGAAATTCTTATGATTTCCAAGTTCTGTAAGTTTTTTAAATTTATGTTTCACAACAAGGAGTTAAAAATATAATATGCAACACACTAGACTGAACAAAAATTCCCTAAAACTCTGTTAGAGCAAATACTGTCTAACACTTGTTGAAAGAACTATGTTGAATATGAACCATTCATAGCCATGATGTTCAGGTCTTTTGCAGCTAATGTGAATAAATAGTGTGAACAAATATGGCACCATATGTAACAAAGTGGTTAAACTCTGGTTTGTCAAAAGTTCCTCTCCAACATAAACTACTTCACCCTGCTTCTTCTTGTGTGACTCCTCCAGAAAATTCCTGTGGTAAGATAAAAGTGAAAACATCAAGCAGGGACAACTGTGAAAACAGTGTCTCTGATTATGACAACCAGAAAAATGAATAAGCAGTTAATAGTCTGTGAAACAATAAGAAAAATTTGACCAAGGAAAACCAAGCTTTTCTTCACAGTGCCCCTGGACTTTGACCGCCAGTGAAAGAGAGATCTCTTATCTTTATAGCTAAGAAAGAGAACAAAATGCAAACAGAATTTTATTTTAGTACATAAAATTATCACTGTATTGACATCTAATGGTATTTGCTGGTGGTATAAAAGAGATAGGGAAATAACCCAATGCAGTAGTTTGAAGTGATTTCTCGGTGCCAAATGCTTGAGGAAATTATACAGAAAAGCTTAACTATTTTAAGTCTTATTTAATAAAACCATTTCTGCCTTTCACCAAAATTATTTTTTTTCATTTTCTGCTCAATATTTTATCCATACATAAAAATTTTTGTGCATGTGCTGTGCATAAGTAGCCAAAACCCACAGTAGATCACCTTCATTCCCAAACAGAAAAATGCAAAGTACCACAGATGCAAGTCAGAGAGCTTCTGCTAAGCTTCTCCTTACCTTGCAAAGATTTTCAAAATACAGTAACTCTGCTAAAATAAAATTTCCTTGTGTAGATCCACAGCTGTGGAAAAATAGTTAGCATCTGGTCATCTTCAGGTCAGGTTTCAGCACTCCCTTCCATCTTGATCTCTGCTGGGCACATTAACTCATACTTCTTTCTTGGGGTTGTAAGACAAAATTTGGTTTGTTAATCATAGACTCTTAGAATGGTTTGGGTTGGAAGGGACCTTAAAGATCATCTGCTTTCCACCCCCTCGCATGGTAATGGGCACTACTCACCAGACCAGGTTGCTCAAAGCCCTGTCCAAACTGGCCTCTTCCATGCTAATTTTTTCTCATTAGAAAATCCTTCCTAATTCAAGGTCTCCCTCATGTTGAGGGTAGGAATGTGCTGTTATAACCACATTGGTGTCAAGTGATCAGCATATTTTGAGAATGCCCAGATAAAACCCTGTAGAGATAGCCCCAGGATACCCTGGGGTATCCTGGTACCACTTAGGGATTTTACTGTAGGATCTGTACATCTTTTGGGAAAGACCTTGTGCAAGAAGTCTCATTTCTTTCATAAGACTTTCTGTGAATCCTCTGCATTTCTAATCCCTTCTATAACAGGTGTAGCAATGCAGGGCTGCAGGGCTGAGCAAGGACAGCACAAGAGGATGGGAAACAGGGCTTGGAAGCAGCTAGCAGCAATGCTGGACAGTGGAAGAAACCCCTTGAAATTAAAATCAGTTGCACTAACCCATTTTGAAAACGTCAAAATGTAATACTACATCTTGAAACTTTAGAAGTTGCTTCTCAGGCAAAATACTTGTAAAAAATCAGCACATTTTCTAGCTATTATGAATTTCCCAATTGCATTACTTATCAAAGAAAAAAAAAATGCTGAAAAAACCCCCACCAGGATTAATGGTGTACTTCTGCCTATACTTATGATTGTTCATTATAGCTTCCTTTCATGCCTTATTCAGTTTTTTCTGCGTTAGCACAAAGCTCAAGTAAAATGCATTTATTTTTTGAGTGCTGAAGTCACTAGGACTTTCGCAATACTCCGAGGTAACAGAGAGGTCACATCATAAAAACCTTTAAATCAACAAACTAAATCATGCCACAAAGTTCACTGGAGTGTAGCTAGAGCCAAGTCAGCTTAAATAGTACATGGAAAAATACACCTAATGGATTATGTTCACACCAGTACAGTATACTCTGACTGATATCTTTAAGGGTTATTCATTGGGGTACTATGTCAGCCAAAGGTGTACAGTTCCTCTGGGAAGGGTGCTAAAGATGCCTTGGTGACAGTGAGGCACTTCCTTCCCTGAGGCACCAAGTGCCCTTCATCCCCAAGGCATCCCAGTGGCTTCCAGCACAAGAGCAAAGGGTGGTGCTCCACGGGTGGACTGTGGGGATCTGCAGAGACCAAGGGGATGTAGGACCAAGTTGTGCCATTTTGAGAGCAGGGACAGCAGCACCACTTTCTGTTCCTGAAGGCCAAAATGAACACCTGCCTCATGACCCAGCTGTCAACACCTGCTGAACCCCTTTTAGATATTCATTACATTCATTTCCTATTTTGTCTGTGAAGAACCATTGCAAGCACTTAGTTAAATCTGTTAAACTGAGAGGCTGGAATATCTTATTCTGATATTCACTGCATCGGACAGTTTGTAACCATTGCTTAATTTCTCATAAATACCTGCACTCCAGTGTGGAAATTTTAAGAGCGAGTTGGGGAAAGCCCCAAGCTTCCCTTCCTCTTTCCACCAGGAATCAGCTTCATTCCTCATGTACCCTTTGAACAGCATTTTCCCCTCCTCAGAACACCTGTCAACTTAAATCCATTCTACCCAAGCAAGAGAAGCCAAGGGTGGCTACTGGAGGACCGAGCATGTCACACACCCACCTGATGGATCTCAGCATGGGTTGCTTGGTGAGATGATGGCTGCCGGGGTGACAGCTCAGTAACCAGGCACAGCAGGGCAGGGGACATCATGTGTCCATCACAACACTGCTGTAGAGCATGGCCAGACATGCTGGAGGCTCTGCAGGGCCAGGACCTGGCTGCAGCCATGTCACTGGATGCAGACCCAGGGGAGGCCACAGGGCTCATCCCCTTGCAGACAAGCTCTAACTTTGTCATCCTTGGGTAAGACAGTTTCCTAAGCAATGTTTTTGACTTTTTGTTCACAAAACCATCAGATATGTGCAGGAATCCTGGTGGCAGGAGGAAGTGCTTTTTTGAGACTCCACAAATTTGATTTGTGGCGATGATTTGGCTTGCTCTTATTCTCACTGAAATCTTTACATGTTGCCCTTTTGAATGAAGTTGAACTGGGTGAAGAGTGAGACTAAAAGACCGGAAAAAAAGTGGTATCTGGCATGACAAAATCCTTCATCTGGAACATTTGGCTACTAGAGCAATATAATAACATGAATTAATATAAAAGACCAAATCATGCGCTCCCAACACTTTTATAAATGATACCTCTGAACATAAACTCTTCTCCCCTGCTGTAAACTTGCTTCTTCAGCTGGAGGAGTGTTAGCAGGGAGAGAGCTGAGGGCCAAGGCAATCTGGTCATCTGGGTGGCCCCTTGAAACCAAAGTGCTTCCTCACGATAAGAAGACACTAACCCTTGGTGTGCCAACAACTTGCTGTCAGGAAACGTTTAGATTTACCCCTGAAAAATGTGTTAGGACAGATTTGGTAGCAGTGGCACAAGAAACTGTCAGCAGCTGACGCAATAGGACCACCCCTGTCTTATCTGGAGGCTCCCCATGAGGAAGAGCAAGGAGGGGACGTCCACAGCCACTTCTGTGCAAGTGATTGGGCTCCTCTGTCCTCTGGAGGAGCCAGAGCTGCACGTCTCCTTCCTTCCCTCACCAAACTGTGCCCTCTTCCATTGACTTGGGCTGTTGTGAAGTGTGGCCTAATATCCTTCCACAGAACCTTATTTCTTAATTATTTGCATGAAACCATACAGGTTGTTTACTGCAATGGCAACATATTTTGGAGGCTAAGTCCAATGGAGCCACAGTGTCTTCTGTCAGTGAAAATGCCCATATGCAAAAGGAATGCCTGGACTGGTCACACAGCAACTATTTAGAGTGCTTTCAGCCTTTGAGCAAGTCCTGTAGGATTGAAATTAGGCAGGACTTTACAGAGCTGCTGATAAAAGTCGTCGCATTTTGCATTTTCATTACATACCCAGAGTGAAGCTTGTAATTTGGATTATTTTGTTATTGAGTCAAGGGAAATAAAGGTTCAAGGGAAAGCTTCCAGATGGCTTTAGGTAACCATTGCAAGGGAAAAACTCTTCCAAGACACATACAGAATTGTTTCCTATTTCACTCATTCCACCCTGCTTCTGGCCTCCCGGGTTTCCCTGGTATGAATATTGCTGACCTATCTTGTGATGCTTTAACCCTCCTTCCAAGTATTTCTTGTGTGCATACTTCTTTCTTCAAGTGATGGTTTAAGTCATTTGAGTTTATCTGATTGATGAGAAGAAAGTGGAGAACAGGTATTTGGCTCAAACAGTTGCAGGACCAAACACTTAGGTACAGGTGATCAAGCTCTAGACCTGTGTGTGAAATCTCATTTCTATGATATTACAGCATGTTGGGCCACGTGTGAAAGGAGAACAGACTGACTTCAAATAAATGCTTCAAGAGAACAGTATTGTAAGCACAAAGTGTAACCTAGTTGTGTTAAAGGCTGTGACATACACAGTGTTCACATTCATGTTCTTCTGGAGATCTGCAAGTGTAAAGGGATACAGTTAGCCCAGTGGGATGTTCAGACTGATGATTACAGTGCAGCAGGCAGTCTTTAGCCCTGGTTCCCAAAGGTGATGCTTTGAAACCTCTATACATTAAAACAAAAGTGGCCAAAACTCGCCACAGAGCTGGAGCTTCCATTAACTAGGAGATATCTGGGGTGGTACCTCAAGGAAATTAAAAACACCCTCCATTGATGTCCTTGAGGCCTGATCTGTCTCTAGCCTAGAGTCAACTCCTCCTACACATCTGGTTTTCCAGGCTGCAAACCAGAAGGCCCATTTTTCCTCATAAAGTGAGGAAGCTCCATTTCCAATTGCTCCTATCCTTCTTGATGTCACCCACATGACCCTGGTTTTGACCAGGGGACCACAGGTTTCCAGCACCAAGACACCACAAGATTTCCCCAGAGCAAATACCAATGTCAAGTTCTAGCTTGATCATCTACATAATAAAGACGGTGGCTGGCTTCTGTGACACAAAAGTGACAAAAACCTACAATTTGTGCTGAAAGACAACAGACTAATGATTGGAATAAGCATTATTGCACCCATTTTGTAAATCAGGAGAAGCACAAGAAAGACTTACCATCGAANTCTAATATCAAAACAAGATAACATGGAGAAAATTGCTTGCATGTTAAAAAATTTTTGCAATCTATAACTTGCCTTTCAGGGAGACTTTATTGATGGATGTTTTTAACATTGTTATGCATTTGCAGTGCTGACTGGTGGGCCTCTCTCTATAACATATAGACTGCAGCAGTTTGGTTTCTATTGGAGTCAAACCAAGGAGCAAGGCTTAAAGCACACAGTGGATGAAAGGAAATACGCCTCAGAGGTAAAGTCAATGAAAAAAAAAGTGAGTCAAGCTTTCCAAGTCCAGTCACATACATCATCCTTAGGAGAAAAAAAATATATGTAGATATCTTTGATTGTTAATTTATTTTTCAAAAGCAATACCCTCTCTGCATGTGCAAAGTTAACTTTGCATGAGAAAATTGGGTTTTGTGGTCAGTATTTGAGCTAAATTCGAGCAATCTAAATCCATATTTAAATCATGGATTGTTGAAATGTGCAGGTACAAAAGTAACATCTGCTAGAAACCTGCTTAAAAGTTGTACAGTATATTCAGTTTAGCTGCTTTTTAGTGAATATGATCATTAAAAGCCCCACTATAATTGTACCTAGAGCTCCTCAAAGCTACAAGCATGTTGATCATAATAAGGTTGGGGTTTTTTCTGGCTTTTCAAGAACAGTAAACAAGAAGGAAACCCAGAAGAAATTAATGAATAGAAAGAGGTTAAAAAATCACGTAGTAAGGGCCAAAGCATCTGTCAAGTACATTAAAAGTCTTCAGATAAAGAAGAAAAAAGTCTGTTCTACAAAATTAAAAATCACCTGTAAAGTAAGAGGTTTTAATTGTTTCTCAGTGCTTGGGTTTCTTGCTAGCAGCCCTCAACACGCCAACAAACGATCCCTGTTCAATCCACGTAATGTTGTCTTTGGAAGCTTTTTAGATTTTAGGAACATAGCTACATACAAACTAATGAGTTGGATTATTCATTTTTATTTTAGGCATTAGGAGCATGCAGGCAGAAGTGTGGTCCTAAGAGGAAATTTTCTGATCTTGAGACCACTAATGCTATCTCACTTGATACAGCCATGATAAGTAAGGGGTGTCCCTTTAGAATTGCTTTCTGCCATGAAGAGATAAAACACTTAAGCTGTGTTTAAGCAGCACATGATTAAGTGTTTATTAGTTTGCTTTGAGTCAAGAGTTAAAATATATTGAAAGAGTAGTTAGATTGAAAAGACAGCTATTCAGCTTTAAAAAATACCAGAAATTAAAAAATCCCAAACTGATTTAGATCAGAATTTTAAGATTATGTGCATTATATGATAATTTCCAGATTATGTTTCTGTATTTTAGTCTTCTTGTATTTTAAGAAATTTGATATTCTTTGTGACTATGTTGCTTAAACGTTTCACAACTAATTTAAGATTAGACTATTGCCACAGAGTTACATAGTTGCTTAAGAACTGATAAGTATATTCATAGGTGAGAAGGCATTTCAACAAATTCTTATGATTTCCAAGTTCTGTAAGTTTTTGAAATTTATGTTTCACAACAAGGAGTTAAAAATATAATATGCAACACACTAGACTGAACAAAAATTCCCTAAAACTCTGTTAGAGCAAATACTGTCTAATACTTGTTGAAAGAACTATGTTGAATATGAACCATTCATAGCCATGATGTTCAGGTCTTTTGCAGCTAATGTGAATAAATAGTGTGAACAAATATGGCACCATATGTAACAAAGTGGTTAAACTCTGGTTTGTCAAAAGTTCCTCTCCAACATAAACTACTTCACCCTGCTTCTTCTTGTGTGACTCCTCCAGAAAATTCCTGTGGTAAGATAAAAGTGAAAACATCAAGCAGGGACAACTGTGAAAACAGTGTCTCTGATTATGACAACCAGAAAAATGAATAAGCAGTTAATAGTCTGTGAAACAATAAGAAAAATTTGACCAAGGAAAACCAAGCTTTTCTTCACAGTGCCCCTGGACTTTGACCGCCAGTGAAAGAGAGATCTCTTATCTTTATAGCTAAGAAAGAGAACAAAATGCAAACAGAATTTTATTTTAGTACATAAAATTATCACTGTATTGACATCTAATGGTATTTGCTGGTGGTATAAAAGAGATAGGGAAATAACCCAATGCAGTAGTTTGAAGTGATTTCTCGGTGCCAAATGCTTGAGGAAATTATACAGAAAAGCTTAACTATTTTAAGTCTTATTTAATAAAACCATTTCTGCCTTTCACCAAAATTATTTTTTTTCATTTTCTGCTCAATATTTTATCCATACATAAAAATTTTTGTGCATGTGCTGTGCATAAGTAGCCAAAACCCACAGTAGATCACCTTCATTCCCAAACAGAAAAATGCAAAGTACCACAGATGCAAGTCAGAGAGCTTCTGCTAAGCTTCTCCTTACCTTGCAAAGATTTTCAAAATACAGTAACTCTGCTAAAATAAAATTTCCTTGTGTAGATCCACAGCTGTGGAAAAATAGTTAGCATCTGGTCATCTTCAGGTCAGGTTTCAGCACTCCCTTCCATCTTGATCTCTGCTGGGCACATTAACTCATACTTCTTTCTTGGGGTTGTAAGACAAAATTTGGTTTGTTAATCATAGACTCTTAGAATGGTTTGGGTTGGAAGGGACCTTAAAGATCATCTGCTTTCCACCCCCTCGCATGGTAATGGGCACTACTCNTATAAGAGACAGCTCTTATTCTCACTGAAATCTTTACATGTTGCCCTTTTGAATGAAGTTGAACTGGGTGAAGAGTGAGACTAAAAGACCGGAAAAAAAGTGGTATCTGGCATGACAAAATCCTTCATCTGGAACATTTGGCTACTAGAGCAATATAATAACATGAATTAATATAAAAGACCAAATCATGCGCTCCCAACACTTTTATAAATGATACCTCTGAACATAAACTCTTCTCCCCTGCTGTAAACTTGCTTCTTCAGCTGGAGGAGTGTTAGCAGGGAGAGAGCTGAGGGCCAAGGCAATCTGGTCATCTGGGTGGCCCCTTGAAACCAAAGTGCTTCCTCACGATAAGGAGACACTAACCCTTGGCATGCCAACAACTTGCTGTCAGGAAACGTTTAGATTTACCCCTGAAAAATGTGTTAGGACAGATTTGGTAGCAGTGGCACAAGAAGCTGTCAGCAGCTGACGCAATAGGACCACCCCTGTTTTATCTGGAGGCTCCCCATGAGGAAGAACAAGGAGGGGACATCCACAGCCACTTCTGTGCAAGTGATTGGGCTCCTCTGTCCTCTGGAGGAGCCAGATCTGCACGTCTCCTTCCTTCCCTCACCAAACTGTGCCCTCTTCCATTGACTTGGGCTGTTGTGAAGTGTGGTCTAATATCCTTCCACAGAACCTTATTTCTTAATTATCTGCATGAAACCATACAGGTTGCTTACTGCAATGGCAACATATTTTGGAGGCTAAGTCCAATGGAGCCATAGTGTCTTCTGTCAGTGAAAATGCCCATATGCAAAAGGAACGCATGGACTGGTCACACAGCAACTATTTAGAGTGTTTTCAGCACTTGAGCAAGTCCTGTAGGATTGACATTAGGCAGGACTTTACAAAGCTGCTGATAAAAGTCGTCGCATTTTGCATTTTCATTACATACCCAGAGTGAAGCTTGTAATGTGGATTATTTTGTTATTGAGTCAAGGGAAAGCTTCCAGATGGCTTTAGGTAACCATTGCAAGGGAAAAACTCTTCCAAGACACATACAGAATTGTTTCCTATTTCACTCATTCCACCCTACTTCTGGCCTCCCGGGTTTCCCTGGTATGAATATTGCTGACCTATCTTGTGATCCTTTAGCCCTCCTTCCAATTATTTCTTGTGTGCATACGTCTTTCTTCAAGTGATGGTTTAAGTCATTTGAGTTTATCTGATTGATGAGAAGAAAGTGGAGAACAGGTATTTGGCTCAAACAGTTGCAAGACCAAACACTTAGGTACAGGTGATCAAGCTCTAGACCTGTGTATCTCATTTCTATGATATTACAGCATGCTGGGCCACGTGTGAAAGGAGAACAGACTGACTTCAAATAAATGCTTCAAGAGAACAATATTGTGAGTACAAAGTGTAACCTAGTTGTGTTAAAGGCTGTGACATACACAGTGTTCATATTCATGTTCTTCTGGAGATCTGCAAGTGTAAAGGGATACAGTTAGTCCAGTGGGATGTTTAGACTGATGATTACGATGCAGCAGGCAGTCCTGAGCCCTGGTTCCCAAAGGTGATGCTTTGAAACCTCTATACATTAAAACAAAAGTGGCCAAAACTCGCCACAGAGCTGGAGCTTCCATTAACTAGGAGATATCTGGGGTGGTACCTCAAGGAAATTAAAAACTCCTTTTTAAAGGGCTAAACAAGGACTTAAGTACCAATTTCAAAAAATACTGACATGATGTGACTACTGCAAAGCCACAAAGAAAAGCTGTGCAATGTTAAGAACAGAGCAGATTTTTCTCCAGCTCTCATGCTAAACGTGACTCAGTCCCTTGAGCAGACCTACCATTAAAACATAGCTTTCCAAAAACACCCTCCATTGATGTCCTTGAGACCTGATCTGTCTCTAGCCTAGAGTCAACTCCTCCTACACATCTGGTTTTCCAGGCTGCAAACCAGAAGGCCCATGTTTCCTCATAAAGTAGAGGAAGCTCAATTTCCAATTGCTCCTATCCTTCTTGATGTCACCCACATGACCCTGGTTTTGACCAGGGGACCACAGGTTTCCAGCACCAAGACACCACAAGATTTCCCCAAAGCAAATACCAATGTCAAGTTCTAGCTTGATCATCTACATAATAAAGATGGTGGCTGGCTTCTGTGACACAAAAGTGACAAAAACCTACAATTTGTGCTGAAAGACAACAGACTAATGATTGGAATAAGCATTATTGCACCCATTTTGTAAATCAGGAGAAGCACAAGAAAGACTTACCATCGAATTCAGAAATTTTGGCACCTACAATGAAACTTTAGATGAATGCCAGTGGCTAAATCAAGTAGAGAACTACAGAAAGTGGATGCTAGGCTGCCTCTCATTTACAAGACATCTAAATACCACTGTCATGCAGGAATGCTGCAGGCAGTGGTGCCCATACAGCAGCCAGCTTAAGGAGATGAAAGTGTGCAGAATGAGTGGGGACAAGGGGTCACAACTGGTCCAGTGTGATTCAGTAAGCAGAGACACATTGCTGCTTATGGCACTCCCAACACACATCACAAATGTTATCTGTGCCCATATTAGCAGCTGGAGAGGGACAGGATTTGGTCATGGTCAAATGGATCTCCCCAGCATGGCTTTGGGAAGAGGGCCCAACCAGGTGAAATGGTGGTTCCCAATAGACCATATGGATGAAAGTACCCAGGAAAGTTCAGCTGTACAGATTCAGAACATTTATGGCCTTTGTTTCAGGTACAGAAAGTGAGCCCTGGCTTATTTTATTTACCAGGATATGCACAGCTATGAAGTTCACTGCAAGGCACAGCACATCTACTCTTGATTTGACTCTGGAGAAGCTGAGTGTTGGTAGTTAACATGGTCATTCATAAAATAGCCAATTTTTTCCTGCTCAGCCTGGGCATCCCTGATGCCTCTGCACGTGTCCTGATGGGTAGGCTTTAAAGCAGCTACACTGGTGTTCAATATGGACCCTTCCCTGCTCTAACTGAGGAGTTATTTAAGTATCTCACCATTCATTTTGTAGTGATTTTACATCTTATCTGGGGAGCTTTTTCCTGCCAAATGAGAAGAAAGGTAACTCTTAGTGCCAGTAAGCAGCATTAGCTCATGTTTGTACAGTGCCTACAGGTGTAAGAGTACCAAGTACTAGAGGTGAAGCACATCTGAGCACAGGAAGCCCTGAATGCTGAATAATTGATCCAGTGCCAAGACTGGGGTGGCTACTGACTCTGAAGGGCCTTAAGCCATACTAGAAAGGAAGTCCAAAAGAGGCATATAAGTAAAAGAATGTAAAGCACAACAAAACAGCAACACACAATTTTCAGAAAAAGAAACGGAGCCTTTTCCTCTTNAAGTTATTGTTGAGAGAGAGGCTTGCAAATGATTTCTGGAGTCTCATATAGGAAGTGAGGTGAGAGCAGTGCTAATATGCCACCTGAATCAGTCCTGAAACTGAGGCAGAAACTGATTCAAATAGCTGGTCCAATTTTCTGTATAATTATTTACTACTCCCTTTGCAAAAAACCTGCTCAGAGATGAGCACCTATACTCAATTTTACTTACCACTACATGTCTGAATTTGTCCTTGCAGGGAGTTTGCTCTCAGAACTTTGGGTGCGTTTGCTCTCAGAACTTTGGGTGCTGGGACAGTCTGACCTGCTGCCTGTCCTCTGCCAGAACATGTTGGATAACAGGAAGCCTGCTTGGTAGCACTGATGTGGCTGTGCTTGGCCCAAGCTCTCTCTAAACAATAAATTAAATGCTCTTTTTGAATGCTTGGGAAAACTTCCAGCTCAAATAAACCAGAAAAACCAGATTTGCTCTTATCACAGAATAATAGAGTAGTTTGGATTGGGAGGGATTCTAAAAATCATCTAGTTCCAACCCCTCTGCGTGGGCAGAGATACCTTTTACTACACCAGGTGTCCCCATCCAAACCAGCCTTGACCACTTTTTTGGGGCAGCATCCACAGCTTCCCTGGGCAACCTGTGCTAGTCTTTCTGAAAGTCTTTTCTGAAAGTCATGATTTTTTTTAATTCATAATCCTTGTTTCACTTTTAAGAAAGGGAGTAAGTCACAATCAAGAGAACATAGTGAGCCGTGAATTACATTAGATACTGCTCTTTCACAGGCTGAGACTTCAGGACACTGTGGGTGTCACTCAGTCTGTGATGTCAGTGTGAAGGTGACAACCAGACCATTGTCTTATTGACAGTGACATCTATCAACAAAAACAATCTTCAAAAGGCCTCTTGCTATTAGAAGCTTTTTTTGTGTGTCTATCCTCCTTTCTTTGTAGTTTTTCTTCATTTTCTTCCCATATCACTGCTCAGTTGTCCACATTCAGTTCAATAGTTTAGTTTATTGAATATAGTTTAGTTTATTGAATATAGTTTAGGCAGTTATAATCTTTTCAAACTAAATATCCCTGTCCCCAGTCATTCATCCATCACTCTCCAGATTATATGTCAAAAAAGAACAAGATTTTATATCATTAGCACCATTTGTGCCTGCAAGATAGCCTGCAAGAGTGCTAAGCATCTCCAACATCCATAAGACACAGGTAGAGCATCTGAGCAGCTGAGGTAGAGCATCACCTGTATTGCAGCACCTGAATGCATCATGTATTTAGCATTCCCAGATACCTACCTATTGACTGCAGCTTTCACTAACACCATCCACACACCTGAACAGAAGCCTCTCTGGGCACAGGACCTTATCTGCAGGTTTCAGTAGGCTGGTGGAGTCCAGTGTCAGCTCAGTTCCATAGTACTTAAAAGAAGCTGTTGTACTCTGGAGTCATCCTCCTGGTTTTCCTTTCTATTCTACATTGCATGTGTGTATATGTATTTACACATGAGATATATACACATACATATTGTGTATGTATTGATAACATAAGCACAGAGAGAATATATATGGACAGTTTAGTATAGTTGCTTAACATTCTAGGATCTACACGAAAGAACAGTAATTACATTAGCACCATCAGACTGTGAGTACAGAGGAGAATATTTCAAGGGTTTGCCCAGGATATCTGCTGAAAATGCTACACACTATGTTAAAGCAACTCAAATAATGTTCACTTATAAGTATTGTTTTACTTTGATTTTAACATATACAGTGACTGCTCTGTATGAGACAGTTCACATACTGCTGAAGACTTTTCATTTGGGCTTTGCTTCTGCTTTGCTCTTCTGATGAAGGCTCCCTAAATGAGTCATGAAGTTAAGTTAAATTATTTGGAAAGATTCAAAATTTTTTAGTGCATTGGGCCAACAGGCTGGAAGTTTTTTGATTAGTTTCTGCAGATATTTTTAATAGATTTCAAAATTAGTATGTTGTTGAATAGCATGGTATCATGACTTCTTTAGTTTGACATAATAATAAGATACTGTTCTTATTTAAAACAGTATGTGCTCTTATTTTGAAGAGAATAGGGAGAAAATAGTATTTAAATAATCTTCATCCATTTTTTGATTGCTGCTGCCATCTGCAGACCTGGGACACAGAATTCTTTCATCTGTTCATACACAGGTACCTATGCTTTCTATATAACCATGGGAATTTTAAAACAATTTTGGAATTGTTTGGATGCTGGGATCCTTAGTGGTTTTCAGATAAACTGTTTATTCATGAAATCACAAGCGACATTGGAAGCTGAGCTGTTAACAGGACAAAAGGAAAACAGAAATCAAGACTAGATTGAATAATAGCTAGGATGACTGATGTTTTCCACAAAATAGCCAAAGTGCTAGGTTTTTTTGTTTTTTTTTTTAATTGAGAGCAAATTTTTATCTGGTTCATAAAAATGTAGAAAAGAGATGAATTGGAAGCAAACTGTTGACACTTAAACAGCTGATGCTATGTTCAAAATATTTTCAAATGAGAGACAGGAAAAAAATAAAAGCAGATCTTAAAAAAAAATGCACTTCATCCTTATGATGCATGCAAACTGTATGATTTACATCTGAAAAACAAAATTGTCATGAGCATCTGCAAATTATTTAAATTTATGTACTCAAGTATGTGGGTGACATTTGATAAAATAGGAGTGATGCAGAAATTGACTGTGCAGCACATCAGTTCTGTTAAATGGAGGAGGATCTTTGTTTTCACATGACAATCCAGAACTCTCCTGTCAGAGACATTCTCTGTCCTCAAATTCTGCTGCACAAGCCAATTTGGGTGGATGACACATGAAAATGTTTCACCACAGTGAAAACTTGCACTTGGCATGAATGATGGAGAGTTTGACAGAAATAGGAAAGAAAACATTGATTCAGAAATATTTTTGCTTAAGTACATCAGCGTTATCTCCAGTCTCATGAAGACAGGAGGCACCCAGAAAAGGCCATCTGTCCATAGAGTAAGTACTGAACAAATAAAAGGTATAGAAATAACAGTATCTAAGAAATTAAGTCATGGACCAAATCTCTGTTAGGCTAGTTCTGTACAAAAAATTGCAGGACTTAATACAAAAAATAAGCAGGCTATGTATATGTGCAGCACATAGATGGAAATATAACACTGTATTAAAGCTTTATAGGATGCTTTAAAAGTTAATGTTTTTATCCTAAGTCCTAAAAAAAGGAGAAGAATCAAAGAAAAATGACCATAGGCAAGCAATGGTAATTAAAAAAAAAGAAAAGCAAACAAGAAAACCCACCATGACCACCAAAAAAAAAAAAACCAGAAAACAAAAACAACCCCAAACAAACTTTTACTCCATACTAAAAATACAAAGCAAGATAAGACTGGGGAGAACAACAAAATACAACAATTAGGTCAGAAGTTAGATTGAGCCTGTCTAGCCGCAGAGTGATAAAGGAGATTGTCATAATGCTTTTTTATACTAATTAATAGATAATAATTAAAAAAAACCAAGCATCTCTAGAGAAGCAATCCTCTGGCATTTGTACCTTCATGCTGAGGCTGCATCCTGAAGGTGCTCTAAGTCTCAAATTATTTGGAACTTTTTAAAATCTGAAGGCTAGGCAAGATATATCTCTAGCAATCTGCTCCTTCCCTACTTAAAACTACAAAAATCCAGATCTCAAATTTCCTTTTCATTAAGTTTATAAAAATTTACTTAGTATTTCTTACTATCATGTTTATTCACATGCCATATTCCACTTTTTTCAGTAAAGTTATTTTGAAATATATTATTTGGAAGGTTTGGGTGTTTTTTTTTTTCCCCTGGAGTTGATTCACTGTATTCTTCTACATCCCAGTCCATGTCTGGAAGGCTAGCAAAGTCCTGTTTGCTGAAGCAACAGAGAGAAATCTCTGAAAGGGCAGAGAAAGCACGGGTACATAGCAAATGGGTGCACGGCAGCAAAGAGATGCCTGCCTGACCTTCAGCCTATCCTCAGTAAGGAAAGATAGCTACTTCCTGGGTTTTTTCTTCAACATAAAAGAAAATTCACAGATGATATGAAACTCAGTCTTTGCAACATGGAAGACATCATGAGGATGACTGCTGTCACAGTTTAACACTGGCCCAGCAATTAAACCGAATAGCAGATGCTATTAATCTCCCTCTCCTCCCTGACGAAGGAAGGAGAGAGAATAAGGGAGAGAGACTTATGGGCTGGAAACTAAACTACACAACTTTAATGAAACAGGAATGATAAAAAGGAAAAAATTACAAAATATATACAAATATTCAGGAAAATTGATACCACGTTCCTCCCCCCCTCTCCCTCAATAACTCTCATGTCACCACGGAGGCTGCAGGGCAGCTCTGGGAAAGTCCAGGCTGGACCCTGGGGTCAGCAGCAGTCGGGAGGTGGAGGCAGGAACACACAGATTCAGGCTGGCACGGATCAGGACCACAGGCAGAGAAACAGATGGAATCCTCCCAGGATGCTGAAGCAAACAGGGATTGGTGAAGAAGAAGAAGCAGGAAAAGGGTTTGACCCTTGTGATCCCTCAAATTTACACTAAGTATGACGTGTATGGGATGGAATACTCTACTTGGTCAATTTTGGCCATCTATCTTGTTCATTCCTCCCCAAAGGAGGGTTGCAGATGTGACCTCTTTACTCCTTTTCTCCTTCAGGAAGGCAAAATGTTCCTCAGAGCTGAGCAGTGTCCTTGGCTCTGCACACCAGTCTCTGGCTGTAACTATAAACATCGAGCACTGTCAGTCCCAGAAGCAGACACTGTCTCAGAAACTTCCTGTTAATTTCAGCTACTTACAAGAGACTTAGCTGAAAGCAAAAGTACAAGACAGAAAATTATCTTTATCCTGGCCCAAACCAGGACACTGGCAAAGACTATTAACACAGGGGAGGACATTGCTTCCCTCCTGTGCCAAAACCAGCAGAGCTGACCCCAACACTCTGACCCCAACGCCCTACTGCAGTTTATTTAATTCTGAGAGTAAGTTTATGGGTGATCAACCATCCAACTGTGCACACTTCCTGACAGCTACTACTTTTCATACTCTGTATGTTTTTAGGTGAATGAGCATTTCATCCTTTTTAATATAAAGGCTCCAAGTGTGTCAGAGGGTAAAAAGTTGATCAGAAACCTGCAGCCTCAGGGGGTAGGAGATTATATATTTCAGCCTTGTTTGCTCTTATCATTGTAGTACAGTGCAGAGCCCAGATGAGATTTAATTCCCTGGGAGCATGTCATGTAATCTGGTTGAGATTCAGGACAATTTGGGTATAGATTAAATTAGAGGATGCAACCAAGTGCTCAGTGCTGAGACTGAGTCCATGCTCTCCTCTTACTCTTGCAGCAGATGGATAACCTGGGAAGCTCTTCCATAGGATTTCAGGAGATTGAACATTTCTCGTCTTCTTCAGATATCAGCACTAGCTTACAGCCTGATGCAGTACCATGCTATGTCATTCTAATGTGAACACTGCATCTCCCCATTGGAAAGATTACTGTGAATGATGCCTTCTTCTAAAACTTGCTTGAGTCTATAAAATTAGACAATAGTTCAAAAATGTGCTATCATAACTTTTTATCAGAATTTTTTACAAAACCAGTGCTACTTATAAAACTAAAGCCTTCTCTCTAAAACTTCGGTATCTTCAATAGAAAATACAAGACACATTCATAAAATCCATTTTTTTATTATGGTAAAATACGTATAAATATCAAAACACTGATCAACTCCACTGTTTTCAGTATGTAAAAAACATGTAAAAATTTTGTTTCTGATACGAATCAGTAGCTGTACTATTCTCTCCTCTGAGACAGACACACTTTATAACCTTCGTGCAACTTGTAAACATTTTTTTCATGTTCTGCAGCTACTCACATGACAGGGAAACATATCAGATCCAACATTAAGTCTAAAAGAGGGTGTAAAAACACGCAACACACTCCCACTCTCCCCATGCACACTTCCCAGACATTCTCATTCAGAAAGAATGAACTTGAGGTCTTTTCAGCTGCATAGTTCTTCCTATTCCAAAAAAAAAAAAAAAAAAAAAAAAAAAAAAAAAAAAAAAAAAAAAAAAAAAAAACAGGGCATGGGACTGGCTTTCCCTAAACTGCTGACCTGCTTTTCAGACTTCAGGAG
>JAAWXA010000021.1:6945482-6990708 GCA_038090715.1 Florisuga fusca | reverse complement strand
CAGATAAACTGTTTATTCATGAAATCACAAGCGACATTGGAAGCTGAGCTGTTAACAGGACAAAAGGAAAACAGAAATCAAGACTAGATTGAATAATAGCTAGGATGACTGATGTTTTCCACAAAATAGCCAAAGTGCTAGGTTTTTTTGTTTTTTTTTTTAATTGAGAGCAAATTTTTATCTGGTTCATAAAAATGTAGAAAAGAGATGAATTGGAAGCAAACTGTTGACACTTAAACAGCTGATGCTATGTTCAAAATATTTTCAAATGAGAGACAGGAAAAAAATAAAAGCAGATCTTAAAAAAAAATGCACTTCATCCTTATGATGCATGCAAACTGTATGATTTACATCTGAAAAACAAAATTGTCATGAGCATCTGCAAATTATTTAAATTTATGTACTCAAGTATGTGGGTGACATTTGATAAAATAGGAGTGATGCAGAAATTGACTGTGCAGCACATCAGTTCTGTTAAATGGAGGAGGATCTTTGTTTTCACATGACAATCCAGAACTCTCCTGTCAGAGACATTCTCTGTCCTCAAATTCTGCTGCACAAGCCAATTTGGGTGGATGACACATGAAAATGTTTCACCACAGTGAAAACTTGCACTTGGCACAAATGATGGAGAGTTTGACAGAAATAGGAAAGAAAACATTGATTCAGAAACATTTTTGCCTAAGTACATCAGCGTTATCTCCAGTCTCATGAAGACAGGAGGCACCCAGAAAAGGCCATCTGTCCATAGAGTAAGTACTGAACAAATAAAAGGTATAGAAATAACAGTATCTAAGAAATTAAGTCATGGACCAAATCTCTGTTAGGCTAGTTCTGTACAAAAAATTGCAGGACTTAATACAAAAAATAAGCAGGCTATATACATGTGCAGCACATAGATGGAAATATAACACTGTATTAAAGCTTTATAGGATGCTTTAAAAGTTAATGTTTTTATCCTAAGTCCTAAAAAAAGGAGAAGAATCAAAGAAAAATTACCATAGGCAAGCAATGGTAATTAAAAAAAAAAAAAAGCAAACAAGAAAACTCACCATGACCACCAAAAAAAACCACCAGAAAACAAAAACAACCCCAAACAAACCAAATTTTACTCCATACTAAAAATACAAAGCAAGATAAGACTGGGGAGAACAACAAAATATAACAATTAGGTCAGAAGTTAGATTGAGCCTGTCACAAAGGAGATTGTCACAATGCTTTTTTATACTAATTAATAGATAATAAAAGAAAAAAAAAATCTCTAGAGAAGCAATCCTCTGGCATTTCTACCTTCATGCTGAGGCTGCATCCTGAAGGTGCTCTAAGTCTGAAATTATTTGGAACTTTTTAAAATCTGAAGGCTAGGCAAGATATATCTCTAGCAATCTGCTCCTTCCCTACTTAAAACTACAAAAATCCAGATCTCAAATTTCCTTTTCATTAAGTTTATAAAAATTTACTAAGTATTTCTTACTATCATGTTTATTCACATGCCATATTCCACTTTTTTCAGTAAAGTTATTTTGAAATATATTATTTGGAAGGTTTGGGTGTTTTGTTTTTTTTTCCCCTGGAGTTGATTCACTGTATTCTTTTACATCCCAGTCCATGTCTGGAAGGCTAGCAAAGTCCTGTTTGCTGAAGCAACAGAGAGAAATCTCTGAAAGGGCAGAGAAAGCACAGGTACATAGCAAGTGGGTGCATGGCAGCAAAGAGATCCCTGCCTGACCTTCAGCCTATCCTCAGTAAGGAAAGATAGCTACTTCCTGGGTTTTTTCTTCAACATAAAAGAAAATTCGCAGATGATATGAAGCTCAGTCTTTGCAACATGGAAGACATCATGAGGATGACTGCTGTCACAGTTTAACACTGGCCCAGCAATTAAACCGAATAGCAGATGCTATTAATCCCCCTCTCCTCCCTGACAAAGGAAGGAGAGAGAATAAGGGAGAGAGACTTATGGGCTGGAAACTAAACTACACAACTTTAATGAAACAGGAATGATAAAAAGGAAAAAATTACAAAATATATACAAATATTCAGGAAAATTGATACCACGTTCCTCCCCCCCTCTCCCCCAATAACTCTCATGTCACCACGGAGGCTGCAGGGCAGCCCTGGGAAAGTCCAGGCTGGACCCTGGGGTCAGCAGCAGTCGGGAGGTGGAGGCAGGAACACACAGATTCAGGCTGGCATGGATCAGGACCACAGGCAGAGAAACAGATGGAATCCTCCCAGGATGCTGAAGCAAACAGGGATTGGTGAAGAAGAAGAAGCAGGAAAAGGGTTTGACCCTTGTGATCCCTCAAATTTACACTAAGTATGACGTGTATGGGATGGAATACTCTACTTGGTCAATTTTGGCCATCTATCTTGTTCATTCCTCCCCAAAGGAGGGTTGCAGATGTGACCTCTTTACTCCTTTTCTCCTTCAGGAAGGCAAAATGTTCCTCAGAGCTGAGCAGTGTCCTTGGCTCTGCACACCAGTATCTGGCTGTAACTATAAACATCGAGCACTGTCAGTCCCAGAAGCAGACACTGTCTCAGAAACTTCCTGTTAATTTCAGCTACTTACAAGAGACTTAGCTGAAAGCAAAAGTACAAGACAGAAAATTATCTTTATCCTGGCCCAAACCAGGACACTGGCAAAGACTATTAACACAGGGGAGGACATTGCTTCCCTCCTGTGCCAAAACCAGCAGAGCTGACCCCAACACTCTGACCCCAACGCCCTACTGCAGTTTATTTAATTCTGAGAGTAAGTTTATGGGTGATCAACCATCCAACTGTGCACACTTCCTGACAGCTACTACTTTTCATACTCTGTATGTTTTTAGGTGAATGAGCATTTCATCCTTTTTAATATAAAGGCTCCAAGTGTGTCAGAGGGTAAAAAGTTGATCAGAAACCTGCAGCCTCAGGGGGTAGGAGATTATATATTTCAGCCTTGTTTGCTCTTATCATTGTAGTACAGTGCAGAGCCCAGATGAGATTTAATTCCCTGGGAGCATGTCATGTAATCTGGTTGAGATTCAGGACAATTTGGGTATAGATTAAATTAGAGGATGCAACCAAGTGCTCAGTGCTGAGACTGAGTCCATGCTCTCCTCTTACTCTTGCAGCAGATGGATAACCTGGGAAGCTCTTCCATAGGATTTCAGGAGATTGAACATTTCTCGTCTTCTTCAGATATCAGCACTAGCTTACAGCCTGATGCAGTACCATGCTATGTCATTCTAATGTGAACACTGCATCTCCCCATTGGAAAGATTACTGTGAATGATGCCTTCTTCTAAAACTTGCTTGAGTCTATAAAATTAGACAATAGTTCAAAAATGTGCTATCATAACTTTTTATCAGAATTTTTTACAAAACCAGTGCTACTTATAAAACTAAAGCCTTCTCTCTAAAACTTCGGTATCTNTTTTTTTTTTTTTTTTTTTTTTTTTTTTTTTTTTTTTTTTTTTTTTTTTTTCCTCCAGGAAGAATGGAACTGTGTTTTTCTATAGCAATGTCACCACTTCTTACAAATGGAAAATGATGACTACTGAGGAAATCTCCCAAAATACGTGTCAGAATGCAAGTGCACATAAGGATAATTTTTTCCTATATTCACACATTCATTACATAACCTGATCCACAAAGGGGTATTTAATACTTTTTAGTTTGATTTTATAGTTTGGAGATTCTGGAACGTTGTGTCAAAAAATCAGATCTCTTATGTGCACCTGTTTATACCTTCTTGTTCAAAGACTATATTCACAATTAACCTGGAATACTAGGTGTGGTGCTATAGAAAGCTTCTGTAATTAGCACTTTTCATTTATTAAGCATGTACTCATACCAGGAGAGATTCCAGATTTTTCCCATTTGAACAAGCAGTTATTCATAACTCAGCATAAGCTTCTCTGCTTAAGCTGGTCTCAGCAGAAGCCCAGATCAGAGCTCCATGTCTAAAACTCAGGAAATCTGAGTCTGATTTTTGAACAGAAGTTTAATATTTTGTCTAACTTCTAATATTTCCAATATTCACTGTTTCTATATAGCAACTTACTTCCATTCTAGGTTACCAAGGGCAGAACAGAACAAAATAATTCCATTATAATAGAGCATTTAGTTGTACAGCACATTGCATCTTAATTGCAATAAGAGCAAAAAATTCAATACTATCTTATTTCAC
Source organism: Florisuga fusca (assembly GCA_038090715.1). Lineage (NCBI taxonomy): Eukaryota > Metazoa > Chordata > Aves > Apodiformes > Trochilidae > Florisuga > Florisuga fusca. Next base: position 6,986,528 of record JAAWXA010000021.1, on the reverse strand, counting down.
CCCATTCTAAAGCTATAATTTGTAATTCAGGCTCCCTATGTGTTTCTAAAAACCTAAAGGCAGAAGGTAGCAAACTGGAAAGCCCTGATGAAATCCAAAATTGAGAAATAAAATTAAAGGGCAGAGTAGCAGTCATGGTGATGACTGGTCAGTCACAACAGTGGACTTTACTGGACTTTTAGCTACATGCATACTTATAAGAATGTAGCACATTTATACTTTAATGCATAAGATGAAACTACAGGAGGTGAAAAATGACTGGTAAAGAATCACTGTATTTGACACTGTTTCCAACACCATGTTTTTTGAACCTATTACACGTGGGTGTTTGCATACAGTATTTCACATTTTAGAATGTATTAATTATAAATTAGCCCAAATCAAAACATTTTTAACCTGCCTTGCCTTTGGGAAGTTGATGGCCTAACACAAATTTTTAATCCTAGGCCCACATATACTACAGTGAGTCTTACAAAGCCAGACTGAGTGACATGGGGAAGAAAGACAGATGAGAAAAATGCACACACTGAATAAATACATGACCTCAAACCAGTAACAAACAGAATTTGAGATCTCCTGAATAACAAGCATACCATGCAGTAAACAGTCTTTTTTATGCTAAGACTGAAGTCACCATTTTTGCTGAGTATGTGGCCTAGAGGTAAAATTTTCTGAGGCATTTGTAATATTGACCACGAATGAAATGAACACTGTGGCACAAAAATCTTAAGGGTACAGTGTGTCCAGAGTATTGATAACATTGCAGGTGATGCACATAATCAACATCCACTATTAGAAGCTATAATTTGACATATTTCAATTCTCCAGTGGGAAAAACCTTATACCTAGACTGATCAGCCCACTGGGTGTCACTGTTGCAGCATTAATATATGCACATCAGGTAACATGAAATACCAGTAGAGTCTTTTGTGTGATTTCACACTTTTCCTAAGATTGCCTAACATATAAACAAACTCGCTACAATTGAATTTGCTTTTCATTATTCTAGTGAATTCACCAAGGTTTATACATCTGAAGTGACCAACAAATAAAAATGACAAAGAGGTTTGGGCAGGATACACAAATAATCTAATTGAGTAGAATTCTGGGATTTCTAAGTGTCACCAGAACCTTTTTTTTTTTTTTTTTCTTTTTTTAAGCTACCTTGTAGATTATATTTGAGTGTTAATTTTTAAAGTATGAAGATCTTTTAAATGCATGGATAACCAATATTATTCTGTTATACAAAGAAATGCAGGATATATTTGATAGACACTTTCTGTCCTTTGAAAGTTTGATAAGGTATGCAATGGAATGGTCTGGAAAAATATATATTTTTGGGCAGCATTTACACTTCAAATCTTACAGAAGCAACATTTCTATAACAGTGTAAAATCAAAAAGTACTGTACCTGTTCAGAACAAACACTTATGGGCTCCCTCAGGACAATCCAGATGACACTCTCAAGAAGAGGTGGAACAGTGAGAGAGCCGAAGTAAGTCCAGTAGTCCAGGGACTTGGGAAGCAGACAGCTGGGATCAAAGTTCGTGAACAGTGCTTTTTTACCCTTATTAAAAAAAAGAAGAAAGCAAGGAAAAAAAAAAAAGGCAAGCTTGTGGTTGTTCTAGATTAAATATATTCATGAAAGTAATTCTTACACAAAGTTAAAGATAATTTTTAAAATGGGGCAATATTAATAAAAAGGCAAGAGGCCAAAATAAATGACACCAAAGGAGGTGGGGCTTGTTCCACTAGAAAATGGTCTGGCAGCATCCTGGATGAAGAAAGCAAGTGTGCAAATGCCTTTCTGATGAAGTCTTACCTCTACGACAGCTTTGCTGCCAGCAAGGACACCACCAAAGATATTGTGTTAGCACAGGTTCCCTACACTAACAAATGGCTGTGGGATGGAGGGAGAGGTAAGAAGGAGCCAGACTTTGAAGGTGTAACTGATGGTGGAGTAACCCAACAAGTCCCGTGTCCTGCTGCCTGCATCCCTCCCCTTTCACTCCTCCCTGGCCCATGGGTTCTCCCTATTCTGGTATCAGACCAGAGATGCCTGTAAGAAACACAAGTCTGGATGATCTCTCTCAAACAGTAGCTAATTTCTCACCCTGTAACTCAACAAAACAGAGGAGGAAACCTTTCCCTTATTTTTTTACAACTTTCCATAAATTGTGTTTTTCTCCTTCTAGTATTCTCACAGCTTCAGATTTGTCAGAGGTTAGGCTCTGAGAGACATCAGCTTTCTCCTCTGATCCCTTCTGGTTTGGAAATTATTCTTTGCCTGCTTAGTTTTCAACTTTACATAACAAGAATGTTCCTAACAAAATGATGAAGGAAGTAGCAGCCAGGTTGCCAAAAAACCCAAAACAACAGAAGGAACCACCAGCATTAGTATTCTTTTAGAAGCATTTGTTCACCTTGATTCTGATGGTGTCCAAGCGGTCAGTAATCTTCTTCAGCTGAGGGTTGCATTCACCAATCTATTAACACCAGAGAAATAAAAAAAATCCTTCAGGTACAGAGAAAAATAGCAAGAATAAATCATCAAAAAGGAAACACATAATGAAATTATTTTATATAACTATGTGACTGTGAGATCCCATGTTTTTTTCTGAGTATGGGCCTGTGACTAGCTGGCTGTAAGAATATCCACTCCCTTTACTCTGGCTACTCATAGTAATTATTTCAGCTACAAAAGACTTACAAACTTTACAATATGGGGAAATAAAAGCAATTTCTTTTTCATGCTTTGCATGCAGGATATTAAAAGTTTTAGGTTTAGAGCTGAAATTTAAATTGCTTAAAACAGTGAAAGCATCATTCTTATGTAGTGCAGGCCAAGAAATCCAATGAAACTTTTCCTGAACTTTTATAAGGTAAACTGGCAAGAGAATTACTGAAGCAGTTCTTTACAACTATTGTATGTAATAGCTTACTGACTGCACCCACACCAGCATTGGCACCAGCTGTGGCCAGGAAGCTTCAGCACCTGGACAGAAACTACAGATTTGACCAAAGCTCCATCCTTTGTCATGGAATGTGTGAATTCTCCATCTGCTTCTTCATACAGAAGTCAATGAAGCTGCTGCAAAACTTGAATTTCATGTTACAACAGGTGCAGGACACAAAGAGGTAAAAGTAACAATTACAGGGCAATTCTCCAGATTCAGGGGTGGAGGATTTTTTTTAGTTTTCAAAAGAAACTGTCAGCTCAGAAATAAACTGTTAAAGAAGTGTTTGAACCAGGACTGCTCTGCTAAAGAGACCTGCTGGTCAAGAACAAGGTATTGAGATCTATACAGGGGCAGCTGAATGAAGTTCTGCATCTTATGTGGTACAGAATTGCAGACTAGGCACAATTAAGAGTCTCACTGTTTTGAAATTCTGTTATTCTGATATTTTAATGTTCAGGGAAGCACAGCTTTCTAATTGGAAAGGTAAACACTGTAAAGTAGGAAGGTAAAAGTATAGTTTAATGCCCATATAAAACAATTATGTCTTTAGCACTAATTATATTAACCACCACCATCGTCCCATTGGGCTCATAATGCAGATTTATTAGTACTGAGGCATTTTTTTCTTACCTTCAGAAATACAGCCATGACTGCTAATCCATCTGACTGACGAGCTGCCTCAACAAAACTGGAATATTTTTCTGAGTTCCAGTGGACCACATGAAGCTGGAAAGCAAGAGACACAGACAGCATCAACTCCAGCTGAACTAAAATAATCAAAATATAATACTGCAAATTTACTGCTTTTGATAGTCTACTTAACTCTTCTGTACTGAGAGCCATTTGGTTTTCTAAATGAAAATATTTAATGAAATTGGTTAATATGTAGTTCATACCAAGAGCAAAAGCATTTCCTGTGGCTGGGATTACTCAAAATTTAGCAGCAATCAGCACAACACAGTGCCTGGCAAACTGATTTTGGGTCCCCAGAATTTGAACGAAGCAGCTAAGACAAGATATCCCATGTTTATCTAACTAAAGCTTTTAAATCCATTTTTAGTACAGCTGATTTTGAAAAGTGATTGAAAATCATGAGCATGTCATTAGTATTTACTCCTCTTTTTCCTTAATCAAGCTTTCAGGAACATTAATCTGCCACACAAACAGCTAGAAAACAGGCAGAACAACATACACTAAACTTGCACTGACCCCTTTTCCCTTGTTTAAATTAAGCTAAAAATTTCTTTTTTTACACCTTCCATTTTCTAAGATGACCACCAGTTAGGCACTTAGAAGCTTGATAATCTCAGGTTTGAGCATTTACATTTCCAACATGCCTTATGCTGGAACTGTCCTGTGGTAATAGTTTAAGCAGCTTAAAGACACCACCTAGCCAGGTGGGAAAAGGAAAAGCCCATGATGTCTACCCCCACGCCACCTCAGTTGCTTCTGCTCAATCAGGGTTCCTACATCCTGGCCATGTTCTGCAGCAGGAGGTCCTGGTTCCTGGGAAGTGCCAAGACATCCCAGCCTTGAGCAATGATCAGACTGCCAAACTGGAGAGAGCACACACACTCACACAGCACTTAAGACTAAGTACTTCACAAACATTAATTACTCTCGGAAGTCCTCAGTGGATTAGTAAATCTTACTACCCGTAGGTTTAAGATAAGAAAAGAGAAGGTCAGAAACAGGGCATGGGACTGGCTTTCCCTAAACTGCTGACCTGCTTTTCAGACTTCAGGAGTGCTGAAAAACAGCTACATTGAGTGACTTAAAATGGGATGAACCCTTGAAAAACAACAAAACGAAACAGGCTTGCTTGTGGAACACAGCCCTTCAAGACCTCTAAAGGGAAGAGAAATTTAGGAAAGCTGGAACTTGCTTTAAAGGCTTTCTACGGGAAACAACATAGCTGTGTGGCTGAAATACCCATTTAGGGGTGTGAAGACTCACTCTAAATCTCAGTGCTTGTCTCACCTCTATGAGTTTTAATTTTCCATATCTGTAAAACATAGCCATTACTTGGTGTTACGTGGTATAATTAATGTTTTTTAAGCACTTGTACTCTGAAGTGCTGAAATATTACTTCCAGCAAGTAAGGAATCCCTCTGCAATCAATAATAAATGCATGCTCACAATGAAACACACGCTGACTCACAGGGGTCCTTAAAGGAAAGTTGCTAAAAATATTATAAACTAAGCCAGGAGGAGAATGCAGTACACTAATCCATTCTCAGATGCATTAGAATCTTGGAGCTCATAACGCCTGTACCACTCACTATTGTAAATTCACAAAAGCTACATTGAACAACTTTAAACAATCACATTTTTAGATGTAGAAAAAGGAAACAGATACTCTCGGTCTGAATTGACTTTTATTGTGGCTTTTTAAAAAAGAAAAAAACAGCACAAAACAAAAAGAAAAATTCCTGCAACTAAATAAAGACCACTCCTTCATAGCTTTGCCAAAAAAAAAAACCAAACCAAAAACCCAAAAACAAAACCCAAAAAGCCCCAAATCAAAACCAAAACCCAAACCAACCCCCTAAAATCCAAAACCCGAAAGAGAGCTGTGAAACACTTTTGGGTACAGCCCCATTCTCAACGTCTTGAGACTTCTCTTTAAGGAATATATCCCGTCTTACCACCGCTCTGTCACCGCAGCTTGTGAAGAGACCTGGTCAGCCCATACGTTGCCACAAAGAATGGAGCCACGGATCCCTTCTGCTTCCTTCTGGGATTAGGGGGCTGAAACCTTGCAGTCTTCTTTACCTGTTTACTAATTCTTTCTTCAGTTTGGTTGGTGTTTTTTCTTGACATCTTAGACATCTTCCTTAAGGAGGTGAGCACTGAAACCATCTTCATGTCTCCTCCAGAGGTGTTCTTTTTTTTGTGTGAACAGTGCTCAGAAGCCTTCATTTTAATTCTGGGTTTCTTATCCCAAAGCCAAAGAGCCATTTAGAGAGCTTCTTGTGGAGCGTTACCCAACCAACAGGTAGCGGAAAGGTTTTTAGACTGGCTAGAAATTCAGAGATATTTTCTCCTTCCATTTGGTTTCTTAGATGAGAAACATATTTTCTCAGCTAGAAATTTGATTTTGGTACTTAATGGTTTTAAAGCACCTCTATTAATTCTTTACACTCCATCTCACCTGGTTCCTGTGGAAAACATAAGCCTTTAAACACTGCAAACATCACTTTTCCCCATTAGTGTTAGAAAACTGATTTTTTTTTTTTCTGATCACTATCTCTTACAGCATGTCCAAGTAAAATCTGATCACATAACTGTGCAAACATTTCATTGTTTTTTCTTCTTTAGTATTATGTCTTTAATTTGTACATTACCATTTATTTTAATACTTTTTTACTTCTTAACCCCAGAAAACCCTTTACTGTCTGCACTGTTACGTTGATAAAGATCTCAGTCTCGTCAAAACACTCCACGCTACTTCCATTTGCAAGGAGGAATCAGATACTGATTTTTACTGTTGACTACATAAACACATGGAAGGAGACAGAGCAGGAGTCACCCCTTTGTGCCAGGGCAGATGGTGCACTTCTCCCTGGGGGATGCTGCCTCCTCCAGTCCCTCCACAGACAGCAGGCAGCCCATGGACATTAAGGTGCAGTTCTCAACACAAGTCATAACCATCACGTTGTCAAATGCACCACAAAACACAACACTCCTCAGTCCTGCATAACTTTTACATTGCACAGTCCCCAGATTAACCAATTCTCTGGCCTGTAACTCAAGCTGACTTTGAAGATATTCTCCAAGGAAGAGATAGTGAAAAGCAAAGTTTAAAATCACTCTTGAATATTAAGTCTTGCTCTTATCAAGCTCTTGTCTTCCGTACTCCTTTTCTAATCCTTCCAAAGCTTTCAAATATGTTCTCTTTTGAGAAAGGACCAAACGTGCAACACTTCAGGAAGACCACTTGTCTCTCGGTAAAGTGGGGGGAGAAGGAAAAGCGGGAAGAGGAGGGGCACCATCATTCTTATCATGGAAAACTAGTCACAAGATCCAGGTATGCTGATGGTTCCGTGTAAGCCTTACCTCTGCAGCGTACTTCATCCCATCCACCGCGTGCTCGGAGCCGGCTTCATCATTGGACCCCCAGTGGAAATGAATCTGGCGCAGCCTGTAGGTCCCACTGAGTGGCCCCCCAGTCAGCACTGCAAACCCAAGCAGAAGAAAAAGATTCACTGCAGGAACAGGAGCCACTGCCCATGTCCTCTGACCTCACACCAGAGTCTTCGGACAGTCCCCTACTCCTCAAAAGCTGTCTCAGATGGAATCCTATTTCCTTGAAGTACGGGAGGAATCCCCAGTTGTCCAGGATACAACTTTCAAAAATGTGTTTAGGTGTAGATTAGTGGGCTATGGCCTACTAAAGGATAAGTTATTATCACCAGATTTGGTTTGCTGTGGGCTGTATATTTCTCAGAAGATGGAAAAATATTTCTGGCTTGCACATGGTTTCCTCCTTTGATTCTATTTAGAAAAATCACTGAATAAAGGGGAATAAAGGATTATTATTATATATAAAAGGATAATATATAATATATAATGTATAATATGTAATATATATGATCGATATATGACATGATATACATATTATATGTTATATTATATGTATATCATATCATATGTATATTATATATATAATATATAAAGGATAATTAGGAATAAAGGGGAGGATTAGAAAAATATGAGAGCAGAATTTCTTATCTTTGGAATTTAGAGGAAAGTAGGTGGAGCTTAATGTTTTTAAGGCTTTTTCCTTCACTGGCAACTGAATCCAGTTGCATTAGTTGAAGTTTGAGAAAAAGAAGCATATGTTAACATAAATAAAATTAAGCCACCACTCCATATGCATTGTATAAATGCAATTACTGACACTTAATTAGCCATTTATTTCAAATTAGCAGAGATATAGGTGGGCTTTTAAATGTTTTTTTTTCGCAAGTGGTCATCTTTTGCTACTCAGAATTGGAACCAAACCGTCTCTGCACAGAGACCAGAATGTGAATCACATTCAGAAAGATTCCTTATTCTCCACAAAACAAACTGCCTTACTCTCCTGGGTTTGTATCTCCTTTGAGGGTTTGGGAATTATTCTGGGCTTGTTTACTGGCTCATTACAGAAATTTGAAGGGGATGGGAGCTTTAACTATATGTGTTTTAAATTAAGAGCACTAGGGAGGACAATAGTAATTTTCTCTCTTCTAGGTTTAGTCCAAAACCTAGACTTTGTTAGGAACAAAATACCACCAAATAAAGAAAAAAGAAGAATTTCTTAAATTCCCTGTATCCTAGCAAATGAAAAGGAACTGGATCTGCTCCTCTGCGGGGAAAAATATTTGACCTCCTTAAAACTTCAACTCAAACCCACACTCTTACAGAGCCTATAATCATAGTGAACAAAGGGGATGGGGAAGTGGCACTCCTAAAATAAATTCCTTCTTTCAAGGACTGAAAACTTAGAGGCAAGTGATCCCAGAAAAGTTTAAAACCAGTGTTCTAACTGGCTGAGGGAAAAAAATAACATTGAAATGCATCAGCATTCAATGAAATACTTCTGCTGAAAAATGTAGAAAATGATCTAATGAATAAAGGTATTTGTGCCTTATTGACTGCATAGTGACAGTAAAACTGTTCCATTCCCAGAGTAATTGAGACAGCCAGAAGCTATTTAAGGAACATATCAGCATTTCAGTTTGAAAAAAAGATCAAAGAAGAGGCCTTTGAAACATCAATAGATCAAGTCCAGACAATGGAGCTAATGTGGCAGCCAAGAGGATAAACAGAATTACACTAGCAGTTACAGCCAATACTGGCCAAACTGAAGAAGTTGTTCATAAGGAAGTCAGTTAATAAGCAAAGATGCTAATGTATTTAGTACCAATTAATTAAATTTTTTTTTTCATAAAAACACTATACAGCAGAAGTGCTTACTTCACAGGGGTGCCCCAGAGGCCAAATATTGGCCCTAGAAAATTCAATATTTTTTGATCAATGACCTGAAAGAAAACAAAAACATTACTGATAATATTTGCAGTGACAAAAATTAGGGAAAATAATGAAAAACTCAAGTTTACTGATACAGAAATATTTGAATTATTTTATAAGCAATGCACTACAATGGCCAAAATGCAAAGTGTATGTGGACTGAAGCATCTAATCCACACATAGAAATATGGAGTCTCCTGAAAGTGACTGGCGACAATATTTGTTTATTATCTGATCAATATCTGTCAGTGCTTTGCCATGAACTATATCCTTGGAGATATAATATGAGGACATTAGTAAGAAGAAGATTACATTATCATTGCTTTGGTACCATTGCAAGCCTACAGAAATGTAGGGCTTTGAAAATGTATGGACAGGGCCTGTCCCTTCATGGATGGAGTTAGAAAGTTCTTGGTATATTTATATTTATTCTATATTTTTAAAATGAGTTAATATAATTTACACCAGAAATAAAGTGTGATTTTGATTTTTTTAATTGTTAGGGTAATGAACAATTAGAACAACTTACCAAAGGCTGTGGTATGTTCATCATCGCTGGAAATTTTGAAATCAAGATATGTGTGATTTTCTAAGAGATGTGCTTTAGTTAACCCATGCTTACTAGACTTGAATCAGAGATTAATTCTGGGAAGTCCCGTGGTATCTGATGCACACAAGGTCAGACCAGATCACTGTTGGTCAGCTGATGGCTTTCAGGCAACATCCAGTGTTGCTTGTATTGTCAGGAAATTTAAGAATTAAACTAAGACTGTCTGGGAAAGCAAAGTATGATGTTGTCTCTATCTAGAACTCTCCCTGTTGCTACTATAAGTCAATAGTTCCTCAGGACTAATGGACAGGGTGATCACGAATTAGTCCCGCTCTGGTTCTGATCTTTGTGAATGCACAAGGGCTGGGATCCTCAGCTAAACTTCACACAACCTCAAGATGAATTTATTGCTTGTAGAAGCTGCACTCCTTCAGTTTCAAGGCACAGTGTGGTAGCTTGCCAACTATCCAAGAGATGGCTTTAAAGATGAAGGCATGACACAGACTATGCTAAACCAAAGAACTTCTAAATTAGTATTATTGCTTTCAAAAAAGGAAGCTACATACTCCTAGAAAAGACTGAGATGATAAAACTTTTCAGAGAAGAAAAGGGATCTCTGGAGTTATATTTCATTTGTTCTGTATTGGCTCTTTCCTGACTCAAGAAGTCCAGGCGTGGATTGCAAAAATGGAAAAAACATATAACCAAACCTGAAGCTAAAGTCAGGTAAGAGACTCGAGTGATTCGGTTGGAATGAACCTGTAATGAGACACAAAGGATTCATCTGCAGTGAGAGAGAGAAGCATTTGAAAAATTGTACACAACACTGTTAAAACAGGGGGGTTGGCACTATCTAGCTGGTTGTAGTGGACCACATCATCCCTGTGAAAAGGGAATCCTGGTGCTTTCTGAGAAACTCAGCCTCCAACTTGTGTCCAAATACGTTCCCACATTGTTTCATGCAGAAAGACAGGGAAAAAAGGAATCTCTCATCAGAAGGAGCAGAGTCTTACTGCCTGAGGAGTTCACACCTAGCAGTCAGACATGCCCGGGCTGTACGTACACTATCCAGCAAACAGTGGAAGAAAGCACAGTACAACAGAAAAGGAACAAACCTGATTTGTTGACGGTGTCATCAAACTCAACACTGGTGGAGTGCCCGTTGTTAAGGATGATTTTAGCAGAAGCTGGATCATAATTTGGATTTAGAGGACGGAGAGAGGGATCATACTTGGTTTCCTCAGTTTTGATGTCAATGGGTGACTGACGGTCTCCATTAGCAACAGGAAAAACCTCCTTCCAGTGGGCAGGCCCTGCAACACATTGGAGAAGTCTAAACTGATGGCAGTGCCATTGTTGAGGCATATTTGGATAATAAACAATGCAGAAAGAGGTCATAGAAAAAAAAATCCGTGAAAGTAATTTCCTTGGGTAATATGTTCTATAAGGTAAACATAGAAAACAACGTTTAGGATGGAAAAAGGGTAAGGTAAGGGAGAAGTCTGCAGGGCCAATGATCTTTCATTACTGCAAACAGTATAGTACATGTTTGTCCTCCAAGCTTATTATGGGTAAGAAGCACAATAAATCAACTAAGAGAGACTGGATAGAAGAGGAACTTAAATATGAACATCAGAACCTGCTATTGTAAAATCTGCATCATTGGAAATCCTCATAGTTCCCTACACTGAATGTAACTGATCTTAAATCTAAAAATCAGCCTACTGGTTTGGGTCTTTCCAGAAGGCTTAGCACTTAAATAAACACGACGACAAAAAAAGGATTAAAAAGGATTACACTGTGATTAATAGCCTAGCATCAAAAGTTGTCAGATATTTTTCTCTCCTGGACTTCAATAGAAGTGAACATAGCTCAGAAACTCCCAGGTGCGAAAATAACCCAAGCACTTTGGCAGTAAATCAAGGAGGGAAGTGTCTCGCAGTGCCGTGGGGAATTCACCTCCACAGCCACCTGGGCAGAGCCCCACTTGCTTTTGAGCAGCACCAAAAACTGGAAGGGGGAGGAAGCAGCTTGCAAAGGCCAGCCTAAGACTTAAACCTCAGGTAGAACAAAAGGAAGGGCCTTCCATCTTGATTTTTTTTAAGTCCTTTTGTTAATGACTTCATTAACAAAACTCATCAAGCAAACCACTTCTAAGGAAGAAGATATAAATCCTACAGGTTTGAAATATAAAGCTGTTTAGACTTAGTTCTTCTCACTTCACAGCTGGCCATCAAAGCAATTAAATATTTTAATTACACGCAGTTTACCATGACATAATTTTAATTGTGTCAAGATCCTAGGACCTTGTAGATAGATATGTAATGTACAATTTTATTAACTCAAGGAACACTACTCCATTATTTATACCTAAAAAAGTGATGAGATTTCAGATGTTTATAAAAACCTTATTGCCACTTAATTTTTATGTTTAGGATATTCCTAAGATGAGGAAAAGCCTAATATATTTATGTGCTAAACTGCTTGGTCCTATTGACCCATCTGAGCAACAACCATAGTTATTTTACAGGAAATAATACTATTTGCATTCATAAATAATATGAATGTGCCAGAAAAAGGACCCAAGGCTGTGATTATGGCATTAGCTAACTATTCAATAATAATCTTCAGTTCTGAAGACATTGTCCTTTATCTCAAATAACCATGCTTATCTTTTGCTTTGGTGATTAAACACCTGTCAGTAACATGAGACAGCCAGAAACCTGACATTGCAAAATATACAGAAAAATATGAAGACATTTCAACTCCTTTTTTACCACTTGATTGTGTCAAGAGGTATTCCTTACAGGATTGTCTGCTGGCAGTCTAATGCAGTTATCATTCTCTTGCCAGTCTAGGAAAACTGTGGCTCAATGCATCACCATGAATCCCATCCCAAAGCAAACACTGAGTATGACTGTTGGAAAATAACACATTACAGTTGGAAGAATATGAATATGATGCTCAACTGCATGCCGTACAATCACATTAAGGTCAGTGGAACATCCAGGGTGAAAATTTCTTCTGCATTTGGACCTAAATCTGTCCAACATAATGTACAGTTTAGTTTTCCACATGTGGACTTTAAGACATAACCATGAAATGTATACCTCACTGATTCACCTCCTTTAATTTCTTAATTTACTGAATCAAATATATTGAGTTTTGAAATTACCAAATTCCCTCCTGTTGATGGGGAAATGTGGTTGGTTTTTTTTGTTTGTTTTTTTTTTCCTCCTTGAGGAGATTATCAAGTAGCCCTTAGCAATCAAAGCCATTGTGGCCAAGGTTTAGAACAAGAAACTGAACCATCTGCCCTGAAGATTTCATGGCTCTATTTTTGGACACAGAGTTACCAAATGTAATACATATGGCTGCCACTTTTAGATTAGCCTATGGCTACTTAAGGTACTGTACAGCACTGCACACATTCAGCTAAAGAACTAAAACTCATAAGAAAGGCAACTATGAGCTTGTCAGGAGATACAACTCACTATAGCACCCAGCAGTGGTGTTTTTTTACCCGGCTGGAGTTAAAGGTGATGATTTTCATCAAAAGACTACAAACAAGCCTTGCAGAGGCATCAAGAATAGGGTTCAGTTGCAGTGAGCCTCTGCACTAGAATAAACAGTTCTAGAATAAACAGAGTACACACAGAACAGTCAACTTTTTTTTGGACAGTTTGCTATTATATGCAATTGAGTACGTTCTTTCCAGGATCACGTGCTCATTTATTCCCAATGAAAATCCACTGCACAGTTTAACATATCCAAAATGCTTACATTTATAAAGTTATCTATGCAAGTAGTTTGGTTACACATTAGGTTACAGTAAGATTAGCTCTAATGAAAAGAATTGGAAACTCATGGGTGAAATTAAGTATTTTTAAGCAGGCAGCAAAATTACCTGATTATTGTCAGGAAAAAAAAAAAAAGCAATAAGGAATTCATAAGCCTTTTTATTTATAAAACACCCCAGTGTTGTAATAACTAGACCAAGATAGGTTTTTGTACTAAAACACAGCCAAATAGTTTCCATATATTTTATTAAACAAATAATAAACTGAAGGCAACGTGATTCTTGTGATTCAGTGTGATTTATCTTTTAACTAAGGCTGTTCCCCCATTGACTAAATGAAATGCTTCTGTGGAGGGGTGAGAACATTCCTCTCCTCACAGGAGCCTTGAGCAGCTAAGAAAAGCATGCATGATGCCACACTGAAGCCATTTTTTGAGATCTCAGTATCACACCTCCATAAAAAAGCACCATCAAAACTGTGAGGCAAGAAAGCAAAGGCCAAGGTTTGCATAGAAATAAAACAATGCCTCTTTGCATTTCAGAAATATGTTCATCAAAGCAAGGGAGATCATTTAGTGCTGTGTATACCATACAGACAATGTCCTTATACATAGATGTACCATATATACAGACATGCATGTCTAATATTTGACAGGTTTACAGACAGCACGGTTTTTGTTGTAGTTATTACTGCTAAGAGGTAAATAAGTTTTCCCCTTGTTTGCTTTTAGCACAAACGCAGAACTCAGAGTGAATGCCAAGTTTTTCAACTCTTCAGGAAGTCAATTTTAACAAATGACTGTGCAAAATGTAATTAATTTCACTATGTTGCTACCTACTTAGTTGCAAAAGCTAATCTTAGTCTCAAGGAAACTATTCGAGGCCATGCACAACAACAATTTTTTTTCATGAACCAGAGAAATCTCTTGCATTTGCTGTTCAGTATAACAAGAAATAAGCAAAACCAATAAATTAAATGCATGAAAAGACAAAAAGCTGAGAAATAGAACTTGATGGTAGGGAAGAGAAGTGGAATGTTGGACGTTCATGCCCCTCTTCAGACTCCTCTGAGAGGTGGGAGAAGAGGGATGGAAATGATCTGCTGGTGGTTACAAGAGAGGAGGAGAGTGAGAAAGTCAAACTCCACCCCAAAAGTCATCAGCCGGTAAACAGAGTTTTATGGAGAAACAGGAGAAACAGGGGCCTAAACAGAGTCCAGGGCCATCCTGATAGAAATTCTGGTGCCCTCCCCTTCCTGTAAGTTGAGGATAGCAAAGGAGGAGGGGTGGCATAAGGGAGGGAAAGCGGATTTGTTATCTGGACCGCGCAGGTGAAGTCCACAGCCTCTTAGAAAAAACACTGAGGGAAAAAAAAAAAAAAAAAGGAAAAAAGAAGAAAAAAACAAGACCCATTTACGTCTTCATGGGAGGGGTAGAGTAGACTGCAGAACAGTAGATAACACACCTAATCATTGCAACATAGCTGTGATACACCACCACCCAGTTTTTCAGGAAAAGTGCATCCATCCAGAAAAGATTGAACAAAACGCCAAGGAAGGATAGTATCTTGCACAAACAGTGTTCCAAACTCCAAGTCACAATATAAATGAAATATACCCCTATAGGCATTTAGTATATGCAAACATATAGCTTTCTCCTCTTACTACCATCATGTTTCACTTCTCTGTATAACAAGAAACAGTGTAAGCTATTATATTTATCAGAGCTGAGTCTCCAATTTACAAAAGCACTTTAATTTCTTGCATGATTTGTGAGCCGGTCTGCAGGAAACACTGCAGGAGCCGTGTTTGCATGAGTTAGAATGCAAAACAGAGGAAAATCTTTAAGCCTGCTGATGAGCACATCTTGGGACTTCAAAGACCGATGAGTTAAGGAAACCATGAAACAACTAAAATCCCAAAACATCTCAAGTGCATAGTGATACATTCACATGACCGATTCTATGACCTCGTATTTCCCACTGTATAGAAGCAGAATGCAGCCAAAGACAGTCAGGCACCGCCGATACAGCTGCTCTGATCACTTTGGCAGGCTAATTGCATGTGCAGCTCCTAATGCCTACGTGCACGCAGCTACTCAACTCGACGAGCAAATTAAATCCTTACGGGGAACGAGACAGACTAATTCTCCAACCACCACCGACCCGGGGCTGGCAGGTGATGCCACACGCACGGAACACCCCTCAGCGGCCAGCCTTGCATCATTCCGAGACAGAAATCTGCTCCGTCTCACGTTGCAAAGCTTCGACAGCATTTCGGCTCATTCAGCTTTCTCGTGTGCCCAGGAGCTGCCCTCGGGAATACCCCTCTAGCAGTCTCGACGGCCCCAGCGGGAGCACCCCGGCCAGCCCCCCGTCCCGCCGCCCCTCGATGCCACCCCTACCGTTGTGCTCATCGTATCCCCAGTGCAGCATTGCTCTGGTCTTGCTGGGACGGGCTGGGACGGGGGGCTGGCCGGGGTGCTCCCGCTGGGGCCGTCGAGACTGCTAGAGGGGTATTCCCGNCCCCCCGCGCCTCCCGGCCTCCTCGCACCGCAGCGCCATCGGGGCGTCCCGGGGGCAGCGGGCGGCTGGCAGCTGCCGTGTCACCCCGCAATGGATCACCCCGACGGAGTGAAGCCGCTGCCCCTCCGACAGCCGCCCCCCCGCCAGTGCCACGGGGTGTGTGGCAAGAAAAAGCGGGGGAAATACGCGTCTGCTCCTGGGGTTACTCCCCCCACACCTCCACCTTCCCCTGGAAGCAGCAGAGCGCGCAGTGCATCCCGGCCCCCGCTGCCGGGCTCTGTGCTCCCGCCTTGGTCCGGCGGGAGTGAGGCCATTCCCTGAGAGACCACCTGTAGAAAAATTCACGTTTTACAGGCGGGGCCCATCAGGCAGAAGGGTTTCCCCACAACCCGATCGAAATGACTTTTTTGGGGGTTTGTTTGTTTTGGTTGATGCTGTTGTTTCGCTGGTTTTTGTGTGTGTGTGTGTGTTGGGGGGGTGGTGTTTGTCTTTTTTTCTTCTTTTAAGCCCCGTGTTTTAGGGGCTGTCCAGCACCGCGGCGTTCTACGCGGCGTCCAGCAGTGACACGCACAGAAAGCGAAGCTTTCCCGCGCTGGAAGCTGCCCGTGAAGAGAGGGAGCAGGCGGGAATCGGTGCTGGGACAGGGAAAGAGACGGGACTGGGAAACCTAGACAGTGCCACGACGGATAACTCTTCTCCGGTACCCGGTTCGGTGCCCGGTCCGGTTCCCGCCTCCCGCTCCCCGCGGCGGGCGGAGCAAGAGGCGGAGGAGGAGGCGGAGGAGCAACAGGAGGGACACAGCGCCCCCTACCGGCCTCTCCGGCCCCTCCGGCCGGTGCCCGTGCTAAGTGGGGATTGGCAGGTTCCTGGGCGCGCGGGTGTGACGTCACGCCGCCGGCCGTCGCGCGGAGCCGCCGCCATGGGGAAGAGCCGCCCGCGGGGGGCCAAGGCCCTCAGCGTCTTCCACATCGCCCGCAGCGGCGCCGTGAGGGCCAAGGCCAAGAGCAAGGCGCGTCCCGTCACCTCCGGGCTGAAGCAGGTGAGTGGCGCCGCCGGGAGGGAGGAAAGGAGGGGGCTTCCCGGAAGAGCGGCCCCGGTGAGGCCCAGAGGAGAGCCTCGGCCCTGCCGCCTCGCCCGCAGCTCTTCCGCGGGGTTTGGGCCGGGAGGGCACGGTAGCTTCTGCGGCCTTGGCTCCGGACCGGGCTGGTGCCGCCTTTCCTCTTCATAGGCCTCGTCTGGCAGAGGGAATAGAGCTGTTGTACGGACGGTGTTGCGAAGGACACAATCTCCACCTGTGTCAGGGTTTAACACTGGCCCGGCAATTAAACCGAGTAACAGATGTTTTCTATTAATCCCCCTCTCCTCCCTGATAAGGAAAGGAGAGATAATAAGGGAAAGAGACTTATGGGTTGGAAACTAAACTACACAACTTTAATGGAAACAGTAATGATAAATAGGTAAAATTACTAAATATATACAAATATACAGGAAAAATTGATACCACGTTCCTCCCTCTTTTCCCCCAATAACTCTCACGTCACCACTGAGGCTGCAGGGCAGCCCTGGGAAAGTTCTCATCCTCCCAGGATGCCGAAGCAAACAGGGAACAGGCGAAGGAAGGGCAGGAAGAAGGGGCAGAAAAGGTGTTTGATCCTCGTGATCCCTCAAATTTATACTGAGTATGATGTGTATGGGATGGAATACTCTGTTTGGTCAGTTCTGGCATCTATCTTGTCTCAGGCCTCCCCAGAGGAGGGGTTCAGGTGGGACCTCTTTACTCCTTCTGCAGGGTAAAATGTTCCTCAGAGCTGAGCAGTGTCCTTGGCTCTGCACACCAATCTCTAGAAGTAACTATAAACATCCAGTGTTATCAGTCCTAGAAGCAGACACTGTCTGATAAACTTGCTGTTAATTTCAACAAGTGCAGCTACTTACAAGAGACTTAGCTGAAAGCAAAAGTACAAACCAGAAAATCACTTTTATCCTGGCCCAAACCAGGACAACCTGAAAGTTAGTTTTATATGTGGATGTCTTAATTTTCAGAAAGCACAAGGTTTATTTGATTCATCTCCTGCAAGCATCTGCTGTGTAAGACTTCAAGCAGTTCCTGAGAGGGGTCGTTTAGAAAGGATCTGATAACATCTGAGTGTGTCCTGGGGAATGCGATGCTAAAGACAACACCAGTTGTTTAATGGCCTTGTGTTTACTGTAGGACACTTGCAGCATCACCGAGAGTGTAATTCAGGGAACAGTGTAACAAAATAGCTTGACCCAAAGCACCAGTCAAAGATGTTGCAAGGGGAAGTCCTCCTTTTTTGTCATGTACCCGATCCTAGCCCCCCTTACCAGGCTCTGTTCCAACAGCTTGCCTGGATGCCAGCTTGGAAGGTCATTGCATACTAAGTGATTCAACTTGCTAAATCATCAGCAACAACAACTAAAATACATTTTGTATTTTTGTCTGCTGGGCTGGCGAGTTATAAAAACCTAACTATGGATGAGTGTAAAGAAAAACATTTTTTTGAGGGGAAAAACTGGAAAGGATGGAACCTTTTTTGATCCAGAAGCTGTTTATTTGTCTCGGTTGTCAAGTAAAACTGTGTTGGTGAGACTAAGTGAACAGATCTAAGAGCACACACTGTCATGTGTTAGTCTTAATTTCTCTTTTCCCACCTTTTGACACCTTAGAAGGGCTGGGATGCTTCAGAAACCCTGCTCTGAGCTGATTTAATACACTAGAGCAATGGAGAAGTAAACAACCAAATTTTGCCATTTTCCTGTCTGGTGAGCACCATGGCCCAGAGGAGGAAGAGAATGGGTTGTATGGCTGGAAGCAATGCCAGGGGAAGAGGGATGGGGTGATCTAAGCAAAAGTTTTCCTCTTGGTAGCAGCATGTCATTACACAGGATCATCTCAAACCCTGCCTCTAGCCCTGTGTGATCTGCTTCAGAGTTCAGCCAGCCCTCGTAGAAGGGTATCTGATAATAAAAGCAGAAAGCTAGGGGTTTATTGTTCCCAACAGATTTAGTTGCAGTCTGCTGGGCAAACAGGGTTTAAATAGCTCTGAAAATAAGGCCCTTTCAGATATTCTCCTGGAAGCTAAAGCTACTTGACAAGTTAATCTGGCAGACAGACAGGAGCATAACAAACTCAGGAAATAAACAGGGAGCCCCAAACAATTTCCTGTTGCTGGCGTCACATCTCCACTTAGTCTAGAGGGTTCTGTATAATAAAGGGAGAAACAGGTTTAAAAACATACTCATGAAAAGTCAGTAGCTTATTAGGAGTAAAATTGTATTCTGTGTTTGAAGCTGTATTCTTTAATTCATAGAATCAGAAGATACATTAAGCCTTTAGGGATTTACTTATCATTAAGCAGTGTAGGAATCATAGAATCATAGAATTGGCTGGGTTGGAAGGGACCTCAGAGATCATCAGGTCCAACCCTTGACCCCCTAATGCTGCAGTTACCGGACCATGGCACTGAGTGCCACATCCAGTCTCCTTTTAAATATCTCCAGGGACGGAGAATCCACTACTTCCCTGGGCAGCCCATTCCAATGTCTGATCACCCTCTCGGTGAAGAAATTCATTCTAATATCCAACCTAAACCTCCCCTGGCACAACTTAAGACCGTGTCCTCTTGTCTTGCTGAGAGGTGCCTGGGAAAAGAGACCAACCCCCACCTGGCTACAACCTCCTTTCAGGGAGTTGTAGAGAGTGATGAGGTCTCCCCTGAGCCTCTTCTTCTCCAGGCTGAACAGCCCCAGCTCCCTCAGCCCTTCCTCACAGGACTTGTGCTGGAGTCCCTTCACCGCCTCCTTGCTCTTCTCTGGACCTGCTCCAGCACCTCAATCTCCTTCCTAAACTGAGGGGCCCAGAACTGGACACAGTACTCGAGGTGTGGCCTCACCAGCCCTGAGTACAGGGGCAGAATCACTTCCCTGGACCTGCTGGCCACGCTGTTCCTGATCCAGGCTGGGCCACCTGGGCACACTGCTGGCTCATGTTCAGCTTCCTGTCAGTCCAGACTCCCAGCTCGCTCTCTCTCTGTCTGCTCTCAGCCACTCTGTGCCCAGCCTGGAGCTCCCCATTGGGGTTGTTGTGGCCAAAGTGCAGGACCCGGCACTTGGCTGTGTTGAACCTCATCCCCTTGGAATCAGCCCAACTCTCCAGTCTGTCCAGGTCCCTCTGCAGAGCCCTTCTGCCTTCCAGCTGATCCACACTCCCCCCCCAGCTTAGTGTCATCTACAGGTTTGCTGATGATGGACTCAATCCCCTCATCTAAATCATCAATAAAGATATTAAACAGAACTGGGCCCAACACTGATCCCTGGGGGACACCACTAGTGACCGGCCGCCAACTGGATGCAGCACCGTTCAGCACCACTCTCTGGGCCCGGCCCTCCAGCCAGTTCCTAACCCAGCACAGGGTGCCCCTGTCCAAGCTGTGGGCTGACAGCTTTTTCAGGAGAATACTGGAGACGGTGTCAAGGGCTTTGCTGAAGTCCAGGTAGACCACATCCACAGCTTTCCCCTCATCCACCAGATGGGTCACCAGGAAAATGCTCAGAAAAACAATGTTAAAGTAGGTTCATTCTTCAATAGATAAAAGCGTATTATTCAAACCATTTTTATATAGGTATACTTGTTGGCTACAGAGCTTCTTTCTATGAAGAAATCCTGAGTAGCTGAGGATATCAGGGATTAAAACTGGAACTTCTCAGCATTCCTGTGAAGCTGGAGAACAGTAGCAACCCTGATGGGAAGGAAACCCAGGGTCTTTGTACTGCACTGCAGTCCCACCCACTCTGACTTGAGCAAGGACCCAAGTCCGTATTTCCCGAGTCTCCATCCAGATTGTGAATCAACTGCTAATGAGAGTAGGCATGTTTTAGCATCCTCTTGCTCCTGCTTTCTTACTACTTGTTCTCTTGGTCATGCACTTAGAATAAATAGATTTGTTGTTAATGTACACATGCTCTAAAATTATGAGAGCTTTGAAAGCAAAATGAATACGTGTAACAGATCACGGTTTGCTTCTGTCTATGTAAATTGCTGAGAGGTGAATTACAGGGGTAGCCTTTGGAACAGCAGTAGTATCCTAAAATTTTAGAGTTGCCTGAAGCAGTATGAGTGTGCTTCTAGAATATCTGCAGTGTAACAGGCAACATCTGGCAACAGCCCTGTTCCAAACTTGGTGTTTCAGAAGCAATGGGTGCTAGGGCTGTGATCAGCTGAATTTTAATTTGCTGCAGTGGTGTCCTGGTTTGGGTCAGGATAAAAGTGATTTTCTGGTTTGTACTTTTGCTTTCAGCTAAGTTTCTTGTAAGTAGCTGCACTTGCTGAAATTAACAGCAAGTTTCTCAGCTTCTAGGACTGATAACACTGGATGTTTATAGTTACAGCCAGAGACTGGTGTGCAGAGCCAAGGACACTGCTCAGCTCTGAGGAACATTTTACCCTGCAGAAGGAGTAAAGAGGTCCCACCTGAACTCCTCCTCTGGGGAGGCCTGAGACAAGACAGATGCCAGAACTGACCAAACAGAGTATTCCATCCCATACACATCATACTCAGTATAAATCTGAGAGATCACAAGGGTCAGACCCTTCTTCTTTTTCCTGCTCTTCCTTCGCCTGTTCCCTGTTTGCTTCGGCATCCTGGGAGGATTCTGTCCATTCCTCTGCCTGTGGTCCTGATCCATGCCAGCCTGAATCTGTGTGTTCCTGCCTTCAGCTCCAAACTGCTGCTGACCCCAGGATCCAGCCTGGACTTTCCCAGGGCTGCCCTGCAGCCTCCGTGGTGACTTGAGAGTTATTGGGGGGCAGAGGGAAGGAACGTCGTATCAATTTTTCCTGTATATTTGTATATATTTAGTAATTTTACCTATTTGTTATTACTGTTTCATTAAAGTTGTGTAGTTCAGTTTCCAACCCATAAGTCTCTTTCCCTTATTTTCTCTCCTTTCCTTATCAGGGAGGAGAGGGGGATTAATAGAAAACATCTGTTACTCGGTTTAATTGCCAGGACAGTGTTAAACCGTGACAAGTGGTGAAAGAGTTGATGGCCCCATGCATCCACCCGGCTGCTCTAGCACAGATGATTGTTCCCAGAGTACATCATGTGTCTGTATCTTAGGTTGCCCCCTTCAAAAGCAAACACCCTTGCTGAAATAACTTGGGAAGGCAGACTTGGGCTAGTGAGCAAGGCTGTAAGGTGTCCAGTGACCAGATACGTGTCCTGGTCTGCTACAGCCATAGAAGTTTCTTGAAATAACATAGCAAAATCTAATAGACATTGCTGGCTAGACTTACAGTATGAACAAGTAGAAATGGAACGTGTCATGCTGAAAGGCAAAATACTGAAGAAACTGAAAAAATGGTAAGATGACTTACAAATTAAAAAAGGAATCCTTCCTGGAACTCCACTCCAGCTGAGAGGAGCTGAGGGCAGCCTGGCATAGTCTGTCTATAGCCTGGCATTTTTGTCTATGTTCTGTCTCTGGATTACTGTGGGCTTCCCTTCCAATAGAACAAGTGCAATTGCTTTCATTATTTTTATTTACTAGAACATTAGTAGTATGGCTGAATGACATAATTAAGTAACAGATAAACTCAAGTTTGAAAACACACTAAAATGCAGTTTTGGAAGATATGCATGTAACACGGGCTGTTTAATAGTTTTACAGAAATGGTGCAATTTCACATGCCAACGGAATGTCAGTTAAGAACAGCAATGCATGTATTTTTTTTTCCCTCCCAGATAAATATTAGAAATGCTGAGAAAGTTCACACAATAAACAAAGCATTTGCTGAAGTTCAGAAAGAAGTACGGCAGCTATCAAAGGACATGGCAGCAGAATCTCAGAAGAGTCACCAGGTAATTTCCCTTTGTAAAAATATGATGAGGTTAATGAGGAAAATGCAAGTTCAAAGCATTATATTCTGCCTCTAAGACTGCTGGTAACTGATGCAGTTGCTTTAAAGCTATAAACCCAGCTTTATTCATTTCAGTTGTGTGCTAATGCTGAAATGTGTCCAGCATATTCAAGTGCTATGTAACTACTAAAGTCAAGAGAGAAGAGGGGTGTCAGCCAAGCCAGACCATGCTTCCAAAACATATTTTAAAATTATGTCCTACCTGTTCTTTTAATTGATTTTTTTGAAGTTAATAATTAAGTTGCAGAAAGTGAGGATGAATCTTGCTCTTTCCTGCCTGAAGCACACAATAGTGCTTGAATCAAAGAGCTCTGCCTCTTTCTGTTCCTAAGCCTTCATGTTCCCTCATGACAAGTACTAAAACATGGTTCAGCAATTTCTCTAAGAGAGCTCTTGACTGTAGCACTCAGGGTTCAAGAAAGTGCTTCACACGTCTTCCTTACTGAAAAGGGCTACGTGCAGTCTTGAGGAATAATGTATTCACAAACTTAAACTGCATACAAACTCCTCCATATAAACTCTGTGCTGATTCTCTGCTGTACTGGGCATGGTTTTGGGGAGACAGCCGTGGGCTGAGACTAAGTACAGATCAATCTGTCCTGGCTGTTGGGATAATTAGAAGGAGTTGGGAGAAGTGGGTGTAAGATGAATTTTATTTACTGTGCCTGGGGTGATCAAGTTTCTGTATAGCTGGGAGCGACAGAACAAGTGTCAAATACCTTAAGGAGAAGCTGAGAGAAAAGGGAAACTCAGGTGATAGGTCCAGCACCATATGAGGCTAAGCAAGGGTGTCAAGGCAGTTGGTGCCAGTGGCCCTGGCCCTGCTGGCTTGCTATTGCACACAGCCAGGAATTCACTTTACCACTCCTCACATGCTGGTATGGATGTACATATGTAATGTTGGATTTGATCACCTGGGCTGTAACAGTAATTTCTCCAAAGCTGCAAAATGATGTTGTTGAGAGTGCTTTCTGAACTAAAAGCTGAGGTTATTTCCATTTGGCCATGTTGAGTTTATTGAATCCTGTAATCCCCCAGATTACTGTATTATGACTGAAAAATTAGCCTGAATGAAATATATAAAGACAAACTAGTCTTCTAGACAACAGGTATTTATTAGTGACCTTTTATTTTTCAAGCAGAGTAAAAAGATGCTGCTTTCTGCTTTAAACTGTAACTCATTTTTTTCAGGTTTCCACACATTTGGAAGAGGAACCAGCAAATGTGGATGCTGCCACAAGCCTATTATCCCAGTTGTAATGCATAATGGACAACTAAGGGATTGCAAGAAATTAAGATAGAAAATACTGGTGGTTTTGTTTGTACAATTTTATTAAAAAAATCTTGTTAATATACAAGTATTGGCACACTTTAATACAAACTACAAACAGACCTTTCCTGTCATCTAGGAAAGGGGAATGTCAGAAGTCAGTGTGAGAAACTTAAAGTGCTAAAACAGAAGGCACTTCACAAAATTGGTTCACTGAAACAATTTAGCATAACTCAAGTTGGTATCCTTCACTTTTCAGTTTGGCAGTGAAAGCTTCAAAATTGACTGAAAGGTTAAAAAAAAAAAGCTTCTTGGCAGTAAAGCTTCAAATAAAATGGTGTTAACTGTGAGCAAGAAGCCTAATTTTTTTTTTTTAAATGATCAAAGAGCTATAAAACATTTTCACTTTTCTTACTAAGGAAAACTCCAAATAATTGGATTACACAGAGGACATTCGGGTGAAAAAACATGCCAGAATTTTTGACAGAAGCCCTTTTTTCTGGTTGTTGAATTTGTTTTGTGAAGTAGTTAAGGAAGCAAAAGGAAATATACTCCCAGAGTCAGTGAACTAAGAAGTTATACATTCATTATTCAAATACTTAGGTTATGAAGAAGTCTAGAATGTTACAGTTAGAGGTAGATAAGTAGTCTGGTTGACACAATATCTAATAATTTAGTATCTGCACATCAAAGAGATCACAGACTCCTTCATTATCATCCAGGTTAAAGTTGTAGTCATCTCCGGGAGTAGGAGAAAGTCGTAAGAGAGGAAAAACTGTAAAGCAGGAATAGTTTAGTTTAAATTAAAACACTTGTGGAGTATCAGCCCTATCTCATAATTCAGCATGTTTGTCATCACCACTCTCAGGGTTAGTCTTAATAATTAAAATACTCTTGATAATCTGAGAAGCATGCTAGGATATATACTGTCAATACCTACCTGTATTGCCTACAAACTAAGGCAGTGATATGTCTACATTTTTTGCTTAGTCTTTTAAGTGAATTTACTGGAATGAAGCAATAGCTGTGGGATATGGACTTAAATTGTCTTCCTGCAGCAGAGGAGCAGCTTTTGAGACTTTAATTGGAAAGCCATCGTTTGTATTTCTTTGTGTTGTTACAGTATTGCATATATCAGTTTCCAAGTATTTCTAATATTAAGGAAGTTACCATTTTCCATATTCTGCAGATGAAAAAGGGAATCTAGCAGTTTCTCTGCACACTGCATGTCAAGCATGGATTTGAAGCCATCTTTGGTGAGGGAATGCAAGAGAAGCCTCAGCCAACACACTCTTAGGAACACTAACATAGTGCTGGGTGTGCTGTGCTGTACCTGCTCTAGAAGTGGAGACTATTTCCATTTTAGCCATGATACCAGCACATTCACATAATCCCATCTTGCCCCTTGGATCTTATAATTACATGGTTCTTTCTGGATAAGCCCTGAGGCTGTCTGTTTGAAGGGCAGATACTAGCAGAGGCTGCTCACAGCAGCATGTTTACAAGGCAATAGGAACAATGCCAGCTGAGTTCACCTCTTTGCTTGGCACCTCAGTGAGGCAGGGAGTGTGTGAGCTCACCAGCCATGGTTCAGTTCTGCACTCATGGCCACTGAGGTGCAAGAGCAGAGGGAGGTGACATTTATCTGTTCTGTTCTGTTCGTGTCCCACAGCTGGCTGTGCTATCAGTCTGCATGCAGGCACGTAAATACGTTCTGAAATGTTTACTCAAAGCCCCTGCAGGAAGCCTGAGGCAGAACAGAATCAATTAAACCAGATTTTAATTTTTTTTTTTAAGGCAACACTCTTAAGTCACCAGCCTGTTTTTTCTTCCTGAATTAAGGACTAGTGGGTTATTCATGCATGCAAGTGCTTGCTGGATAAAGGGTTTCCAATTTTGATTGTTAAACTAGTGCAGGGAAGGGAAAGGGGAGTAAAGACAGGGAATGACAAGGATAGAGGAGGCAGTACAGGGGAAAGTAGTTTCATACTGACTCTTGGCATCAGATTTAACAGCCACCTTCCCAGAGTGCTGTTCACACAAAACCCATGTGATTGGGTGAATGTGAATGTGATTATTAGAAAAGTAGCGATGCTAAGTACTCACCGTCAGAAGACATGAGTTCATCAATAATATCTCCACTGAAATTTCCTGTGAAAGACAGGAGCATATGTTTTTCAGTCAGTGCAGATTCTCTGCATTAAACCACTGAATTGCCAAGTACAAGATGGCTTACGTGCAGTGTCTCATCAGCGGAGAGAAGCATGCCATGTACACAATAAAAACTACTCATCTTTGTACCCCTCAGTTTTTCCTGATATCTCACACATCCCTTTAACCCTAGAGCCATGTACAATACGAAGCTGATTTGGTGGCAAAGAAAGGCATTTTGCTTACAGTGAGTTTGCTATTCAAAGCTGCCTCAGTGGCTTCATTAGATCAACAGAGGCCTGTCATTTCCTCTGTGTAACTCATGGGTAACTGGGTCACAAAGAAGTGTTCCGGGATCTAATAAAATCACTGAAATAGTAATTGCTTCTCCCTACCTGCGGGCTCCTCCATCTTGGCTATGTCGAATGTGTTTGGCTTGAGAATACAGTTAACATCCAGGGGCAGCAAGCCCTGGTAGTCACCCGAGCTAGCTGTAGCTTGGGCGCCATCTCCGGAAAGGCTGGGGTACAACACCGGCTCTGGGAGGCTGGAGTAAGGAGCTGCTGCGGTCGAACTGCTCTGCTCCACGCTGCCGACTAGGAAGACAGAAAGGCACGTTGTAAAGTCTGTTACAGACAAAGGGGAAACCAAAGAGCTGCAGTCGCAGTCAGCTTTTCTTTCGAGGAGAACATGGTCAGTGCCTGGGATGAGATGACAGGAGCCTCCCCCTTCAAAAATCACAAGCACAATATAATCAAGACTCCTTAAAAATGCAGTCTGTAACACTGATAACATTTTCTTAAGTCTTTTCGCATTACCCTACTATTAAGATATAAAAAAATACCTGATACTCAGGCAGTCTTTCACTGTGGCTATGTGGAAGAAGGTACATGACCTTGTGGCACAAAAGCTGGAACTGGTGCCTGTATTAACTGTCTCATTAAAAGGTACATGTTCCAATCATACACTCCATCAGAGGTTAGCAACTCCTTTCCATACTCCACTCTGGAGAGGCACCTCAGAATAATTAACAGGATCACATCCAAAACCTGTTTGGTATAAGATGATACACTACAAGGGAAGAGTCTGATTTACCAGACCCAAGATGAGAAAGAGGCTTCTCTGTAACCTCCTGAGATCTGTCAGTAAACCCTTGGGGTAGTTTCTTAACAGACCAACTGTTACACTATGCAAATTCTTATCTTCCCTTTATATACCACCTTTTCTAACAGTTTCTTCCTTCCCTTAACATCTCCTTCCTCCCCCAGCTGTCTGAGGCAGGAAGAACTCTCAACACACCTGGTGCTGTGTCTGCAACCGATGTCTGTGGCAATTCTTGTCCTTGGTTTGGACCTTGTTGTTCTGCTGGATCTTGAGAAGCTGTAGCAGGGTTAAGGGGAGTCACTGGAGCTGCAGGTTGAGATGGGGGCTGTGCAAGGTCATCTGGTGGAGGAACTGGAAACACCATGGGCTTGGAGGAGCTTGATTCTTTATTTATAAGCAGCACATGGATAGGTCCTGAACTACTTTTAAGATTGATCTGGTATTTCTTCTGTCCATTCTGTCCCTGTAGAGGTGGTGTATTAAGAAAGTTATAATTCCTTGAGAATTTGGAACTTCACAAAATACAACAGTAACTGCATGGAGTT
Source organism: Florisuga fusca (assembly GCA_038090715.1). Classification (NCBI taxonomy): domain Eukaryota; kingdom Metazoa; phylum Chordata; class Aves; order Apodiformes; family Trochilidae; genus Florisuga; species Florisuga fusca. Next base: position 6,958,671 of record JAAWXA010000021.1, on the reverse strand, counting down.
ATTTCCCACAGAATGCAATGAAAAGATGTTTGAAGAGAATTCTCAAACTGATGCAGAAGATAAATAACTGTCCTCTTCTTGTTAGATCAGCAGGAAGAGCTGAAAACTGGCACAAAATTACCAAATTGTACTCAGGAAAAAATTAGTACCTGAAACTAACACATGTGATCTAATTATTAAAAAAACAACCAACCAAAAGAAAAAAACCCAAACAAAACAAAACAAAAACCAACCAAACAAAAAACCCCAACCCACAGACAAAACATAAACCAAAACACAAAGAGATTACAAAGCTATAATGGCTGTAATGTATTTACCTGACCAATACACATCGTTACAGCAGACACAAACCTGCAGTTCTTTCAAGTGCTTAACTATGTGTTGAATTCAAGTTACAGGAAACACAGCAGGGCTACATCTTATCAGTAACAGCAATGGTAAGTAATGATTTCTGTACATTTAAATTTATTCCTTTAAATTATCCTGGCTGGGATCAAGCATCCTAAACCAGGTGGATATCACAAAAAGACTGAGTAAACACAGGGTCATGAGAAACAACATCTTAGTTGATTTGCCAGGCCTCCTTTTGTCAAGTTGTTTAGGCAGTACAGCTGGGACTAGCTTCCTACACTACAGTCTCAATGAGAGTAGGGACTGTGCAGCAGCCAATTCAGCAGACAGGTTTTCAGGAAGCATGTTTTAGAAAAAATGAGTATCAGAAAAGTGGGAAAAGTCTTAGGGCAAGGGAACAAAAAACCCTCCAAATTAGAAGTTGGTGATGAAGCCTAACATCAGTTGTTTAAGTCCTCCACAGGAATCAAAATAAACTCAACAGCACAGCAGCTAACTTTGGTTCCACAGAGTTCCTTACCATTGCCTGAACTGATTTCAGCAGGGACAGACAAAGATTGTTTCACTGGAATCAGCTTTATGGTTCTAGTTTTGGGTGCTCTTATAATAATCAGACTGTGCTTAGCCTCACTAGAAACAGCTTCTGAAACTTCTTAATAAAGAGAAATTTGACACATAAAAGTTGCTGCTAGCACATTCTCAAGGGAATTAATGACAATTGCACTTAATTCAGAAAGCTGAAACATTTAAAAGCAAGAGAGAACAAACCCACTACCGCACCTTTTTTTTTTTTCAAATAGAAAATTGTCACCATTACTCTGTCGAGGTATCCCAATGCTTTCTCCCACCTGTCCTATCCATTTTTGACTGACACCACCTCAATTTTTCAGTTTTTTCCCCTCCTCACATGTAGCTAGAGATAAATCTTCTGCTTTAAAGTAGCTGCTTTATTCCCACTGTCCCTCTAGAATACTTAGGTAAGCAAGAAAGCAGTACATACCATTTCAGGTATAGGTACTTCTAACTGTGTACCACAAGGTGCTTGAATTGCTAGAAGTGTGTCTCCTGGTTAAAAAGCAATTTTTAAGAAAGTGTTAAATGTGCATATTTTTCTTAAGTTTTGCATGGCACCCACTCAAATGAGACATGGTAATTCGCTAAGGCCACTTAAAATACTGCAGAATTCTAGCACAAATAAACTTGTGGTGGGACTTTCATAGCCCTTGATACAAGGGCTATGAATACAATGATACAAGTATATTGCATACTGTAAATCACAGAATCCCAATACTTTGACCCCAGCTGCAGGAACTTTTTTTGTAGCAATGCAATATATGCATATATATTCAGCACTTCCTTTACCTGTTTTTTACTCTCCCCAGACCCCCTTGTTCTATATGTATTGCGAGATGAATATATTACTTAACCAGTTTCTTTTTCACCTAGAATAGCTCTCTGGTACAGCTCATGTGAGCTTGAAGAATGGTGGCAGTACAGAAAGGTTTCACAGGAGAAGAAAGAAAAGGTCATAAAATCATAGAATACCTTAGGTTATATGGAATGCCTTAGGTCTTAAATGATCATGATCAGTGCCAGCTTTTCCCAATGTCCAAGGAGGTCACACATATACTTGGACATTAATTCCCCTTTGTCCCTAACTGGCAATAATGCTTTTCTTCCTCTGCCTCTTAAGAGTCCCTTATATGGAATACTACATGACTGGCACACCAGGTGCCTCCACATTTTGTAATGATTAACTGGTTTTAGTAACAGCTGATTTTGCTAAGCTCTACAGGAGTTGTCTAATCTTGCACTTTTGTTCATTAACAATCCCAGCATTCCTTGTGACAAAGGGATGGTTCTAAGCCTAGCTTGAGGCTGAACCACAATCTTCCCTTGAACAACCCAGGATCAGGACAGAATCCCAAGGGAAGTAATTTGTGCCAGAAATTACTGGCAGTATCTGCAAAACTCCTGTACAGAAGGTATCTCTTTGATTTAGTAGCAATGCCTCATCTTTAAACTTCAGCTGGCTCCACTTCCATAGCATCATCAGGAGCTCCCCTCTGGCCACAGATGCTACCACAAAACATTATGAAACTTGGATCTGCCTGGTCTTTCTGATGGGTTGGACCAAAATTTCCTGTCCCTGGTTGCATTAACGACCTGAGGCAAACTGCAGTATGAAGTATACAGAAAAACGTACCTGAAAACAGTACTCTAAAATGAGCTGAGCTTCCATTCCATACTACCTGTAGCTACACCTAGAAAATGCCAGAACTTCCTGGTCATGAACAATAACATGAGACAGGTACCTAATACAGATCACTACTGAATATCTCTCAACTGAAAATACATGCAGGAAAAAAGCAGGTTAAGTTAATAAGTTAGTTTTCAAGAGGAAGATCAGGACAGCCCTCACTTTAAGAAATACAGCCTAGCAGCAACTTACCATTGAAGCAGTTACAGATATCTTCATGGGTTACATATGAAAATGTAATTTATGTCAAGGAACAGTTTTCTTAGAGCATCATGCTATTTGTTGCCCTTTAAAGAAGTTTGTCCAAACTTGGTTTAAACTGCAAACTGAATGCTGTAATCAAGGCACGGGTTTTGGCTTTCAGTATGGCTAGTTAAAAATAGTAGAGTTCTAAGAAAAAAAAAATCTCTGTGAAGAAAACACAAAAAGGAAAAAGCTGCACAGCCTGAATAAGAAGACATTCTTCTAAAACAAGAGAACATGTAAAATCTTGTTTTGAAGAAAATCATTTACCTCACAAACCTGGCACTACAGAACTCAAGTATACATCAGGACTTCCCAGAATCAAACAAAAACACTGCCAGAGGGTACTTCAGAGTTCACCTGCATTCTTGTTCCCCAGCCTCAAGGTAGTATGAAATGTTAAGGCATTCCAGACATTTTCCTCCACTCCTCTGGAAAGCTTCCAGTGATGGATATTCAACATCTCCCTAGAGGTTCAATTCCAGAGCTAGCTCTGCCAAAGTAAAGTTTCTCCTAATATCTAACTTCAATCTCCTTTCTACAAAATCCATTTTTACAGTAACAGTTTCTGTAGAGCAACTGCAAGAAATTTTTAAATGCTTTTCACTGGCACTACAGATAAGAGGGGCACTTTTCTGCTCCAGGTCTCAGGTGTCTCTTTTGCTCAGTATCTTGCAAGAGGGATAAATTTTCTTTGTGGCTGCTCACCAGTGGTGTCCCCAGGGATCAGTGCTGGGCCCAGTTCTGTTTAATATCTTCATCAATGATTTAGATCAGAGGACTGAGTCCACCACTAGCAAATTCATAAATGACACCAAGTTGGGCGGGAGTGTGGATCAGCTGGAAGGCAGGAGGGCTCTGTAGAGGGACCTCGATAGGTTGGAGAGTTGGGATGATTCCAGTGGGATGAGGTTCAACACGGCCAAGTGCCGGGACCTGCACTTTGGCCACAACAACCCCATGGGGAGCTCCAGGCTGGGCACAGAGTGGCTGAGAGCAACCAGACAGAGAGGGACCTGGGAGTCTGGATTGACAAGAAACTGAACATGAGCCAGCAGTGTGCCCAGGTGGCCAAGAAGGCCAATGGCATCCTGGCCTGTATCAGGAACAGCGTGGCCAGCAGGTCCAAGGAAGTGATTCTGCCCCTGTACTCAGCCCTCGTGAGGCCACACCTCGAGTACTGTGTCCAGTTCTGGGCCCCTCAGTTCAGGAAGGATNACTAGTTTAACAATCAAAATTGGAAACCCTTTATCCAGCAAGCACTTGCATGCATGAATAACCCACTAGTCCTTAATTCAGAAAGCTGAAACATTTAAAAGCAAGAGAGAACAAACCCACTACCGCACCTTTTTTTTTTTAAATAGAAAATTGTCACCATTACTCTGTCGAGGTATCCCAATGCTTTCTCCCACCTGTCCTATCCATTTTTGACTGACCACCTCAATTTTTCAGTTTTTTCCCCTCCTCACATGTAGCTAGAGATAAATCTTCTGCTTTAAAGTAGCTGCTTTTTTCCCGCTGTCCCTCTAGAATACTTAGGTAAGCAAGAAAGCAGTACATACCATTTCGGGTATAGGTACTTCTAACTGTGTACCACAAGGTGCTTGAATTGCTAGAAGTGTGTCTCCTGGTTAAAAAGCAATTTTTAAGAAAGTGTTAAATGTGCATATTTTTCTTAAGTTTTGCATGGCACCCACTCAAATGAGACATGGTAATTCGCTAAGGCCACTTAAAATACTGCAGAATTCTAGCACAAATAAACTTGTGGTGGGACTTTCATAGCCCTTGATACAAGGGCTATGAATACAATGATACAAGTATATTGCATACTGTAAATCACAGAATCCCAATACTTTGACCCCAGCTGCAGGAACTTTTCTTGTAGCAATGCAATATATGCATATATATTCAGCACTTCCTTTACCTGTTTTTTACTCTCCCCAGACCCCCTTGTTCTATATGTATTGCGAGATGAATATATTTACTTAACCAGTTTCTTTTTCACCTAGAATAGCTCTCTGGTACAGCTCATGTGAGCTTGAAGAATGGTGGCAGTACAGAAAGGTTTCACAGGAGAAGAAAGAAAAGGTCATAAAATCATAGAATAGCTTAGATTATATGGAATGCCTTAGGTCTTAAATGATCATGATCAGTGCCAGCTTTTCCCAATGTCCAAGGAGGTCACACATATACTTGGACATTAATTCCCCTTTGTCCCTAACTGGCAATAATGCTTTTCTTCCTCTGCCTCTTAAGAGTCCCTTATATGAAATACTATGTGACTGGCAGACCAGGTGCCTCCACATTTTGTAATGATTAACTGGTTTTAGTAACAGCTGATTTTGCTAAGCTCTACAGAAGTTGTCTAATCTTGCACTTTTGTTCATTAACAATCCTAGCATTCCTTGTGGCAAAGAAGGGATGGTTCTAAGCCTAGCTTGAGGCTGAACCACAATCTTCCCTTGAACAACCCAGGATCAGGACAGAATCCCAAGGGAAGTAATTTGTGCCAGAAATTACTGGCAGTATCTGCAAAACTCCTGTACAGAAGGTATCTGTTTGATTTAGTAGCAATGCCTCATCTTTAAACTTCAGCTGGCTCCACTTCCATAGCATCATCAGGAGCTCCCCTCTGGCCACAGATGCTACCACAAAACATTATGAAACTTGGATCTGCCTGGTCTTTCTGATGGGTTGGACCAAAATTTCCTGTCCCTGGTTGCATTAACGACCTGAGGCAAACTGCAGTATGAAGTATATAGAAAAATGTACCTGAAAACAGTACTCTAAAATGAGCTGAGCTTCCATTCCATACTACCTGTAGCTACACCTAGAAAATGCCAGAACTTCCTGGTCATGAACAATAACATGAGACAGGTACCTAATACAGATCACTACTGAATATCTCTCAACTGAAAATACATGCAGGAAAAAAGCAGGTTAAGTTAATAAGTTAGTTTTCAAGAGGAAGATCAGGATAGCCCTCACTTTAAGAAATACAGCCTAGCAGCAACTTACCATTGAAGCAGTTAATATCTTCATCAATGATTTAGATCAGAGGACTGAGTCCACCACTAGCAAATTCATAAATGACACCAAGTTGTGCGGGAGTGTGGATCAGCTGGAAGGCAGGAGGGCTCTGCAGAGGGACCTGGATAGGTTGGAGAGTTGGGCTGATTCCAGTGGGATGAAGTTCAACATGGCCAAGTGCCGGGACCTGCACTTTGGCTACAACAACCCCATGGGGAGCTCCAGGCTGGGCACAGAGTGGCTGAGAGCAACCAGACAGAGAGGGACCTGGGAGTCTGGATTGACAAGAAACTGAACATGAGCCAGCAGTGTGCCCAGGTGGCCAAGAAGGCCAATGGCATCCTGGCCTGTATCAGGAACAGCGTCACCAGCAGGTCCAAGGAAGTGATTCTGCCCCTGTACTCAGCCCTGGTGAGGCCACACCTCGAGTACTGTGTCCAGTTCTGGGCCCCTCAGTTCAGGAAGGATATTGAGGTGCTGGAGCAGGTCCAGAAAAGAGCAAGGAGGCTGTGAAGGGACTCCAGCACAAGTCCTGTGAGGAAGGGCTGAGGGAGCTGGGGCTGTTCAGCCTGGAGAAGAGGAGGCTCAGGGGAAACCTCATCACTCTCTACAACTCCCTGAAAGGAGGGTGGAGCCAGGGGGCGGTCGGTCTCTTCTTCTAGGCAGGAATCAGTAAGACAAGAGGGCATGGGCTTAAGTTCTGCCAGGGGAGGTTTAGGTTAGGTATTAGGAAAAAATTCTTTACAGAGAGAGGGTGATCAGGCATTGGAATGGGCTGCCCAGGGAGGTGGTGGATTCTCCATCCCTGGACATTTTTTAAAAGAGACTGAATGTGTCACTCAGTGCCATGGTCTGGTAACCACAGTGGTAGTGGGTTCAGGGTTGGACTTGATGATCTCAGAAGTCCTTTCCCACCCAGATGATTCTGTGATTCTGTGAATACCTGGTTAGAAGTAGTGTAGAAGAAATTCTCTGCTCACGGAAGTATTTACAGACAGCATAGTTTTTCTGTTCCAAGCCTGACAAGCTTCAGAACCTTGTCAACTCTATTCATCTTTGGGTGATACTTTAACCTTTTCAAGAAAAGGAAGCAACACAAAACAAGACTAATGTAAAAGAAGTGCTAAGAAAGTGTAAGCTTAAGTTCTGGAAAGCAGTAACATGGACATAAAAATGACTCTCTGTGTGTGCATGCCAAATTATTTTCAGGTTACCAATTATACAGTCGCAGAAGTTAAAAAGTCATGTAAACATGTAAATAAAATTTATATTTTCCTTCTTCTTGAACCCAAACTTAAAAAATATTAGCCTTTCCTGATTTCTGGATAAAATGGACTACATTATGCTTTGTCCATTAGCTACACTTAAAGCGTCGATTTATTTCTAGTTCCAAGATGCACACAATTAATTTAAAAGGATATTGATGGTTTGTCGAATCATCCATGACATTCTTGATACTTTGCTGAAGCCACAGTTTCTGCTGATCCAGTTCTTTTTCTTTTAGCTCTAGATCTTCAATTTCAGCTTCCAGATACCTCAGCCTGTCTATAACTTCTTTTGTATTGCAGCCAGCACCTACTCCTCTTAAAAAGGTAGAAGGGTTCATGAAACCGTAAGAAGTCTGAAGTAAACATGCAAAGATGATTTCTTAAGACTACTTTCAACATTTTGAAAATCTACTAATATTCAATATGAAGGAAATGAGTGTTGACCCTCCCAGCAGTCTTGAAAAATACTTAACATTCAGATCAAATTTAGAATTACCCCCTCCCCAAATTTATTTTATTTTACAATGTAGCTTTTTCTGTGTTGGAGATGGTTTGCAGGTCCTTTCTCCTTTCCCTCTAGTTCCTAGCTTGAATTTTCACCTTCAGCAACCCAGGGGAAAATTGGCATAGACTACAAGTGGGCAGGTAGGTGGAGACAGTGTGTTCCAATACCCTTTCCAGATTCATCTAGAGTAAATTTTACAAGTGCTAGTTAGGAAGCAGCACTACGAGTTTTTGAAAAGTTTCTCTCCTGTATGCTTTGAACTTGATGTTATATATCAAAGACACAAGTTGAAGGGGAAGACAAATAAAGTTAATTTGAAACTTCACTGCAATTCTAAAATGTCATATTGCTCAGTGACAAGTGTAACATTAATTTTATGGTGTCATATCTAGTCAGAAGGGGAAGGTGGCAATTTGCATTTCTTTTTGAGCACATGAAAATACGCAGAATTGACAGAGCTTACTTCCACTGAATGCTGTTTTTAGACTTCTTCTCAATGAGATCAATCCCCTCCAAAACGTTGGTGATATCATAGATCCTTCTCTTCTGCCTTACAGCAAGGGTATCAGCAGCCTGTCAAGAGAAGAAAAACGAGTATCAGCAAATTGCATGCTGAGGCCAAAAGGCAGTTAGGCCATCCCTTGGAAAAATGACAAATAATGTCATTCTGAAGGGAGAAGACTCAGTTTTTTGAAAGATGCTCAATCATGAATTCTTCAGCACCTACGTGTAGTCTACCCTCATCAGAGAGGAATGTTCACAAGTACTGCAAAGACCACCTTTGGTATCTGGAGCATGTGCAATTCAGCTGCATGAAGAAGCATGCAATGCTGGAAGACAGGAAAAAGCAGGGAAGGCAGACAGCAACTCCCTGCAGCGGGAGCCAAAAGCCTCTGAAGCCAAAGATGTATTAAGTTCATAATTCCTTCCACTGACACTTGAGGTACTGCAGTTTTTGTTTGTAGAAACTGTGCCAGGACATGGAAGTGACAGGGCTTTAATTTCAGAAACTGGCTGCAGGAGAGCTGCAATACTTCAAGCCAGCACTCTCCTGTAACATTTCACTGCACAAATCCACCACTTGGCATACCTGGGCTTGCTCTGTCTGTCACACCGAGTGCCAAATGCTGTTCCACAGCCAACAGAACCCTGGGGTACAGCCCGCAGGGATGCTCACTGCTGCCACACTGGCGCTTCTGGGACATAGCTACCTAGGCCATGTGTCTGCATGCTGTCACAGCTGATCTGTCACTCAGAGTAAAGCAGAGTGTCAGGCAGAGGAAACAGTCTGCTTCATGTCATAATTCTCTCCATGGTGACTTTTATGTGCCTCATACAAAGACTTAAGATAATATAAGCAAACTTGAGCTAGTTGTTCCTTCCAGTGCCTCATTTCTTTGATGCTGTAAAGCAGCTCAGGTTCAAAGAACATGAGCCAAAAAGAGAGAAGGCAAAGAGGAGTCTGGCTCTGTCACTACTCAGGACGCTTACATACCATAATTACAAGGGATTAAACAGATTAGAAGAAAAAAAGTAAGAGAAACAAAAAGGATAGCTAGCAAATAGTTCTGCATCCCAAATCTCAACTAATGCGTAAGCGAAGTAATTTCCACTACAGGCACATGATTTAGTTCAGTTTGTCCAACACTTAAATTAGTACTTTAGGCAAAGTAGCCTATATCAAGAATACAACCTGAGACAATCACAAATAGGAAGGAACGCTAAATGTATTTTACAGCAAAGTCCATGTAACTCCTTTTACAGTGTTTCCTCAACCATAAACAAACTCACTAGACTTCCAAAGAAATGACAGTTTTCTATTTGAAAGTTAAGTAGCAGGACTTAGTTCAATTTATACTGGTGAATGTTTTACTAGTGAAGTAAAATTAAAGGGGAAATGGAAGAAAAATGGAGATCTTCAAAATACTCTTTTTAGCTATGAAATGCTCGTCACTGCTTTTTCTTGGCAGTGATGTACCTACTGAACAGTTTTTCTACTGATACTGCTATCAACACTTATCTTTCGTATGGTCTTAGGCAGCAGTGTGTTAAAATCCTTTTCTTTCTAACAGAACAAAATACATATAAATAAAGCAAACTACCTCTCTCCAAAGGAAACAGGCTCTTCACTCACTTCTATCATCAGATCTGCACCTGCTGTCTGACTGTCTTCATGTGCTGCTTTCACTGCATGCATACACATTACTTACAGTGACTGCAAGGCAAGCCACCAAAATCTCAGAAGTGGCAAACTTGATGCAGCCTGCTCAACATTTAATCAACACCCTGTGTATCTCAGAGCCTTCAGAAGCTCAATTTCCACAAGCTCTCTACATTATTCAGTGCCAGGAATGGACAGGACACACTCAATCAGCTGCTCTTCTCATTAATGACATTCTGTTTCTTTTCCCACTGCTCAATGCAAGTACCTTGGGCTCATTGTTCAGGGTTTGAATGATGACGAAACTGCTCTGCAGGAAGATTTCATGATCTCACGAGATTTTCTAAAATGCCCATCTGTGCAATATATAAATGTTTTACTAATCTTAATATATTTCTAAACCAAAGTTTAAGACTAAAAAAAAAGCCACTGATTTTGAGTGCCTAACTTCAGATGTTCCAAAGTTGAAGTGGCCGCAGTACTTAAATACTCTTTCACTTCTTATGTGCAAAGCAGAGCTCCCATTAACACCATCAGAGGAAATTCACTATTGCTGCAAACCAAGGTCCAGAACCCCAGGTTAGTGACTGAAAAAATGAAGGAAACAATTACATATGTATTTGGCTTGACCAGCATTTACAATCACAGCTACGAAGTCAAACTATTTACAAGAATTTCAACAATGACATCAAAGTGGGGCCAGCCTGGAAAGTTTAATCCAAACATTCACTAAATTTCTGGTGCTAGTCTTACAACCTGATTATCTTCTCAAAATTTTATAGTGTTTCGCAGATATTTAAAAATCTAATCTGAAAGTTCCTCCCCAGCACTCTAGCAGTTACCAATGCAACACCTTCTGCTAGGCACATGGCTCAGAAATTAAGTTCAGGAATTCAGTTCCTCCACACAAACCACAGACTAATGACCTCAATAATTACAAGAGCTTCCTGAGACTTTTAAACAAAACCCCTGTTGTCAAAACCACTTTCAGAACTCAGCATTTCTCAGCCTATGTCAAACGGCTGAAGCAGATCCAGGCAGCACAAGAAAGGGACATCTAGCACAATGACCCTGTTAAGATGGTTGGATATAGTTTTTGCATTCCTTCTTCTCAATCATTTCTATTTGGAGTTCCTTCATAAAATCTTTTTAATACAAAGCTGCTGCACTCCAGTCATTCCTTCTAGTATCTCCTGATACTTCAAATACATATATACTCATGACAAGCACTTTATTAGGGTCTCACAGACAGATTCTGAGCTGGAAGAAAAACACCTAAGCACAGTGCTTTGGTTCTGTGTTGGTTCAGTTGGTTCATTCAGACTGTACAACTTCTGGAATACAGAATACAAGCCATTCAGCACAGGCATGCACACACAAACTCCTTCACAGAAATAAAAAAATCCACACAAACCCAACAAACAACAAATCCATGAGAAAAAGGATAATCAAGGGTCTGTGTGCATTCCCACACAACTTCCTTGCTCCCTGGGAGCTGACAAAAGGCAGTGGGTATTATCAGATGTGCATTCGCTGCATTAGCACTGAAGAAGAGAGAAATGTGTAAGGGCACCGTGGAAGAGTCCTCACTGAGAAGCTCAACAAAGCAGAAGGGTCAGCAATGCCTACTGGCTCTCTACATGTCAAATGAAAGAGGTTCTGCATCTTCCAGCCTGTCCCTGTAGCAGATGATATATAGCATCATCTCCCCAAGAGGCCTGTCAACAGCTCTGGGAGTTTTAAACTGAACAGTGTCATTTGGAACCTGTATGTAAAAATATTGAATATCACTGTATGCATAAAGGTTCAGCTAATGTAAAATTTATCAGATACACTTCTTCTGTGGGTTACAGAAATGTACCTTCTCATTGTTTATTAAAGTACCAATGATTTATTCACTTTGGTTAGTATTTAATTCCAACAAATGTTATCCTGCAATTCAGAGACCAGTGTCCAATAAAGGTCTTGAGCAGAAATCTCTTTAACTTTCTGCAATGCCCACTTTTCCCTGGCTATAAACCTTCCATTCCCTCTGGGTGGTCACCTTCCCCACAAAAGGGAGCAAGAAACATTGTCCCATCTCTCTACACAGCCCAACTTGTTCGAATCCATCCTCTCTGGCTCTTTAATCCAAGCTTTTTGGCTCTTTAATCCAAGCATTTTGGCCTCTTGTTTTACAAACTGAGTATGTCTTACTTCTCAAACTGATCTGGAAGATGTTGCATTGCATAACAGATAATAAAGAACACTGTGCAAGAACCCCTGAGATGAGGACAGCTTAGTTCCGCTTTACTAAATAAAGAGGCAATTAAATACAAAGAAGTGTACAGACAACAACATAAGTAAAGGAGAAGTAAAAAACCTATCCAGTATCCTTCCTAGTTCACCCTGAAGTTTCACTAGCTGCTGGAACACTCAAGTGCTTGATCTCTGAACAGCGATAAACAAAAACAGGTCCAAGAAAAACGCTCACCTCCTGTAGCCCTCTAAGAATAACCAACAAGCAAGGTCAGAAAGGTCCTCAAGTATCCAAAGTGCCAAGCTAGCTTCTTGCTGCACTCTGCTTAACTCCTCAGAGAAGTTCATTGAGGACTTTAACCAACAAGAAAAAACACCCTTTGGCCTCAATGTTGGCTCCAGCTCCTGGGCCAACGCGGGCAGCTGCACGGTCCAGAGAACCAGCAGGGGGGATATGGCACCAAGGGTGGTGTAAAGTGGGTCTGTCCAGGAGCTCACAGGGAAGTCCCTGCATGGCCCCATTCGACACCTTCACACTTCGGAGGTGGCAGGAGTGAGGGAAGATTATGTATTATTATTAGTAGTATACTGGATCTTAGGAAAAAGTTCTTCACCATGAGGGTAGTGGAAAAATGAAACAGGCTGCCTAAGGAGGGAGTCAAGGTCTTATTCCTGGAGATATTCAAGGTGAGGCTTGAGGAGGCTCTGAGAAACCTGATCTGGTTGAGGGTGTCCCTGCTTACTGCAGGGGGGATGGACTGGATGACCTTTAGAGGTCCCTTCCAAACCAAATTATTCTTGTGATTCTAAGATAATCTGCAAGCCCCCCCAATAATTTTATATATGTATTAAAAGGGCAATGGTCTGTTTTTCAACATCGTTTTGCCTTGCTAAATGGACTCAAGAGGACGGGCAAGGAAGAGGTTTAAATAACGGCCCGTGCACCAAGTCAGTGCAGACATCAACACAGAAGAGCAAAAAATAAATACCAAATAACCCCCCTGAGCTACCTTTTATACACAGTAACCATTTTACTCTCTTTTTCAAAAGAATCGGAACGCGTCTTTCGCCGGGCCGCTGCGGCTGTCAGCCATCACCAGGGAGCCGCAGCCGTCAGTGGCCGGGACACCCCC
>JAAWXA010000021.1:6911419-6945474 GCA_038090715.1 Florisuga fusca | reverse complement strand
GAGGGGCGGTGCCAGAGGAAGTGACGCCGCCGCCGTTGCCTGGACACCGGCATGTTTCGGCCGCGGGGGGCGAGGGGCTGCCGTGGGGAACGGGCCGGGCCAGCCCCGCGGAGCTGAGGTGCTGGACAGGTGGTCCGGCGCTCTCCCGGAGGAGGCTGGCGGAGCGGTGCTCCCCTCCCTGCGGCCCTGTCCGGGAGGGGGACGGGGAACTCCTGCCCCATGAGGGAGAAGAATCACGCTTGGCTGACACGGGACGAGCCGGCCTTTCCCTCCGGCTTCTGCCGGGTGGGCTCGGCTGCGATCGGGGCCCAGCTGCGGTGCCCGTTGCTCGGTGAAGGCCAGTGAGTCGCCACTCGCCCGGGTCCGGCCCGACTGGCCTGTGAGTGGCGCAGGCCGGAGGAGAGGAGGGCCAGGGCGTCGGGCACCGGGCACCGATCAGTGTCAGAAGTGCCCCTGCGAGCCTGCCCCTCTGCTACGCGGTAGTACTCGGCACTCGTTTTAGCGTTTGCATTTGAAACAGGTTAAGTAGCGGGGGTTCGCGCAGCTCCCGGGGCAAGATAGAGATCGTGCCTAGCAGGGGGTACTGAGAGAGGTTTGGGTGCTTACCCACTCCCTTGTACTGGTGTCCAGATATACTTGGCCTCAGCCTTTATTCAGGTATGTCTCTGAGTTTCAGTTAGCATCAGATAAATTTAGAGAAGCTTCAATGTCTACAGTGGGGAAAAATTCAAGCCATGCACTTAAAGACAGACCTGGCGGGGAAGAGACTCTCGGACATCCCATCACATGAGGCCAAGGAGCATGGTCTGTAGGGACATTGCTCTGAGTGTTCCACGCCACAAAGGACTTTCCTTTTCAGATCAATATATATGTGTATAGGAAGCAGGAGTGCACTTGCTGCACTTGAATCACATTCCTCCTCGTCTCAGGTAACACCGGATTTTCCTGATTACATAGTTGGTACCAATTTAAATAGATCTATTATCTTTCCTGGAAATAAAAGCAAGATCTCGTAATTGAATGAATTTTGAATTCTCATGATTAATGCAGGAGAACATGCCTTTCATCTGACAAGGTCAGAGTTCACATTTGATTTTGTATTTCAATTTTACTTACTCGTTTTATACTTTTCAGTAATCTTAGGCTGAAATTTATCCCTGTCTAAAGAGATAAATTGCCTTGACCTACACCATTTTTTCACTGTTTTATCATGAGGCCTTTTCCCAAGGTAGAAATCATATATCTATTTAGAAGTTCTAAGGAAGCCATACAAGCATAAAGAGGGAAATGAAGCCAAAGAATTAGCAGCAAGAGAAAAACCAAACATAGCTAACACATGTATGTACCCAAGTACTGTACTACAAAATTCTGAACCAAGAGCAGAGAAGGAATTTTGTTAAAAATAGTAACAACTCCCTATGATGAAATCAGAAAATAGTTTCCAAATTGAAATTTTGAACAAAAAACTCTTGAGCCAATATTAATAAATTGAATTCAAGTAAGCGTTATTTCTCTTGCCTTCCTGGTGCATTCCAGGTACGCATTTACTTCACCTGAAGGTGTAGCAACCTTAGTGTGTGAAGCAGGGTGGGGGCATTGTTTTCCTAGGCTTCTGCAGGTGCCTTTTTTTTAGTTGTTGCACTGGTTTGGGGTTTTGTTTGGGTGGTTTTTTTTTGTTTTTTTGTTTTTGGTTTTTTTTTTCTTTTTTTTCCTGTGTTTGGTTTTATTATTTTTTTTCTCTGCTGCTGCCTTTCCTGAAGTAAAAACCAGTCTGTTCTCAGCTTTCAAGGTTGCTTTTTTTCAAAGAGCAGTCACTGGCTTTCAGCTTGGGCGTGTGTCTACAAGGCCTGTCTTACTTCTCACACTGAAGGTGCACTTTATAAACAAGAAGCAGCTCTTACAAACTCTGCTTCACACATCAAGTTTTCTTAAGATGGTAACAAGCCTAGCACCGTTAGCCAAAGGCCCAAAAGTTTGCAAACCCAGTCAGAACAAATGGGTCTGAACAAGCTCTGTGGCTTCTATCCTTATCGGAACAACCGGGCTCTGCCTCAGCTCCTGCGAGGTGCAAAGTAGGGAGAAATAGCTCCACCTGGAGTACCAACACATAACTGATCTCACCACTTAGGAAAACTGCAGCATTGAACACTGTAGCACAGTAAGTTTAGGATCTTCTGGTGGAACAAGCATATTGACATAAGGTTTGCTGTTGGCATCCATAAGAAGCTCTTAATCACGATCTAAGTACTGGGAAGCCATTGAGGAAAGGCTGAGAAAGCTGGGCTGGTTCAGCCTGAAGAAAGCTTAGGGGAGACATTATTGCCATGTTCCAGTATCTACAGGGTGCCCACCAAGAAAATGGGAATGTCCTTTTTACAGGGAGTCACATGGAGAAGACGAGGGGTGGTGGGTGCAAATTACTTCTGGGGAGATGCCTTTTGGAAACCAGAAGAGAATTTTTCACTATGACAACAGCCAGACACTTGAATAATATCCCCAGGGAAGTAGTAGATTCCTCAACACTGGACATCTGTAAGACTCAAGTTAGCAGCAGTCTGTCTTACCTAAACCATGTTTAACCCTAGAAAGATGGGATCAGATAATCCTTGAGGTCCCTTTCCAACCTGGCATTCTATGATTCTATTCTTGGACCTTTCATTACAATAATGAAATTTACCCCTGCAAAGGAAAGCTTCAAACTCTTTCCTCCTATTAAAGACACTTAACTTCCTATCACTCTTTGCATCTATAGATGTGTTTTGTCTCATTTTGACAAAATGGTTAAAAATAACCAGGAGTTAGAAATAACTGTTTATTATGAAATTGTATAAATATATACATCTGATTCCTGAACCATCAAACGATACCACAAAATTTATTTTCTAGAAAACAAAAAAGTGCATTGTAGTATATTTGCTTAAGTTTGTAAGATACACTTTTCAGTGTAGACAGTAATCAAAGATCTTGTTGAATATCATTCAGTGCATGTGTAAGTTTCCTTATTTTATTTTCCAGGGCCTTTTTGTTGTTTGCTGTTTCCTCCAGAAGCTGCCGCATTTCCTCCTCAACATAGTAAACCTGAAAAGCACAAAGAGATCAAACAGAATTCTTGCTTTTCCTCAGCGTGCCTAAACCCATATAATTCTGGCAATTCTTAATGCTGATAAGCAATGCACATGTTGTATGTTTTTGCTTAAACAAGCCCTTGGATACAATAGAAGAATTTTCTTTAAAAAAAAGTATTGATTTGCTAGGAGATAGCAGGTAGTGTATCAGAACCAAAATCCCTACTAAGCAGCAAAACATACCAAGGCAGCATGCAGTGGGTGACAGTAACTTTTAACATTGGCACAAGTGAGTTCAATGGATTATCTGCCAAAATAATAATTATTCTTGGCTGTATAGGTAAGGGATGTTTAGTTATCAGCTTGTAACAGCTACATAGCATGGAACTTTCCTCTGCTTGCATGCAGAACCTCAGATAGTATAGTTCTAGAGATTTTCTTGCTGTGCAAAGACTGAGTACTAAACCAGGGTTGCTTCTATCCAGAGATTAGCCAGCTAGATATAAATAGGTGTATGCTAAGCACTACTGCTGTAGTTGCTGTAGAGTAGAAACACAAATACGGTTAAAATATAAATTTAATATTAAAATTACCTTTTCATTTGCTGCTTGAATTTGTTTTTCCTTTTCACTTGCCAGCTGCAATAGTTCGTCCTGATGAGCTGCTAACATTGAATCCAGTTTTTTTCTAAAAGCATCTTCCATTTCATTAAGCTTTTCCACCGCAATTCTAAAAAATCACACACACGAGGAAAAAAAATAAAATAAAAATCACACTCTTACAAACAACAGAGATAGAGTGTCTGTGTCACAGCAGTGAAGCATTTCCTTGACTCCAAGCACTTTTTACTTGTAGGGGATAATTCTGAAGTATGTAGCAACATAAAGCAAGGCAATTTATTCCACTATACAATTAAATCACATTAAAATTTTCAAACAAAAGAATTATTTGGGACAAAATTTCAGTTTCACTACTGTTCTTCCAACAATTCCAAAACCTAGCACTACTGACTGTTTGAGGGGGTTGGGTTGTTTGTTTGTTTGGGATTTTGGCTTGTTTGAGTTTTTATTTCCTTAAATAAATTTCCTTAAACATCAAGGTATTTTATTTATTAATAAGATGAACTTCCTCAAAAGAATAGTGAAAGTATAACTAATCAAAGCACTTAATTTAAAATGTAAAAAACCCCTTAGTCATACTAGCTTATTTCTTCAGTAAATGTGGTTATCCCTCCTAGATAAACATGCAATCTTATTAACTAGGTAATGTTTTCTTAAGAATAATTGGGAGAAAGGAAGTAAAGAGGCCAAAGCATAAAGTAAAAATCATAGGAACAATCTAAGCTCCACCATACTTCTACACAATGCCAGATGCATATGAAATAACTGAGCATCATTTAAGTCCCTGACCACTTCCTGGTTTTATAAATATTTGTTTCTGTATCATCTCATAGTTACCATTAACTCCTCAAAAATATTGACAGTACAGGAGGAACAATAAAAAGAAATTAGAAACCTATTGCTGCTTATATGGGAAGAGAATGACAGATAACTCATGAACAGTCTGTCACACAATGAAATATTTATTAGTATTAATGTTTGGTCCTAGGTTGTGATAAGTATTGAGGACTTGTGCTGCACACAAGCTGTTTTCATCACCCTGAACAGACCTTAGTGAAGCACTGTGACCACTCCTGTAAGCCCAAACATGAGCCATCGTTGCTTGGCCTGATCTGTGGTTTGCAACCAGTTTGTCCTGGTCACAAGTTAGAAGGTTGACAGGTTCATGCTCAAGGAAACTGCCATATCCTACAAGACTGTGCCTCAGAGGCACAAAGCTCTTCACTGGATGAGTCCAGCCAGCTTGTGAAATCACTGTATCCAGTGTCCCTGTCACATCAGGGTTATGTGGAGGCTCCTCACAGAGAGGCACCAAAAGCACTCTGGGGAAATGGGCTTGCTAGGGCTGAATGAATGTAGGCTCCAGTTATTTTCAAAGAAAATGGCAACTAAAGCTAAGAAGTTAAAGGACAAATGCTGTATCTGGATGCTAGTTCCATAAAGTCACTCATATAGCAAGAATTACTTCTTTGCACACAGAGCTTGCAGCAACGAGCCTCACCAAGTACTTAAAAAGTTATTACACAATCTTTCACTATATAACCAAACATTTTTGTATACCTATTTACAGTGAAACTCTATAGTAACTGAGCAGCCACAATATAAACTATTAAGGTTTTCACCTCTGAGTTTGAAGACTTTTATTTCTATCTTCAATCAGCTTCTTCTCTTTCATATCAAAGCTCTCCTTCATTCGTTTAACTTGCACCTCCAGCTGGCTTAACAGCTCTCCTTTACCTTGCCACTTCTTTTTTAGTGCACTGAAAACACACATATTTGCAGTCAACATAGTGAATACCACTCTTTAGGAGGGCAGAAAAAGTTTCAATTTCTCCATGTTTCCCTGGGTTTTGATGGCAGGCAAGTACTCTCTAAACATAAAAGAACTTTATAGCAGTGTGGCATACTATTGTTACCCCAAAGAATTATTGCCCCTTTATATTACCTGTGTGCATTCTTAATGTCATCAAGTTCTACTTCTTTCTCTTCTAACAGCTGTTTTAATTCCTTTTTCCTTTTGTTTTCCCTTTCTAATTTTCCCATTAGCTCTTCAAATTCAGCAGCTTTTTCATCCAACTGTACTTGACAAAATTTCTGAGCTTCCAGATTTTCTTCCTGCTGTTTTTTCATTTGTTTATCTTTTTCTTGTAAGCCCTTTAGAGGATAAATATTTTAGAACACAGAAACTCCCTTCATTTTAACATTATTGTTACCCTTAAGGAGTATTTGTTTAGTCTGTGATGGAATAAAGTAGAACTGGACACGTGCAAGTTTACTCTTCTAAATGCATTATTTTATGAAAGATACTTGTAAGGTGACAGGCAGTTAGATGATTTTTACCTGAAGTCAGAATTAAGTAAAATAAACAATCAAAATAAATCTGAAATAGAAAACAATAAATAGTTCCTTATTTGGAACTCTAACACAACAACATACTCTACATACAGAAATCACTGAGCTCATGTTATGTGGCTATGTAGTTTAACAAGTATCTACTGACTTAAAATACCATCAAATTTTGCTCTGATTAATAAGCTGAACTCTTAGGTCTCTGAATGAGATGAATGAAATTAATAGAACAAAACATAGTAGCTCTATTAAAATAAAATACTGATTTACAGGAACAGAAGACTATGTTGTAAAATGAAGTTGAAAAAAAAAGTAATTTTTTTTTCCTTCTTTTGGACATACATATTTTTTTCCTCTCTCAAAATCGTTATCAAGAATAACTTGAAAGAAAGCAAAGAGAAGAAAGTCTTCACATAAATATAGTTCAATGACACAAAGTAGCATCTGAGCACATCAGATTACCACAAGGCACTCTTCCTCTCAAGAAAATGTATTTCCACTAACATACAGATTGTGTTTTCTGAGTTGGTAAAACCAGGGAGTGCAAAGCCAGCTTTCATTTCTGTTTTTACAGTAACTTTCACTGCAAGCCTTAATTTTAGCTAAAGAAAAAAATTTTCAGACGTGGCACTTACTTCTTTTAATCTCCTTATTGTTTCTGTCTGATCATCCACTATTTTGTTTTTAATTTTTATAGTATCACTGTCCTGCTCCTTTTGCTTTTTTAACATCTCAAGCTCATTTGTTAAAACTTCAATTTTTGCCTCCAGTTTTCCCCGATCTTGAGCAAGATGAGCTCCTAGATAAAACAGGATATTCAGAATACAGCATTTTTTACAGATGACTTCAAGATGTGTAAAGCCAGGGAGTTGGGGAGTGGGAGGGAAGAACCACTTTAAAAACCAAACAAGACTGTTTCACCCACCAGAAACGTTGTAAGGCTTTCATCTGCAGGTATGTAACACTTAAGAGGAAATGTAGCACTTAAGGTCGGTATTTCTGTGTGTGTATATATATATATATATATGTATTTCTGAATAAAAATTTATTGCAAACTTCTCTGATAAACGTCAATAGTAACTCTTCCAGAATGAGTCAGTCTCAAAGAGCCCACAAGGTGGTGCCAAGTCACATGAATCAGGGAAAAAGTAAAAAAGCCCAAGCTTTTTTCACCGGGTATTTTACACATTTTTTTTTTTTTTTAAGATACGTACTGAAATTTTCACATTACACTGACAGAGAAGCAGCTTACAAATCCTTGTACTGCTAGTTTCATATTTAAAATGTCTTTGTTTAACATTATAGTATTTTGACATTTGTATTGACATATAGTATTTTGACAACTCTGCTAACTCCCACAACTGCTGAAATTCCTGTAGTGACCTTCACATCCTGGCTTTATTTTTGCACGTTATCTTTACAACTAGCTAAGATCAACAAAGCACCCAGAGACTCTGCCATTATTACCACTATATTGGAGTGTTTGTTTGAAAGAGAGGACTTTGAACTCCGTATTTTTGCTGCAAAAAAAAAAAAAAATTACCTTGTTGTGCCAACTCTTGCCCCCATATTTTTCTTTCCATTTTTAACCCATCAATAACAGATTCCTGGGCTGTCAATTGAGAAATGAGTTTTCCATTTTCCTTTTTCAGAAGTTCAAGTTGAACAGCCTTCCTTTTGTCCTCCTCAGTCACAGTTTCAAGTTCCTCAGTTTTACACTGCATAAAAGAACATTGGAAAAAGACAGTAAGATCCTTTAAAACAAGTATTCAAGATGTCAACTCAATACTAAGCAGCTAGGAATATAATATTGATAAACAGTGAATTAGGGTTTTTATCTGCATCTCTTCCCAGTAATGAAACAATTTTTTGCTTCAAATAGACATACTTCAGTCCCAGCAAACTATAAGCTGATTTCACCTTAAATGATCAATGCCATTGTAAAAACCTGTTTAGAATTATAAATCAGAAGTAAAAAGAAACCCACAAAAAACAAAAAACCCCAGAAAGTTGAGAGATTAAAACCAAATCAAACATACAGAAGCTAGAATGAACTTCTGCTACCCATGATAAAAGGTTATCTTCACTTGTGCAGGCTACTTTTTGTTTTACAGGCTACATCTGTTTACTACAGCTATTTTTCAAATTTTGTTTTTAGCAACATCACTGGCAGAATCCTGGTCTGTACAGCAAGACAGTGTTAGGACACCCAAACAGCAACATGCAGGGAAGAGGTCAGAAAGAGCTGTGCAAGGCTTGTACTGCACAGAAGTCTTGGCATAGTAATGGACTATATATATACATTGATTATATCACACCACAACTTAAGAGTTATATTCCTAAGATTTTTAGTAGTAATTCATGGACAACATAGTAATATGGTATATTCCATATTATTATCTTCCACTAGTATTCATTAGTGGAAGATAAAGCAACTGTGCCCACATTATTTAACATTAAACTAGACAATCAGTAGATAATGACTAATACTACTAATTTTATGCAACTCTGAGACATACAAAGCTGCCAACAGCTGTACACTTGATTATTTGTGCAATTTCCTTTTTTCTTCATGCCATATATGTAGTTGAAATCTTTTGAAACAAGTACCTTCAGGTTTGCTGTTGCTTCTTCATTTGATTTTGTTAATTCTGTAATCTTTGCTTTCTGTTCTTCCACTATGCTTGTCAGGTCTTGGATCAGGCTTGTCATCTCTTTTTCCCTTTGTTCAAACTCATACAGGGCTTGTTTATGTTCAACTAGATCAGCTGCAACATTTTCAAAATCATCTTTTACCTGAAGTTTTGTAAGACAAGATGACTTGAAAAATTGCTAACATTTGGAAAAAGTGTGTCTACATAGACACAAGTGACATCTGAATTTCAAATAAAGGAATAAATTGAAGTTAATCAAAAGTATGCATAATTAGCTAACATCCGCAACTATTTTTCTACCAGTCTGTTGGTAATACTTCAACTAATAAACTGGTTCTTCTCAGCTACAAATTAGTAAATATTTGTTTTCATGGCAAACAGAGAAGAAAAACTATAGCTTAGTACATGAAAGCAATACCTTCTTTTAATCTCATTGTTAAGATTAACTTTAAAATTTGGAAAGAAGAACGTAATTTTTTTTCCCTTGCAAGCAAAATATTTGAAGCATGAGAAAACCCAGTCTTTTCTTTGCCCTCTTCTCCCAGGTATACAGGTGCTTTAAGATTAAGAAAAAAAAGGTTAAGTGAAAGTGAAGCATTTAAAATTTTATTCCTATTTTATTTAAAATTCTATTTCTATTTTATTTCTATTTTTATTTCTATTTTATTTCATTTAAAACTTTAATTCTATGGCTAGTGTTCACATTATAGGTTATTTATTTATAGGGAATTTAGTAAGCAAGTTCTGAATTTCTATTTGAAACGCTTATCCAAAATTCAATACTGAGAAGTTAAATGACAGGGAATTTTATTACTAAATACACTCATGCATATGTAACCACAACTGTGACACCTATTCAAAACATCAAGTTTTTACAATAACTTAATATTTTCTAATAGAAGGTCAACATCTTTTAAGAGAAATAAATACCACCAGACAGAAGCTTTTCTAGTTTATTTCAATAAACTTTTACTTATGAACTAGAATGCTGTGTTTTTTGAGTGCTGACTTGGCATTTAGTTTTTATGTTGTAAAGCTGACATTTCAAATCTTACTACCAATATTTGTAGATGAATCCTTGCAACAGAAACCTCAAGCATCATGAAAAACCACCAACCCACAAACAACAGAAATGAACAACCCCTGCCCCCCAACACATTTCTAAGAACTACAACTCCACCTAGCCTGCAATGAAGTGTTCTCTTACCTCTTTAAATCTTTTTGCTTCAATAGTTAAAGCTAAACGAAATTCATCTTGCAACTCTGTATACTTCTGGTTTAACATCCTAATTTTCTCCTGAAATTCTTTAACATGCTGTTCATGCCTCTGTTGCTCTTTAGCCACTTCTTTTGACAAGGCATCTTGAAATTCAGGTCCATTTAAAGCAACTCGGGTTTCACGTTCTTTCCTAAAGTTGCCAAACAGATCCTTGAAACAAAAGCTGCAGTATCTCACAGTGTTATTTCAACTGATTACCTCAGTATTTCTTAAAATAAATGGGGACAAATTTCTTAGTTTCATAAACAGATTTTCTTCTGTGACAGTGGCCCTGAGATGGAAGAGTATTGACTATGGTTAACACATCCAAAGCAATAACCTTACTTTTGAATTCAAACTTTGGTAGAAACTGTTCAGTTGCTTTTTGCCTGTTAGGGAGCATTTGTTTGCTTTGCTGTTAACAAAGATCTGGAAGACACGGGAACTGGGAAAAGTGCAGCCAGATAGCCTCTTTTACAGTCTTTCTTTTCACCCTCACCAAACAACTGCTGCTTCTTAACACTCAAAACATTAAAAGCAGAAGCAATGGGTATCTAAAGGGTTCTAGGACAAAACTCCTTCCTGTCTGGGAGTATCCCTAGAGGAGAATGTTGAAGCAGAATCACCCTGTACTTCAAAGTCCATTCTGTTCATCTGCTTTAAAGCACAAACACAAAACATATGAACTGTCCTTCAATTACATCTTGCGAGGATGAGATAATAAATGAAGCTTTCAAAACATAGCTATCAGATTCCTCCCATCTAAACCTACAGGTATCTTAGTATTTGAATACATTTATCCTTATAAAATTCAGCAAGTGAAATCAGCATATTTTATTTATAACCTCCCTCATATGCTAGTACAATACACACTACTCCTTACTTTAGTTTATACGCATATTTGATTTTATTAGCTAAACAGCAGAGACTTACATTTGAGCATTTTCCACACAAAAAAAGGAAATTTTGAACGAAGAGTAAAATAGCCAACAAAGCCACTCACCCACTCTAAAGCACAATATTACAGAAACTGACTGTTTCTTGAACACTGTGTTACTGTAGTATATGCAGAACTTCAGTGAATAATTTGAATGAGACTTTTTTTATTTTAAATACTTGACCTTTAATCCAGGAAATAATCAGATAAAATAGTTCAGCCATATAATAAGACTAGAACCTAACACATATAAAACAATAAGAACACAGCTGCCTACATGGACTTGTGAGTCAGGAATTTACTAGATACGAAGATACTCTTAAATGAACAGGACCATGGTAGGAAGACATCTACATTTTTAAAGATACCACCTCTCTCATTAAAAACCCCTCAAAGAAAACCACAGCCACACTTGGCAGAATGCACATATTCAGCACTAGCATCTCTATTAACTTGTAAAAAGAAAACTGAAGACCCCATACCTTTGCTCTTGCTCTCTTAACACAAGAAGTTCATGTAGTTGTTTTACCTTCTCCTTCTGTTGTCGAAAAGATATACGAAGTAACTGGACTTCTCTTTCATTTGCTGATGCTTTAAGCTCTGCTTCCTGCACCTGCTTCATCTGAGTAGAATTCAGAGAGAGGAACAAGATTCTCTTAAACTGTACTCTTCATGTCTTATATTTTATTAGAGTTTTGTATATTTCTGTCTGGGGGTCATTGTATAAAAATAATGCTCCCCAACTGTCAGTATTATTCACAATATATTCACAATATTTTACAGAATTTTGTTATGTTAGCTAGTCTGAGAGAAGGACATTGTGGTAGGGTTTTTTCATTTGTTTTGGGGTTTTTTTTGTTTGTTGTTTTATTTGTTAATTTTTAATTTTTCTTTAAACTTAATATATTTTATCACACTTGTAGAAATGTAAGACTGGATATTTAACATTAAGTCTCAGCTTAACTTAAAACAACAACAAAAAATGCAACTTTCATAAAGAACCAACAACACTTAATAAAGAACCTGCATCAAGCAGAGTTGGATCGGGCATATTGAAAGAATTATTTCTGTGGTTGCAAACTCTTGCATTGTAATATGTGCATTTCAAACAGCAAATTTTCAGATTACTTCAGCATAATTTTTTTAAGCACTCCAGCTACAAAAATCTGCATCTTTCTAAGTTTTACAGTGTAAAGTTGTTGAACAGAGGTGTTTTCTAAAAATTTTAAGAAAAAACGGAGAATCAGCATAAACGCAGGGGCTTATGTCAATTTTTCCACTTGATGCAAACTTTTTATTTTATAATGTTAAGTTTTTTACATACAAAGCTGTCTTTCCTAACTTTTGGATCAATAAAAACAAAAAATAAAAAAATTAAGGAACAGCTGCATGGAATATCCTGCACTGACAAATAAAACATTGCTTACAATGTGTAACTTGTCCTACAACATCCCTTAAGATTTCTAAGTGGTGCTCCATGTTACAAGTCCCAAACTGAGAATTCCAGAGGTACCTAAAGTTCATACAGTAACTTCAGTAGTATGAAAATTGTGAGGCTTGAGTGTGAAGCCAAGTCTTCATATTTTACATGTTAAATCTCTTCACAGATAACATTTAGACACACCTCACTGTACTTCTGTTGTTTTGTAGATGAAGTGACACAATTCTCTCCTAACTTTAAAATTTCAAGTGAAACACATGCACATTTAGAGACTGCTAGAAAAGAGGGTAGACATTTAGATGCACAGTATCTTATTTATCTTGAATCCCTTAAAGAAACAGCCTAGTAATGTTGACTGAAATCCTTAAATAGTAACTATGTAGTGTAACCCTAATTTACCACTGAAGTTATCTGCCAACGTGTACTATGAGGAAGCTCTAGAAAATATTCTAGAATTCATTAATCTCACAGTTGATAAAATAGGCCAAAGGTATATTAAATATGAACATTCAAAAAAGAGAAGCTACTTTCTAGAGCATCATGACTATTTTTTGAAGCATGATTATTAATGAGGATTTTGCCAAAGAATCTTAAAGACAGGAACAAAGACCTTCCCTTCAAGTTTAACAGTTAATAAAACCAATGTTACTACTATCAGAAGAGATTATTTATTCCCACTAACTCAAAGGAAAAATAAAAATCTTATACACGAGGAAGGTATTTCCTTTTTACAGGAAGAAGGAAAAAAAGTACCAGTGTCCTCTTCTGTAAATCACTTAATAATTTCAGAGACAAGTGTGTAAGTGATCTAAATTGAGGGCCACTTTTAGTTCCATAATAGCTCAAGGCTATCTGTAGGTAAGGAAGAAAATGGAAGACCCACTCAGGTGGGAACAGGAATCTAAAGTGGAAGGGGCTGATCTATATCTTGAATAGTACTTGCACCTGTGCTTTCAGCACACTCCACAATTCTGTTTTCTTTCAGGGTATCTAAGCCACAACACATCCAAGAGCACCATACTAGCAATTCAGACTTTTCAGGGTAGATCTATTAGGATTCAGTTTCTCTAAGTAGATGCATTTAGTGACACAAGAATGGGCTGATATAGGAATATAATCAAACAGTAGGAATAGATACTGGAGGACAGAGCATTTGGCCACTGAAAATTCACCAATTAATTATTAAGTCAGAAAGAGTGACAGTATCTGGCCCAGCATTTTGCTCTTATGTATTTTTGCTCAATATAAAGTGCCTCTAAAAACAAGAACATCTCCAGTTCTAAAAAACAAAGAAATGCCAGACAAACAAATGAAAAATCCCCAAACAACCAGGATCTTTAAAATAAGTTTTCAGCAATTACTGTTTTGCTCTGGTTGCAATTAAAAGCATTTAATTCTTTAGACAGTAAAACAAACAACAACCAGATTTCTATCCAGTTAATAAGATATTTGTTGATTGCAGCAACAATTAAAAAAAAGTCTTTGTTACTTGATATTTTCAGAAAATATTAACTCTCAGTGTTAATTGCATAGGACTTGTTTTCCTTTGTCTTGTGATGTAGTCTCAAGATTACTCCCATTTACAGAAAGACATTTTTTGACAATTGACAAGCGTACTTAACTTATTAACTACTGAAATATAAGAAAAAAGCACCAGCTTCTATTGTGGAAAACTCAAGACTTATGGCTTGTAAAATCTCGTGTTTCTTAGTATATATGGCTATAGTAGCCATTCTGTTGTCATCACATTATTTACTTTTGAAAAATATTTACCTCTATTGTTCGTTGCTGCAATCTCTGTGTCTCCATCTTGGATAGTGTTTCTTCTAAAGCTTGCATGGCCTTCTGATGTTCTGCTTCTTTATTTTTTGCCCGATTTAACTCATTTGTCAGTCTTTCAGTTTCACTTTTTAACTGGTGGACATCTGCTTGCAGTCTTGCTTTAGCATCTCTCTCCTTCAGTATCAGTTCTTTTAACCTGAGATGATACAAAACATACTCGGTATGTTGATTCCTCTGTAGCACCTGAAGTAATTTCTTCTAATTTTTCTGCATTGCTTTGTTTTCCAGTCACNACTGAAATCCTTAAATAGTAACTATGTAGTGTAACCCTAATTTACCACTGAAGTTATCTGCCAACGTGTACTATGAGGAAGCTCTAGAAAATATTCTAGAATTCATTAATCTCACAGTTGATAAAATAGGCCAAAGGTATATTAAATATGAACATTCAAAAAAGAGAAGCTACTTTCTAGAGCATCATGACTATTTTTTGAAGCATGATTATTGATGAGGATTTTGCCAAAGAATCTTAAAGACAGGAACAAAGACCTTCCCTTCAAGTTTAACAGTTAATAAAACCAATGCTACTACTATCAGAAGAGATTATTTGTTTCCACTAACTCAAAGGAAAAATAAAAAAGGAAAAAAAGTACCAGTGTCCTCTTCTGTAAATCACTTAATAATTTCAGAGACAAGTGGGTAGGTGATCTAAATTGAGGGCCACTTTTAGATCCATAATAGCTCAAGGCTATCTGCTGGTAAGGAAGAAAATGGAAGACCCACTCAGGTGGGAACAGGAACCTAAAGTGGAAGGGGCTGACCTATATCTTGAACAGCACTTGCACCTGTGCTGTCAGCACACTCCAAAATTCTGTTTTCTTTCAGGGTATCTAAGCCACAACACATCCAAGAGCACCATACTAGCAATTCAGACTATTCAGGGTAGATCTATTAGGATTCAGTTTCTCTAAGTAGATGCATTTAGTGACACAAGAATGGGCTGATACAGGAATATAATCAAACAGTAGAAATAGATACTGGAGGACAGAGCATTTGGCCACTGAAAATTCACCAATTAATTATTAAGTCAGAAAGAGTGACAGTATCTGGCCCAGCATTTTGCTCTTATGTATCTTTGCTCAATATAAAGTGCCTCTAAAATCAAGAACATCTCCAGTTCTAAAAACAAAACAAAGAAATGTCAGACAAACAAATGAAAAATCCCCAAACAACCAGGATCTTTAAAATAAGTTTTCAGCAATTACTGTTTTGCTCTGGTTGCAATTAAAAGCATGTAATTCTTTAGACAGTAAAACAAACAACAACCAGATTTCTATCCAGTTAATAAGATCTTTGTTGATTGCAGCAACAATTAAAAAAAAAGTCTTTGTTACTTGATATTTTCAGAAAATATTAACTCTCAGTGTTAATTGCATAGGACTTGTTTTCCTTTGTCTTGTGATGTAGTCTCAAGATTACTCCCATTTACAGAAAGACATTTTTTGACAATTGACAAGCGTACTTAACTTATTAACTACTGAAATATAAGAAAAAAGCACCAGCTTCTATTGTGGAAAACTCAAGACTTATGGCTTGTAAAATCTCGTGTTTCTTAGTATATATGGCTATAGTAGCCATTCTGTTGTCATCACATTATTTACTTTTGAAAAATATTTACCTCTATTGTTCGTTGCTGCAATCTCTGTGTCTCCATCTTGGATAGTGTTTCTTCTAAAGCTTGCATGGCCTTCTGATGTTCTGCTTCTTTATTTTTTGCCCGATTTAACTCATTTGTCAGTCTTTCAGTTTCACTTTTTAACTGGTGGACATCTGCTTGCAGTCTTGCTTTAGCATCTCTCTCCTTCAATATCAGTTCTTTTAACCTGAGAATAAATGCAATAAAGTTGTACTACAAATATTTTAGTGTTTAGTTTTATGCCAAATACATTGCAAAAAAGTTAGTAAGTGTTGTAGCACCATATCTTGTTATTTCCTGAGTTTTAGTATTTACAGCACTGTCATGAAAAATTGTTTTAAAAATACATAAAATATTACTGAAGTAATCTGTAGCATTACTATATGGAGGTTCATTTTAAGAGAAACTAATCTCAAGAAACTAATCTTTGTTAGAAGTGACAACTTTTTAAAAAAGTTCAGCACTTAGAAGGATGATGGTAGCAGTCTACATGAAGACATACTAGACATGACCTGCACAACATATTGTCTACTGACCAACTCTGGCCTGTCAGAAACATCTTTGTTCAAGTGCACTGCCCAGGGAAAAAAAACATAACAAAAAGACACCTGTATGTATAGGTGGAAAGGGAGATTGGACTTGGAAACTTAAAGTATGATATGAGACAGCAACTAGAGCTTGTGCTGAAAGAGCAAATACAATTATGATAGAGATTGCTTGAAAAGGCATGGCTAGAAATTGAGGTAAGTGACATACTGATACTGCTCTGAGGAAGAACAGGAAGAAAGCTACAGAGCTGCAGAAAGATATTTTATTAGGTAATACTGAGAGAAACTATCAATAGTTCTCAATGCATTATTTTCCAAGTACATTGTTTAAAGCTGTTCTCACTTTTGAAGCCTACAAATTGAATTGTCTTAAATGTAAAAAGAACCAAAACTTACATTATAGCATTCTGTGTTCCTACCTGCCTGTAGTGTATACAGCCATAGTCTGAATATTCTTTTCTTCTTTTGCATGTCTCTGTAGCTCTCGTACATGCTCTACTAACTTCTTCTCTGCTTGCTCTGCTTTCCACCTCCTCTCCTTCTCCTGATCCAGCTCCTGAATCAGGGCCTGAGCAAGAATGTGGTAAGCATGAACTTATTAGGAAACATTCAAATGTAGCAAAATATTACAAATGGCATTCATAATTATAGAACATTTTTTTCTTTCTGGAATTCACGATGACACAGGAAAGTGCAAGCTATCAGGCCAAAAACTCCCATAACAGTAAATCAAATCAAATCAAATCAAATCAAATCTCTTCCAGCTGACACTACCAGAACTCCACCATTTTTTAATGCTACCTACACGCAACTGTTTTGCACCTTCAATTTTAAAGTATCAGCAGGAGACATAAGCTTGGCTTCAGGTGAAGACATTCATATTTAACCTGAGATGATACAAAACATACTCGGTATGTTGATTCCTCTGTAGCACCTGAAGTAATTTCTTCTAATTTTTCTGCATTGCTTTGTTTTCCAGTCACTATTTCAATTTTTCTTCCTACTATGTCCAAGTCTTGAGTATCTGCTGAGGAATCGAGATGAGAGTCTTTCTGACTGGACCGTGAACACTTTGATGAACCTTTCTTCTCTTCCCTATAAAAGCAAGTCACCATGGTATATTTAAGAATATGCAGTATCTAAACAGAAGCAGGGGATTCAAATACTTCTACAGCTTTTTACAGAACTGTAAAATTTTACACAAAAGTTTACAGTTCTGTTGAGAAGCTAAATCGTACAGAGTTCAAAAAATGCAGATGCTATCTGAACAACATATTTTGATCACACAGATATGAAAAAAATTTAGAAAAGCAGAGCAGCTGTAGAGCTGCAGTGACTGAAGAAACTAATATATTCAAATTGAAATAATCTACAAATCTATTTACTATGTAAACCAGATTAGTATGGCACCCTCAGTTTCATCACGAGCTACAGACAGTTATATTCTTGAACACTGTTCTGACACCATGAACCTTTTATTTTTTATTTTACTGAGATCTCTTGCTTATGGAGAATTCTCCTGTCTCCGCAATTTAAAAGAAAAATGAATATTCAAGTTATCAGAATTCTGGAAATGTTTATTTTTGAATCTTAAGTTCAATTTGCTTTTCACCTGAAGACAGAAAATGCTCATAATAGGGAAATGACTGAGTGAAGTGTGAGCTTCAAAATGTTTCAAATAATATCCAACTACATAAAAGACAAATATAGAAAAACCAGGGTGCAGAAAGGTTATGTATGTTGTATTAAGAAGAAAAGGACCTGTATATTAAACACTAATAAGCAGATCCAATTGACAAATACTTCTGTTCTGGGGAGGGACATCTCTAAAATTTAAGAAAATTGTTTTTCTAACCAATAGATTTGTTATGAAGCCTCAGTGATAATAATTTCTAGAGCATTACTAACAGGGCCAATTTACCCAACCTACCCCTTTCAGCAAAATATTTCAAGTCAAACTATGTTCACTCTCACAATATTCAGCTGAATTCATTTTGGCTTCATAGGGCAAACCTTGGGATACCTGTCAGTTATTTTGTTCTTAAGATGAGTTGCCTGAGACCTAGTAGATAAGGTAGTTCTGCGGTAAGTAGGGATCTTGCTTCTTTTCACCACCTTTCTGTTCTCTTTCCCACTGTCATTTTCACTCTCAGAAGTTGGATCTATGTCTCTCTTAGCTTTGAGAACATTTGGAGGAGCTTCCTGTCTTGAGGTATCAGATACCTAAAACAGATAGAATTTTTACATAAACATTTTACAATTTTCAGTTAGCTACTTTCCAACACTTATTCAGGTGTTATTTTTAAAAAGATAACACTTAAAAGCAACTTTGACAGAGAAGTAAATGATTGCTTCCAATCTATCCCTTCCCTCCCTGCTAAAACATTTTGTTATTTTAAATAAAAAAATGAACCAAACATGACAGTATGCTTGAGAACACATACTTGTGTATTTCTGAAATATCTGAAGTTTGGTTAAACTCCTTAGGCAGAAGCTTGGTGCAAAATGTAAAACAAATATAGCACTTAAAACCAAAAAAGCCCTACAAACATGGAAGATACAACAGAAACTGTTACAAAACCACACCCGACAAACAGATCAGAATAATCCCACCTATTAATTAGAAAAAATAATTTTCACCAACTCTGTAATCCAGATTTTTTACTCCTTTCCATATTTTACTCAGGTACAGTTACGTATATTGATGGCTTTAGGGTACAAATCAAAACAATTTTCTATCAAATATAATATGGTCAGGTTTTATAAGGGTCTAGAACTAATGTTTTTTATGTAGTACAAGAGTTTTTGTGATTTGAAGTGCAAAAGACTTAAAGACTCGCTTTTATTTTATTCCCAGTTTCTCAAAATGCTTAAATATGCATTAGTATGAAGTCAGCACATTCATACCAGTAGAAATAACCCAGTGCCTTCCAGCAAACCCTTGCATTATCAAGAGGGACACCTCATTTTACAGACAACACTTGCTGCACAATCACAGGGGAAAAAAAATACCTTTCGCAGTATCTGTGAAATTTGATCTTCTATTTTTTTAATTCTTATTTCGCTGAATATTTTATCAAGTTCAGGCTTCTCTGTTTCTGAAGATGAGACGAGCTCTGTAGA
This sequence comes from Florisuga fusca, assembly GCA_038090715.1. Taxonomy (NCBI): domain Eukaryota; kingdom Metazoa; phylum Chordata; class Aves; order Apodiformes; family Trochilidae; genus Florisuga; species Florisuga fusca. The sequence goes on along the minus strand of JAAWXA010000021.1, from coordinate 6,926,001 downwards.
GGAGCTGATGGCACTCTGAACTGGTATTCTTGTACGTTGATGAAAATGGGCTAACACCTGGTCAATATGTGGTGTCACCACTTGTAAGGTAGCACCGTTCTATTAACAGGAAAGACAAACTGTTAAGCATTAATGAGCTCTATGCAATATAAAAATAAAAGGTGCTGACTTTAAAAATCAGTACACAAAAACTAGTGCACCTGATCTCTGGATGAGGGACACCTGGATGAAACCAAACAGCCCAGCATGTCTTCAAAACACTGTAAACCAGAACATTTTTGTTCTGCCAGTTCTACTGGTTCACCAGAAGTACTCCTTCCATCGAGAGCTGTTAGCTGGGGCAAGGCCTGAAGAACAGTTTCTCTGTAACCTTGGGAAAAAGAACACATTTTAACTGAAATCAATATTTGAAAGAGATGTCTAGTGTATTTTACATACCCTGTCATCTTAAATTATTTGTTGCCTTTTTGGCAAGTTCAAGTGTCTCACCTGTCCCCACACATAAGGTTTTCAACAGACAATATTACAAATAACCAGAGAAGTTGCCTGCTTGTCTGCACAGGTTTCCCAACCATCATCAACTCATTGCTGTTGCACAGCCTTTTAGGATCAGCCCACTGCAGCCAAACAGTTATATCAAGTGTAAGGATAGGCAAACATAATGGAAAAGGAAGTTCTGAGAGACTTAGATAACTTCATTCTTCTATAGTTACTCACAAAGTTCTCACAGTTGGAAAAGAGAGTGAAATAAGGCATTATGAAACTGTAAGGTCCTGACAATAAATTTATTTGAATTAATAGAATTTGGGCTCCTAAACATTGCAGGTACTTTTGGAAGTGCCACCAAAGTAGATCTGAAGAGGTATGCAAACACATAGAGAAAAACACTAGTGGAATTTTCTCAGTTACCAGATAGCTTTATTGGTCCTGTTCCTGCTTTTGGGGTGCCTCATGCATTTATAAAACTTGTTCACAGGTATTTCTGCAAACATTACCTAAGGCATTATTTGACTTCCCTCTATTATTTCAGAGTTTATTTCTATGAATTCCACATGTATTACACCTGTACCAGTTACAGCCTTATAATATAGTTGATATTTTTTATTATTGGAATTCCTACTGCTTTACTCTTTGTGGTTGGAAATGAAATTTTAAGTGTTTTAGGAAGCATGAAGAGTCTCAGACTGACATCTAGAGACTTCCAAAATTGTCTTCGAGCTGTCCCAAACATATCAATCTTCCACATCTACCTTCCTGTAAGAGATTTCCCTTCTTACACACAAATGAAACAAACAATATCTGCACCTAAAGTTTAAACACAGGGTGTAACATTTAAATGACACACAGAAAATCTACCCCCAAACCAGAAGCTCAGGACAACACAACTGAAAGTGATTTACCCACACACATTCCTCCAACTTGTCTGCATGCTGCCTAATGAAGACACTGACTACGATTTTGAGGAAAATACTGAAGACCATCTTGCAGTCTGCCACTGGTAACTGAAGCTGTGGGACCAGGAGCAAAGGCTAATAGTGCTTATCACTTATCTTCCTCTTATGGTCTCTACCAATGGAAGGCCACCTCCTTTCAATGCCTGCCCTCTATCTAGCACAGTATCTTTATGTACATTCTTCAAAATCTCCAACCTTCTAATAGTAACACTTCCTTCCTCCCATTTCTGAAATGCTTTCTTATCACTACTGGTCCATCTCCCTGCCTTAGCCTAAAATAGCATGTGAAAAGTTGAGCCTTATCAAAGAGTAAGAGTTACAATTTTGAGCAAACGCCGGGGGCAGCGGGTGAGGGAAAACAAATTAATTTTGACAGAATTTAGACTTTTGCAGGCTGGTCAGTTTATGACTGATTCTACAAGCATTTTGCAAGCACTGTTTTTCCTGTCTGACAGCTTAGGGGAAACCCCTGACCTACAAAGCACTAAGTATCTACCCAACACCAGCTCCATACCTGCTGTGTGACAAACTGGATTGGCCTTTCCATTTTTCTCTAGTGTCAGACTTGTCAAAGAGCACAGCCCCTTTGTGCACTTAAGTAAATGATTGATATCATTTACACAATTGCTGTGAAGGTCAATGTGGCTGATCTTATGACTGGTTCCATGAAGGTGTTGCAGTCCTGCAAGTTTGAGAAAAAAAATGCAAAATAGTAATTTTTGCTATGACCTTAGACCATCAGGTTTAGATGAAATGGCATCTTGCTGAAAAATATTCAGTAAATCATACATCATAACTGGAAATGATGGAGCAAATTCTGGTCTATGACCCTGTTTATGTATATTATTAACTATTGTACAGTACCACTCTGTACAACACTTAAGCTAGTTACAAGAGATGACAGTTAAAACCTAACATTTAAAGAAGTATGCAAAAATAAATATTCTACTTAAAGTTCCCTTTTTAAATTCAGTTCATTAAAAAAAAAATCTTACCAATCTTATTTATTTCCTATTACAAACTATCTTGATTCTCTAGTTTGGTTCTGCAGAATGTATTTCTGTAGAAATAACTTCTGAGACTACTGCATTTTCCACTTGAGAAATAACCTTGAGATATTCATGGTACTGCTCTGTGAACTAGCTCAGCCTTGAAAAACATACACAAGAATAAATTCCAGTTCAGAACAACACCAGAACAAACATGAAAGCTGAGAGCAGCAGCAATTACCACCTCTAGTAGCTCAGTGAATTCACTCAGTGAATTGGCTGAACTACCAGAAACTTCTAAAAACACATTTGGCCACATTTTTCAAAAATAAAGTGAGGCAAAGGCTTTTTATTGCACTGCACATGCCAAAGTCACTTACCAGAAAGATCACGTATTTGATTATATGACAGATTCAGTATTGTTAAATTAAAGAGCTTCTCCAGTCCTAAAAAAATAAGAAACAAAGGAAACACTAAGATTTACAGAAGACTGATCTGTTTTCATCAAACCAAAGCTTGAAAAGTAATTCAAAATCATAACTTAAAATGATGACAAAAACTATCAAAAATATAAAACCAGTTCTAAATTATCATTTTGCTATGACAAAGCTTAGATACCACATACTCTTTTAAAAATTTACATTATAATATGGCTAGTATCTCATATTAACTTTGTATAGCCTTGACTACATGCATAGCTTCTAGAAGCAAGCTTTAGAACACATCTTAGCAAAGCTTCCTAAGTCACTAAATGAAGAGAAATACTGCAGACCCTCTACTTTCGTGATCAGGTTACAGGACAAGCTGAGGGTGCGCAGATTAGCCAGGGAACTCAGCCCCTCGATCCGGCGGATTTGGTTCGATGACAGATCCAAGTGCTGCAGACTCCGGAGGTGGCTGAGCCCTTCGATTCTGGAGATGCGGTTACAGTGCAGGTTGAGTGTGTGCAGGTCCGAGTTCAGGGAGACCTCCAACAAGCTGAGAAGGAAGGAAAGGCACCCGCCATCAGCACGGCACCTCCGGCTCCCCGGCACCTCCGGCTCCCCGGCACCTCCGGCTCCCGGGCACCCCCAGCTCCCCGGCACCTCCGGCTCCCGGGCACCCCCGGCTCCCGGGCACCTCCAGCTCCCGGTGCACCTCTTCCCAGCGCGTCCCTCACCCCGCCACGGCCTCCCCGCACCCCAAAAGCCCGCCTCTCCGCGCCGACTGCCCCTCTTCACCTCTTAACGCCTTTATCCATGAGGCTGAGCTCCCCGGGGACACGGCAGCCCCCCGCCATCCCGCTGAGCCCCGCTCCCGGCCCCGGTCCCCGCCTCACTTCAAACTTCCCTCGCCGCCCAACGGCGACGCTCCGCGCTTTACGGCACAGACGCACCGCAGTGTCGCACAGCGCCGCTTCCGCGCTTTCCTTCACGTCCCTTCGCCTTCCTCACTGCTGCCGCCTGCCTGAGGGGTTTGGGCCTATGGGATGCTCTGAATTCTCCTCAGGGACATGCTTTGGGACTTATTTTTATTTTATTTTATTTTATTTTTAGGGCTGATCCAGCATTAAGAGTTTATTCCGTTGCGGCTCGAAGCTTGCCGGTGGCGCAGGCAGGCCTGGCCTCGGTGGGACCGCACGTTTGCTTTGTAAAAAGAGGTTTTTTCCGGTGCACTGAAGCCCTGGCAAGTTGGGCTTCAGCTGTACTTGCTCATGTGCCTGTCTGTTCGTGGCCGTTATGCTGAATTCTGAGGCTCCCACCCCCTGGGTGACCCCCTGACAGATCCCAGGGAGCACGGAGACCCCAGGGCTCTGTGGAGTTTCTGCCAGCTGCAGCTGGGGGATCTTTGTGGCCTCAATATTTGCGTCTTCTCTCAAGTGAAAAATAATAAAACGAGGAAGTGGCCCGAAGTTGCCTGAAGTTGTACCACAGGAAGTTTAGGCTAGATACTAGGAATAATTTCTTTACTGAGTGAGGCATTGGAATGGACTGCCCAGGCAGGTGGTAGAATCACCATCCCTGGAAGTATTTAAAAACTAGATGAGGCTCTTCAGGACATGCTCTAATGGGCATGCTGCTAAACGTAGATAAATGTATTTTACTTACTTCTGTGGGGGAGATGCTGATGGTTGGACATGGTGATCTTGGAGGTCTTTTCCATCCGTGACAATTCTGTGATATTCCTCACCATGGCCTGCCAGCATGAGGCAGTCACCAGGGGCACCAGAGGCAGTGACAAAGCACTGTATACTAGAGGAGGACTTCAAAGAGAACAATGTTGAAGATGAATTTTGGTTAAAGATAAATAAGGCTGGACTGAATATTCTAATAGAATTCCTATTTCATGGATTCAAAGAATTGGCTGGGTTGGAAGGGACCTCAGAGATCATTAAGTCCAACCCTTGACCCACTACCGCTGCAGTTACCAGACCATGGCACTGAGTGCCACATCCAGTCTCTTTTTAAATATCTCCAGGGATGGAGAATCCACCACCTCCCGGGGCAGCCCATTCCAGTGTCTGATCACCCTCTCCATAAAGAAATTCTTTCTAATATCCAACCTAAACCTCCCCTGGCACAACTTAAGACTGTGACCTCTTGTCTTCCTGAGAGGTGCCTGGGAAAAGAGACCGACCCCCCCACCGGCTATAACCTCCTTTCAGGGAGTTGCAGAGAGTGATGAGGTCTCCCCTGAGCCTCCTCTTCTCCAGGCTGAACAGCCCCAGCTCCCTCAGCCTCTCCTCATAGGATCTGTGCTCGAGTCCCTTCACCAGCCTGGTTGCCCTCCTTTCCTGCTCCAGCACCTCAATCTCCTTCCTGAACTGAGGGTCCCAGAACTGGACACAGTACTTGAGGTGTGGCCTCACCAGCGCTGAGTACAGGGGCAGAATCACTTCCCTGGACCTGCTGGCCACGCTGTTCCTGTTCTATTTGGTCTAGACTCTGTACTTTAATAAATATTAAAGTATTGCTGTAGTAGCTCTTTACATTACTGACTTCAGGAATGTTTTTATTCTTTGGGGCGCTACAGTGCCACTACATAAGCTTGAAGTACAAGCCTGAGTATCCCATGCAGAAATTGCAAACCAGTCCCCATGTGGTGTGGGGTGGGTTAGATTTCATTTACTCATCTAAAACTGAGTGGGAATAATTTTCAGTGGGCAGCTGTTAACAGCCAGCACTGGGATTGGATGTATTTCAACCCATCTCTTGCTGTTTACTACAGGGGGAACCTAATGTAGCAGACACCTAATTTTTAAATGTCTGTATTGACACAGATGAGTGCTAGCACTACCTGTGCTCACCGGGTGCTGATTATTCCTATGTTACTGCAGAAAACCCCATCCTGCCTCTCTTCATGCATTACAGCCCACCAGAGAGTGCATGCAGCAGCTCATGCAAACACATCAATATTTATCAAAGAGAAATATTTAAGCAAAATCTATAGCTAGTATGAACAGCTGTATGGGATGCAAATGCAAACATCATAGTGTGTCACAAAACAGTGGCTTTCCTCATGGTTTTTTTTTTCTGTTTGTTTGTCATTATTGTCAATAATGTGGGGCTGCTTTCTGGATCAGTAGTAAAAGCAGAATGTGTCTGCCAGGAAAACAAATAGATCCTTAAAACCAGTAAAATGGAGATGTATAACAAGTTTGGTGGAATAGCAGGAAAAAGGATATTGCCAAAGCAGCAGATTTTCACATGCCTCTATGTGCAGACTCTTTAGAAGTCTGTGAACATATAACAGGGTGCAGTGTGACAGGTGGTAAACTGGCTTCTGTCTAATGGGACTTAAGAGAAATCCCTGAATATCTGTTGAGCTCCTTTCAGAAGACAAGACAGAGAGAACTACTTTAAAATGTCATGTTCCCCACAAAATGTGAGCAAAAGGAGAGAAAAAAGTTACAAATAAAATCTGTCACTCACATACAGTATGCCTGGGAAGATGAACTATGACTATTTTTTTCCTAGAAGGTCTCTTCAGGTTCTTCCTTTGCTCCTCTGCGTCTTTATCCTTGCTGAATGTCAGCAGCCAAGCTCCTTTAGAGACCACACAGAAGACTTCACTGAACTTTACAAGGCTCTAATTTTTGCTACATGTTCTCCCCCCACAGGATTTGGGCTGGTGCAGGGAGAAGTCAAAACCATGCTTAAAGCACTGTGTAGTTAATTGGAAAGGAATTAAGTCATTACTTTAAAATCTCACATTTTTTAGGCAGATGGGCTTCTTTCTGGTTCATCTAAACAGTGATTGGATCATAGGAAAGACCTATTGACTACACACAGAAAATTCTTCACAAGACTGCAATGAAGAGTCCTTATCTAAGTACACTGAAAATCAGTTTAGTATAATTAAAATGTAGAGAAACGAGTGGCTGATCGTGTCAGTCATGATAAGCATTAGATAGTTGATAATGAAAAACTTGACTTTACAGGCTAAAGGAATTTTGAAAGAAAATTAAAAGGAAAATCCTAGACACTAGGAGCACTAGAAATGATCAAGTGAAGTTTCAGCTTGCAATTATAGCTCTTCCAGAGCACTCTCCTGACCTCATTTTACTGTCAAAGGGAACTCGGTTGACATTCAAAAGAAATGTCGCCTTTCACCGTTGACTATAAAAATTGCAGCACTTTGGCATTTTATTTTCATGATTATATGACCTTTCAGTCTACAGCTCATATCAGGGGAATCTTAGGCTTGTCTTACAAATGTGTCTAAATTATTTTAATCATTTATCTTTGCCCTATATTCAGCAGTTGAGTCTCTGGTTAATGTCAGCAAAGTGAATGTGATGAAGTATTGAGTACAAAGTTGAGTTTAAGACAGGAGACACTGACAGGTGAGACCTTGAGATAATCATATAAACTGGCATTTTATCCTCTTAGCCAGAGGGAGGATTTGGGCATCTTACAGTAAACCTGGGAAGTGAATATTTATTGTGTGCTTCAGAAGACCGTGCCCTTACGTGTTGAAAAAGAAAGCAGCTTGACTGAAAACTGCCTGCTGTTGTGTACCCAGTGGTGTTTTACTGAGCTCTGCCCTGGTAATGCTCATGCTAGCCTACTGTTTTCAAGATGACAGTTTTGGTTGGATTTGTGGGAATGTTGTTATTGTCTGCTCTTGCTTACCTCCTCCTACTCTGGCAACAGCATGCTGAAATGAAAAGCATACTTTGCATGGATCTCCCAAGCAATTCACTGGAAGTCTAGAAACATTTATCTGAGGCAGGCAGAAAGCACATGCAGGAAAGTAATAATCTCAGTAGGGTTTTCTGAATTCTGGTGGCTTTGTGAGAAGTAAAAAATCCTTAGTAATCTGCTGCTTGGGAGATTTTGGAAATGCCTCTTATACTGGAAATTAACAGTCTTTAGGATGAACAGTGAAACAGAATCAGTTGCATCTGTACTTCAAGCTGCCATTTAATGTACTATTTATTTGCTTTTACAATAATAATCCAAATCCAGCTGCACATGGCAGAATACCCAAAACAAAGCACTGGAAGATTGCTATGTATCAAAAAAATGTGTATGCATTCACAGAGAAGGACACCCAGAAAAAGCCCTGCCTGAAATAATACAGGAAATTACATATTTTGCCATTTAGAACATTTGTCACACTTAATTTCCAATTCATGAATACTGGTGAATAAATATTTTGAATTATTAGGCATTATTCATAATAAATGGTAAATGCACACTTGAATTTAAATACATATTCCAAATTCTAAAGCGAATAAATACAATCTAAAATGCATGTAAAAATTTATAAATAGAGGTGTGTTTTGTGTATAAAATTTTTGTAGTCTGTAGGACTTGAATGTTTTTTGGAGGCGAAGACATATAGTGAGTGCTACAGTGATTTGCCAAAGATGGAAGAATTGTGTTATGATCCAACGCTCTCCTGGAGCTGTGGATTTTGTCACTGACTGTGCTGCATAGTTTCTGTGTGGTGATGGACACCCAATTTAATCAAATCATTGAAAAAATGGAAAAATGGTGGTCTGTGCACACACCTAGCTTTATTACAGGTCTTTTACATGATAGCACATTGCAGAAGCCTTGTTTTAAAGATTAATATTTTTCTAGAGCGCAACACCAGCTGTTCAGACTTGTTTGAACCACTGTATTTTTCAGGGCAGTGAGTGCTGTAAAACCCTTGAGTTTTGTTTGCTGCATTACTGAGCTTTGACCTTTGTGACAGTCCTGGTTCTGCAACTTGTCTGGCAAAAAGGAAGAACTTTACAGCTGCTGTTTTAGGTGCTTAACAACCCTTGAGTTATATGCTGATCTCCTTTTTTCGTTTCATGCTTTCTGCCCATTTTTTTTTACATCTCTTAAAAAGAATAAATACATTTTTCTTGGGACAGATGTCTATGGTATATCCACATCTGAATGAAAAGAAGCTCCTTTTCCATATTTTGAACATACAATACACCGTGTATTGCCAAATAAGTAGAAGATTCAGTGATTGCACCTTAAAGGGCACACACCAAACTGTTGGGAACTTTCAGCTGTTTTTGTGTTCCACAGCCTCCCGTGCAGACAATAGAAACTATGATACACCCCCTTCACCTTGCAGCAGTATCTGAAGATAAATAACCTGCTTAGGAAGTGTTTGGATACTAATGTAACAATGAGTATTTGGGACAATGGCAATAAACTGGTAATTTTCTTTCTAGGGCAGTGTTTAATGAGTGAAGGATAAACAAGCTTCACTATATCCAGTTACTGGTGGGGATTTGGCAAGATGTGCTTGTGTTCACTGGTGATCCCTGTCCATTTTTTGTACTGATGGTGGAAAAAGAGTATCTAGTATCAGGCTGTTTATCTAATGCTTGTGTGACTGTCAGTAATATAATAGCTGATTTCTTTCTTCATGCTGCCATGTCTTTTACCTTCCCTCTTTCCTCAGGTCTGATGCAGAGGTCACATCTACCTACTTACTCCATACTCTTGTCTCTGAAGATAGCTGTAAAAACCCTGAAGTTTGTTGATGAAAATCAGCTGAGAAACAAGAATTTATTGTCCATTATTTGTTACTCCGTTTTCTTTAAATATATCCCCAGGCCTTAATAATTTCAAAGGTACATATTAAACCAACATGTACATGATTTGCTAGTGTTTCTCAAAGTAGCTGGTTAATAATCTTCACACACAAGACATCAAAACCCAAAGTATGCTCTTCTTTCTGAATTATTAAGCCAAGCTTCCCATAACATTTCACTGGCAAGTAGGGCTTTGACAGTCTTCCAACAAAAAAACAAGAGGGAAACACATGTAGTCCAGCCTCTGAAGTTATATAGTCTGCTGTGGGGGGAAAAAAAACCCAAACAAAAATCCCAGAAAAAAATGGGAAAAGGAAAGAGCAATGATCCCAGAGACGTGAAAAGAAAAGAACATGCCAAGATTCAACTCAAAAGAAATATAGGTTATTTTGATGGGGTAAGTTTTATTATAGGATCAATTGTTGGGGCAGGGATCTTTGTGTCTCCCACAGGGGTGCTGAAGCATTCCTTGCTCAATGTTGGCGTCGCACTAGTGATCTGGACTGCATCTGGACTGGTTTCTCTGATGGGTTCCCTCTGCTACGCAGAGCTGGGAGCTGCTCTGCCCTTCTCCGGAGGAGAATACGACCATATTAAAAGAGGCCTCGGATCCCTCCCTGCCTTTGTCTTTATCTGGACTTCGACATTTACCAAGCCAGCATCAAATGCTGCTCGAGCCCTGCTGTTTGCTGAATACGCCACCCAGCCCTTCTACGGCATTTGCCCTGCACCAGAAGTGCTGAAGAAATGTTTGGCCTTGGCTGTTCTCTGGTCACTGGGGATTCTCAATGGCCGCAGTGTCAAAATGGCTGCCTGGGTGCAGACAGTTTTCACTCTGCTGAAGGTGGTGGCCTTGTCTGTGATCGCTGTCGGTGGCATAGTTCTCCTTGCTGGCGGCAGAAAGGAGACTCTGGCCAGGTTTGAGGATGTGTTCAGCTCAGAGGTCCCCAACGCATCACAGGTTGCCGAAGCTTTCTTCCAAGGACTGTATGCATATGGTGGTTGGTGGTCCCTCAATTATTTGGCAGGTATCTCACTCCTTTTCTTTAGATTTTGTTCTGCAGTCACCCTTCTTAACATTCTTCCACTTATCTTGGTAGAACTTTTCTCCAAGATCATAAGGCCTCTCACATTTTCTTCAAGTCCTGTGTTTGTTGGGGCTGGTAGAAGAGGTGCTGTTCCTCTCTCTCTGGAGATTTCTTGCTTCTTGTGGAGTGTTCAGAATTAGCCTGACATTTCTTAAGGAGTACAAGAGGAATCAAAACAGTTAATTTAAAATCTCATGCAGAAACAGATTTTTTTCATAACTAAAAAAATTGCGTTTTGTCAGTGCCAGTGAATTTTCAGAAAAGGACTTAAGATATCCGTGATAAACTAAGTGCATAGTAAGGACCAAATTCTTTCATAAAACTTATGCTCAATTTTAAACTTCAAAACCTTATTGATTATCCATTTAATTATCCTATTCAGTATCTGATGACACCTGAGGTAGTAATAAATATACTGGATTTTCATGAAAGCTGCAGAGATAATGCTCATAATGTTTATAATGTTAGTTAGGTACATTACAAGTTAAGTGAATAGTTGGTTTTTGGTATCATCAGATTTACAGAATTAATGTAAATGGATGTTGCTTTTATATCTCTAACTCTGTTTATCCATTGACATCTATCACATGTAAAATGTTAAATAAACTAAATGTGTCAAAATGGATAAAACAAAGTTCAGTGGTGAGAGCAGTGTGAAAATTGGGTTAATATTTAAAAAAATCACTGGTATTATTCAGCTATTCCAATGTTAACAATATGCTCCAATAAAAAAGGTGATGCAAATTAGCCAAGTATAACTTTAAAATTTTGGGATTTCCTTAAAAGCAAACATTTAGCTTTGTAAGCCTGAGAAAATGCAAAATTGTTGGTAAAATGCTAACTTACTTTCTGATCAGTTAGCAGGAGCAATAAGTACCATGCACTGGGCAGCACAGCTGTTCAGACAGATGCAACCTATGCAATAGTCCTCTTCTGAATGGAATTGCCTATTCTTCAGCAGTAACTTCATTCCCATGAGCTTCAGCTAAAGCATCAGATGCCAGCTGGACAGTAGGATTGTAATGAACAAAAATGGAAAGACAAATTTAAATTGGTACTTTTGGTGATTGTCCCCTCCTGGGCTCAAAATTACCAAGTGTATCTCCTATATTTGAAATAAATCCCAAATTCTTTGGTATTCTGTATCTGAATTTCACTGTTGTCCTCATTTAGTTCCTCTGGCTCTGCACTACAGCTGATGCTGTGGCAAAGTTGAAGCTGATGTTCTGAGCAGGAGACAAATTTTCTTTGGGTGAGGAAAGGTATTTCTGTGTCCTAAAAAGAGAACATTTGATGTTTCACTTCTTCCCCATGTGATTTATTGATTGGTAATACTCAGGAGGACTTTTGTTTATGCTGAGGGAAATGAGGAGAGGAGAGGGAGCGAGAGGGAAGGGATGGAGGAGTGAAAGAGAGGAAAAAGACCCTTTTTGATTGAGCTGAGGATAAATTATTTGGATTCTGGAAAACATCTTCATATTTCACTGCAACTAGTTTGTGATTGGGAATGTGTGCCAGTGACTCGGTTGTTCAGCTGCAAAGTTTGGAGTCTTATTTGGTAAGATTAGTTTTAAGCTAAGAACCAGGCTTAGCACTAAATGGTTTTCCTCCACCAGCTTTGCCCTGGAAAAGATAATCAACAGCAGAATCCATCTCAGAATGGCCCCAATTTAAAGCCACTGCATTTACTGTCAACACCTTCAGTCTCTTTTGCCTACATTTTCTGTACTTGATATAAAAGTGAAAAGGAAGGTTTTGTGTGGGAATAGGGAAGTACACTTAGAAAGTTTCAGCTCAGGGCTCATGAGGTGCTGTAAGAATAAGTAAGCTGACTTTAGAGTCTGGCATTCAATTTTGTTATTTAAAAGTATGGCTACTTGAAAAGTCCTTACCAAAAAAATTTTCAAATTCAAACACTTATTAAATCAGAAAAAATGGGCAGGGACACCTCCCACTAGACCAAGTTGCTTAAAGGCCTCATCCAGCCTGGCCTTGAACTCTTCCAGGGATGGGGCATCCAACTTGTATGTGTAACCTGTTTCAGTGTCTCACCACCCTCATAATGAAGAATTTCTTCCTAATAACTAATAATCATCCCTCTTCTCATTTTTTACAATTAGTCTACCAGGCTACTAGCTGTCCCTCCTGGCCAAGATAGTAAAAAATAGCTACATAAGACAAATATTTGAAAAAAAAACCACCTATTTTGTTTAGTATTCTTTGATAATGATTTGAAAATAACTGCAGGACCTCTCAAGCAATGTAGCTTAGGAGCCATGATTCAGAGTTGGGGCAGAGCTTTGGTGTCAGTCATGTCAAGCTCTACACAGATTTGCTATTGAAGCACACTTGCAGAAGCTTCATTGCTTGCTTTATTTGATTTTTAAAATTGTATTTTCCAGAGGAGATGAAAAACCCTAGCAGAAATATCCCCTTAACTGTGATGACTGCTGTTCCTGCAGTAATTGTTTTTTATTTGCTGGTGAACATCTCATATCTGACTGTCCTTACACCAAAGGAAATTGTTTCTTCAGGTATGCATTTGTGGTTTTTAAATTTTATTTTATAAAAAAAATATGGTCCATTAGCATACACATCTGATGGAAATTTGCTGTTCATCTAACTTTACAGTCAGGAAATTTGGGTTTCATTCTAAGTGTAAACAGAGAATTCTTGCTTAATTTTTCTGTATGACACAAATTGGAGTGAATGCAGACAGATGTTACTAGGCCTTGACAATGTTGGCTTATACCTGCACTGTCTGAGATCAGAACTGAATTAAAAACTGAAAAATGAAGTGAAGATCAGGCCTCTGTTGAGTATAGAGAAGACACGTGTTTTCCTGTAGATTTAATATCTCCCCCTTCCTCCCATACTTCATGGAAGTTTGGTCTCTCAGGCTAAAGCCATTATTGTTTAGGAGGTGGTCAAGTCTACCCTAAGTATTACAGAAAAAACTGCGGACAGAAAAATGGAGCCATTTTGTATGTGTCTGTGTGTGATACTCATGATAAATATTGTGATTCCTTAGAAGAGAGGTACTAAGGTCAAATATATGTGAAGCCTCTTTCAGATCCTGCAGCAATAAGCTATCCATGAAGCGCTCCAAGAGGAGCTGTATTTCTGCTTTACTGTCCAGACAGCACTTTTTAAATATCACCCTAATGAGACTGAGCAGACAGACCTTGACTCCAGGTGTGACAGAATACATACCTCATTTGCATGAATCAATTTTTATTTTTTTCTGTGAAAAAATAACATAAATGGGAGTGAAGTAGCTGTCACTCAGCAACCTGGTGTTGTTATTGCTCAGCCATTATCAGGGTGTCAGCTGGGAGAGAGACACACATTTGCAGATCCATCTGACAGAGAAAGGGGCAGCAAATACCAGAGTGTCCCTGAATGGCAGCTGCCCAGCTGGCACGGGCAGCTCCAAACATACCAACAGATCTGTGCTTATCTGTGTCAGCTGAGGAGACAGCCTTAAAATGATAGCTCTTGTTTCAAACTTTGCTGTGCATTGCTGCAGTCCTTGTTAGTTCACTATGTTTTTTTGGGATTGTTTTCCCCTACTCTGACAACTTCTGTGCTGTGCAGATCACTGCAAGACCCATATTGCTCATGGCAGTTGAGGAATTATTCCTCACTACAACATGGGCTGTAATTTCCAAGAAATATTGAATATCTCTTGTTCAGAAATAATCTTTCTCACTTCCCCATTCCGCCCAAAGCAAATCCTCATTAATAACACACTTGCTGACCTACCTCTGCATGCACATGCTCTCAAGTTGGCACTTTTCTCATAGCAGTAGCTCATGTCACCACTGTGGTCACGCTGGGAATGAATGCATTCGTTTTCTTTCCCCGTGTGGCCTCCTCTGTGCAGGAATGTGTGTGATTCATGGCAGGGAGATGCAGCCCAGTCCTGCTGGGCAGTCCATTACCCTGGTATTGGCCCCAGCAGGTTTACTCAGCTTGCTCTGGCAGGCAGTACTACTTCTTGCTGTCATTGCCACCATCA
>JAAWXA010000021.1:6865216-6911399 GCA_038090715.1 Florisuga fusca | reverse complement strand
CCCTCTCACCCCCCCATCCCCCTCCTCATGTAATTTTTAGCTTTTTAGCTCCTGAATTAAATAACTCCAGGATTAGATTAGTCATGTTTGACTACTGCAACAAAAAGCAGACATTGCTGGTGAATGAGGGGGATGCCATGTTTTTAAAGTTTAATTTCTGTTCAGTCTGTCTAGTTCAGAACATGGTACCTACACTACACTAATGCTTTGCTTTCTTGCAGTTGCTGTGGCAGTCACTTGGGCTGATCGAGTGATCCCCTCTGTTGCCTGGATCATTCCTTTCTCTGTTGCTGTCTCAATATTTGGTGCCCTCAACAGCAGCATGTTCACACTGGGTCGATTAAGCTATGCTGGAAGTCAGTCAGGACATTTACCTGTTTTAATATCCATGCTTAATGTCCACTCCTGTACTCCAGCACCAGCCATGATTTTTTCAACTATCATTGCATCCATTTTTATAATCCCCTCTGACCTTATTATGTTGACAAATTACTTTGGGTTTTCTGCCTGGCTTATGATTGGAATGACTTGTGCAAGCCTGATTGTACTTCGGTATCGGGAACCTCACCTACATCGACCGTACAAGGTAAATGGAAATAAGTTTTAAATATATTCTCAGATTTTTAATTTTTTTTTTGGCAACATGCAAAAGTTATGGAACAAGTGCAAGACAGAAGTGGTCACTACAAAAAGAGATGGTAGTCACAATGTTTAGAGGCTTATTCAACAACTTCGTTTCACACTGTAGACTTCAGATGGTCTCTAACAGAGAGCTTGGTCTTCCAAACAAGGGATGGATATATGCAAAATGAGTGAGATGTGCAAATGAAACGGGAAACCATACTGGGGAGGAGCAGTAACCAGAACAGTGGTATCCAAAATGGCCATTCACAGTTAATTAGACCTTGATCTATTCTCATCTTTCCTGGAACAACCACAGATATTAAGGAAAGGTTTAATTTATTCTCAATCGAGCAGTCAGCAGCATAAATTGGAAGAGTATGCTTATTGTCAAGACTTCTTGTAGGCATCCAGTCTTGAGTTTCTTTTAGGACCCCATAATATCATATGTGGATTCATAGTTTTCAGGGCCTGCCTGTCTTTTTCCTTTAACAATAGAAGGGGTCTGAAAAATATTTTAGAAAAGTTGCCTTTCTTATAGGGAATTTGAGGTCAGGTGAATCTCATCTTGGGTTAGATTGAAGCAACATGAGAAATGGTACTGGAGTGTGGCAAAGAATACGTTATTACTTTTACAAATGGTGCATGAAATCACACTTGGTAAGTTTATCTCCTAAAAGTTTTTTCATTCTCTTGCAGGTGTTTCTACCAATTCCATTTTTGATGGTGGCAATGTCTTTCTTCCTAGTTTTAGCTCCTATAGTCTGGTCTACAAACCTGAATTATGTTTATGGTTTCCTCTTTATGCTGGGAAGTCTTATTGTTTACCTGCCTTTTGTACATTTTAAATTGCATTTTGCGTTTCTTGATAAAATTACTTGCCACTTACAGCTCCTGTTGGAAGTTTCCCCTGCTGATGGATCTGCTGAGAGCAAATGTGAATAATGTCAAATGTTTAATCGCAGTACAACTAACAGTCAACAGGATTTTCTCTAACTGAGGTTATTGGATGCAGGAGTTAGATGTTAGGTGGGATATACAAGCATGCCTGCATGTGCATGTGTGTGTGTATATGTATATACAGATATAGATGAATATACATATATTGCATGTATACATGCATGCATGTATGTATGCATGGACAGTAGCTTCGTGGGTTAATATGTATATATTTTTGTTTGCCCAGGTCTGTGTGTACATGTACTTAGATGTATATGTATACATATCTAATAGGTTCAAATAATCTCTCTTAAACTGATAAAATCTCTAAAGTGATCCCTCTTGCTCCTGAGGACACAGTTAAAGTTGCATATACACTTGAAATAATAGAAATAAGACTAACTTATAGCACTAAGACTTATCACTATTATCATATAATAAATGGTTAAGTGAACGATAATTAGCATCAATATATAAAATACTTTTGGTCTTGAGACTGAATTGTCTGGATTAATTTTAGTTTGTAGTAGCTGTTTTTAAAGGCTTCATGCTTCTGTTCATCTGCTACCTGTTTTTTTGCCTGAATGTATTTTTAATAAAATCTTCAAAGGACATCATAAAATTGACTGAAACTTCTTTTCATCTAAAGAAAATTGTATGTGGTGTGCACTTTTAGAACATCAGATACAAATGCAGGGTAATGTATTGCTAAGAAGTAGTAAGAATTATTTATCCTCTTTGTTACAGTGAGAAAACTCAAGATATCTGTGTATACTTTACTACATTTAAAAAGCTGTAACAAGCATTAATACTGCCTTGTTCCTTAGTACCTGTTCTTTAATGCTATGAAGAAAAAAGAGTTTTTTTAGACTAGCTTCCCTCTATTTCTTGTTGTTTATGAAAGCAAGTTCTTGATTTTTAAGTCTTGCTAATTGGTCCACAATAAATCCACTGAGTATTTAATCTTAAAACCAGAATGAATGCAGAAGAAACATCACATACTTTGGTGATTAAGCCATTCATATGTGTACTGTTTTATAATTACAATAGAATTATGCATTTAAAGTTGCTTAATAGAATTATGCTTTTAAAGTCCGTTTGTTTGTTGTTTTGGTTTTTTTTTTTTGAAACCTGTGTTCATAAAGCTCAGCAGTACAGCCAGTAGATGGCTCCAGACTAACATTCCTCCAACACTGTGGTGTTCTGGGTTTCTGATGTATTGGTGAGAGAAGTATTTCTAAGGAGCATTGCATTGTAACACTTTTAGTGGAACGAAAAAATCCTTACTAGAAGATTCGGTTCTCTGATACATCAAAAATTTAGAGGTCAGAATGATAGACACTTTATACATAGCTTCTCAGAGTAGAGGCTGCCCATCAGTAATACTCAGAACAAACTGAAGGTTCAGGAGGATTTGACTTTGCACTGGAATAAGCCCCTAACTGAAAAAAAGTACATGAGGAAAGCGGGTTTTCTTGCAGCTGGTAATGTACACAGAATGAAAACCTGAAGTAAAAAGCAGACCTTTTAAAATGCTTTAGGAAGAAAAGTCCATGCAAGGGGGGAGTGAATACAGCTGGAAACGAGACAGCTCAATAGTGCTGTTGGAAGAACATATCTCTTGCCATTTATATTGAAAAATCATAAGAACATAAATAATGTTGCAGAAGTATTATTTTTAAGAACTGAATTCCAGTGAGTATTTAAAGGAAGGAAGGACTTTAGTGTGACTAAAGCTCTGTCCAGGGGTTTACAAATACAAGTGTGGTGCCTGGCAATACCACAAATCTTCATATGATCTTGATTAAGTCACTTACTTAAACCTAGGTTTTCATCTGTAAATAAAAATGGGAGTCATAAGAAGGCAAAAGTGCATAGGACACTAATACTGTGTTGAAGGCCACATGATGAGAAAAAGCAGGTCAGATTTTTAATGATTATTGCCAAACACAAGAACAGTAAAAACAGGTCAGAATCAAAACTGCCCTTGCAAACTACATCTGCCCCACCCACCCCTTACAATGGGCTTTGATTATCAGATCACAAACTCTTCTTTCGTTATACCCTTACTTCATTTGTTGGATAAAATGGATAGAGGCCAGATAATTCACTATTTACTGTTATTTTCTTCCCATTTCTTAATGTGTGGCCTTGCTCTTTATTTATCACTGGTCAGATGGTGTTCTTCATACACATTATTAAATTCTTGCAGACTTGTCTATGGTGTTCTTCATGACAGCATCTGAACATGTCACAACCAACCAGTAATTTCTTGTTATTCTTGTGAGCTGGAGCAGTGGTGTCATCTTTGCTTTGGGTAAAGTGAGTTAAGATGATGTTGTTGCAAAACAAATACTTTCTCTGATGTTCCTTGAAATCCTTCAATATGGATCAAGCACGTCAATGGAGAGCCACTGATGGTGATTCAAGTCCAACTGTGGATTATTCTTTACCTCAGGAATCAGGATGAAAAGATGGGTAGGAAAAGGAATTGGTGAGCACATACTTTCAGCCACTATATACAGATTTTAGTTCTTCTTGTCTTTTTGATGGAAACAAAGTATGGCCAAAATTGTTCACTAATTTGGATTCCTAAGATAAGGTGCACCTGATTTTTCATCATAATACATTCAAAGTTCATATAGT
Source organism: Florisuga fusca (assembly GCA_038090715.1). Classification (NCBI taxonomy): domain Eukaryota; kingdom Metazoa; phylum Chordata; class Aves; order Apodiformes; family Trochilidae; genus Florisuga; species Florisuga fusca. Next base: position 6,907,193 of record JAAWXA010000021.1, on the reverse strand, counting down.
CTCCTGGAATTAAGTTCCAAGAATATTAAAAGTGACAAATTGTCACATATACTTTGGCTTAGATGAACAGCAGGTAGCCTGTAACTCAACTTCTGACTAACTGTGGGTATCTGCAGTTCCTTTAAGACGTGATGCAGTCTATGAAATGCTAAATTACAATGATGAAAGTTTAAGATTCCACCAAATCGAACTGTGAGGATTTAAGTCGGGGTATAAAAAAAGAGGAAAACAGAATTAATGACAACCTAAGAAAAAAAAATTGGTTTTAATTTATTTTTTAAATTATTTCAGTATGACCTTGGAAATTTATGGGGAAGGAGAATTTTGAATTTTTTTGGGCAATGATGAATTTCCTTAATCCAACAACCCTTCTGTCACCTCATTCACTAAATCGAATTCCATTTCTATAGCAAAAGGATTGGCTACCTCAAATTTAGTGTCTTCTTCAACATGAACTATTGATTTTTTCCCTGATCTGAGTGAGACAGGAGTCTTCTGAAAAATAATTCTCTTATTAAATGACCTGCCATTTGAAAAGGGACTCACACAGCTGAGCTGAATTAACATGATAAAAGCGATCTCAGATACAGTATTTCCTATCTGTTGAGTATGAATCACTTAATGTCCTCTTAATGCAGCCTTTCTTTTGCCTGAGTGTTTTTAGAATGCTAAGTCACAAAGAAGCAAATGCAATATTCAGTTCATATAGATTCCATACTGTTGCTGGATCATTCCACATTTCCAAGCATAAAGGAACGTAATTCAAATTTATAACTCATATTAGCTACTCTGGCCAAGAGCAATTCAATATTTTAACATCAGAGCTTGTTTTCAGTGACACTAGTTGGTCTCAGCTGATTTTCTGCTTGAACATATCTCAGAAAATGCTATACAGAAGTGTGACTGTTTTAGTACTAGACTATATCAGACAATATTTAAATTCCTAATTTATTTTTTTACCTTTGACTTGATAATTATTTTAAACTCATGCACACTTGCATGTTTCAGAAGAGCAATCTTACAACAAATAAGCTTATGTGGGTATTTGTTTTTCAGTATTGTACTAAACCAGTTTGGCATGTAACTTCCCTAGCTGTTCTTTAGGTTTGTTTTTAGTTTCTGAACACAATATTGGTATGTATATGTACTTTACACTTTTTTTTTCCCCATTATCTCCAAAAAAGGCAACATTTTAAAAAATCATAATAATTCTTATTTTAGAATTATTTGTAGTTACACATATTGCTGACTCCATGTGTGCTCACCATTTTACCAAAAAAAATTACACTCTGAGGAAAAAAACTGTACAGAAGAAATGAAAAAGAAGTAATTAATGGATTTGCTCCCCTTTTCGTAGTTATTGTTAGCTGTGATTTCAAAGATATTTAGTTAATAAAAAACAGTTGTACATTTTGTTGGTCCTTTCGTGGGGTGTTTTTTGGCTGGAACCTCTGGTTCACACAGAGGGGCTCAGACCTTCTAACTGCTAATCATAGGTTTGATATATGGCACTGTGGGTGTTGTTATGGTTCCACAACTTCCAGTTACCACACCTGGTAAAACCAACAACTCCCAGGTCTAAGAACATTCCCCTGTCACCTTCTCTTCTGGATTGCAGTCTGCAGTTATTCTTGTCATTGCCCTCTATGACCTATTTTAAGGGATGGGGGAGCCTGAGAATTCCCAGTTCTTATTGTCTTGATTTGGGGGGGTAAGAGCTGCTTCCCCAACTTTGAAGCCATTTCTGTTCTGCTTCAGAACAAGAAATTTACGTTTTTAAATTAGCAGGCTTGAATAACCTGTGTCTGACAGGTTTAAAGGCATCGTTGAGTAGCTTGACTATTAATGTTGATTTTCAATAACTCTTGCAAGACAGGGGAAGTTTCAGGAGAGAAAAAGAAAGTTAACATTTCACTGTTTAAATGGAATGTAAAAAGAGATGACCCAAGTAATTACAGGCATGTCAGTGTGACATAAATCCTTGGAAAAATCTAATGTGAAATTGAATTAATAAAGAATTAAATGACAGCAGCATAATTGTGAGTTCATTTGTGTTTATGGAAAATAATCCTATCAAACCAGTTTCACATGAAATTTTCTGTAATTTTGGATTATTAAAGGATAATAATGTTGTATAATACTCAGACTTCTTTACTTGAAACAGGATGAAGAACTTTAAGAAATGTATGGAATGCAACAAAATCAAAATGACACACATTTAATGCTTCAGAAAATGGTAAATGAGGTCTCAGTTTGTGAAAAAGGAGTCTCCCCACAGAGATCCGTCCTTGGATCTACTTTTTTTTATGTGTCTCTCAGTGATCTGTAAACATGGAGCTATCACTAGAAAAGCTTATACATGATTAATATGGAAAATGTCAAAAAAAAAAAAAAAAAATCACAGAGGCATAAAAAACCCCAGGATTCTGTGATCAGCTGGAAAGAAGTAAAATGTATTGCAAAATATATGGTCAATGTTTAATAACTAATACCATTTCCCTGGCAGTGATGCTTAGACCTCCTCTGGAGAACTTGTTCCATTTCTCTCTCCACAGTGGAAGAAGTGGCTGTGGTTTGTCCCTGAATCCTTTCCAGTGGCAGACAATTAATGACATAAAACTGACGAGGAACAATAGCTGGAACTTGGATAACTGAGCTTAGCCATGTGGAAATTGTTTGGCTTGATGAAGAGCAAAATATTACTCCTAAACTTCTAAATTTAGCAGATAAAAATATAGCAAGATCCGTGACCTCAAAGTTAAAGCATTTCAGACTAAATTTGAAGTACATATGTACATTTTTTTGCTAGGCTCAATATATTCTTTCAGACCTAGTTGAAGATATGTTTAGGAAACATGAGAATAACTGTTAATTTCTCCCATTTCTTCTTTATCTCTTTCTGCAGCAAGTAAGATGCAGCCTTGGACATACTTTTCAGCAGAAATTTTTGAAAGCCACTCCTATCAATGTTTATAAGTTTTCTTACGAAGCACATTTTGACAGCTCTATTTTTCCCCCCAAGATTGTTTAATCATTTCACTTGGTGACCCTGACCTCATTTTAAGCCAAAAAGGTTATGGCATCGTTTTGATTTTACTTTCAAAAGCTGATGAAGATAAACACAACATCTGCCAAAACACATCAGCTGAGTTTGATCATATGTACTTCAGTCTTTGTAAGCATGCCTTTTGGATCCACAGTTTATCCTTGTTACAGACAGTAGTTGGACATTTGAGAAAACTTCTGCTATACAACCATGTGAAATACTCAGAAAGTCAACCAAATGTGAAAACATGCAGGTCACTGGATTGTGGTTTTCAGCTTTTTCTCCAGCGTAAGAAGTTCTAAGCTTGTTGTCAGAAATGGCATCTCCTCTGGCCCTTAGTTGCCATGAAAGTTTAGTGTTTGTTTTCTTATACTTGCGGGTTGATTAAGTTTTTGTTTCCATTAATACTCAACCCTGGATGATGAGTACTCTTCCGATTAGTAAAAAATTCACTGCTAAAAGTATTTCCCTTCTGAATATCTCTCATTTTATTTTCTGGATTAGTTTTAGCTCTTTCTTTGCTCTTACTGAATTTCTGCTCATTGTCTAGGTTTTATTAGAATGACCAAGTCATTACAGAACTTTGCCTGTTCACAGTGGGAAATCTTCACTAAAATTAGGGGCCTATTTATGTTTATTTAATGAGATAGATTACGTGATACTTTCTTCATTTTCTCTTAAGTAAGCTTGATCAGCATCATTTGAGGACACTAAAACTGGGCTTAGTATCCCAGAAGCAGTCACACAAATGATATAATGTAAAGTTCTTAGGGGGAGAAACAGAGATTTTTACTTAGACCACAAAAATGACGTTCCAAGTCTATCCACAGTGTCACTCTAAGAAGTTATTCTTAGCTAGTTTTTTGCCAAGGCTTCTAAAACCTGCTCCAAAGCACCTCCCACATCCTGGAAACATGACCTGTATTTGGTTTTCAATGGGCAATACAGGAGTTTGTATTTCAGTGTCTTTGTTGGGGTTATTCAGCATGCTTTGCAGCAGCACCTTCTCATTCCATTACCTGTGATTTTGCTCAGCTTTGTCAGTCCCAAAGTGTGTCAGGGATACCTTCATGTTTATTCTTCAGGTTAGGTGTTTCCAGTAGCCTCGGGACAAAAGGTGATGATACTCCACTAGAAATACAGCTGTTGGAGGCTGCATTCTTGTTCACAGTTAGTTTGTAATTTACTGGCTTTTAATCCATTTAGCAGAGATGTGGTATAATTTTATGTAATTTCTGGTTTTGGAATTTAAGCTTTCCTGGTGCAACACAAGATTACATGGCATTTGCAGTACCTGATCATGCTTGCAATAATTTTACTTTATATATTTCAAAGAAAAACTCTGTTGCTTCTTGCTTTTCTTAGTGTCATCCAGATATTTTGCTCTAGGCTTTTTTTTTTTGCCTTCTTTCTATAATCAGGGTAATGCCTATGTTTTAGTTGGAGAAAACACTATATGTTCTCTGGAACTGAAACCTATTGACACATTTCCTGCTTAGTACTAAATTCAGCCTTACTAACTTTAGCCTTATAGCCTTTAAAAAACTACACAGCTGGAAGAAACAATATTTAGGGCACCATGACTAAGAACATAATTAATCTTTGGGATTTTTTATATAGTCAATATGAACAGTAACCCCTAGAGACAGGGCTTTTTCTTAATGGAAGAAAAAACCATGAACTTAAAAGAATGAACTTAAAGTTTAGCTTTTTAATTGATCTTTTAGTCTCACAAATTTCCATTTCCTAAATGCTTGGCAACATGTGGTTCTTGCTCATCTATTTTAAATCAGACACATAAGTTGAGGCCTAAATTAAGGACTGTCCAGGAAGACCAGGAGAGGCTGGGAGAGTGGTCCAGCAAGAGTCTTATGAAGTTTTGTATGACCTGCCACTAAGATTTCTCATGGTCAATGGTGCAACTCAGCCACCTTCAGCTGAGAGCCAGATAAACTAGCACATGCAGGTGTGAGTTGTCAGCAGAAACCCTCTAAGACAAGGGTATGTCTCGGGTCACAGTTCCCTTGTGTGCTTCCCATGGTAGCATCTCTCTTCACTATTGGTTAACGTAACAGTCTTCAGTTAAATGCTGAACGTCTTTCATCAGAAAAATCCACCTACACCAAGGTGAGAGTGGAAAAGAAAGTCACTCTTCATTTTAAGCAGCACTGGAGACAGAGTAACCACTTTCCCTTTCTGATTCCTCAGCTGACTGATCAGAAAACTCACTGATTTATGTGTTAGTTTTTGCAGCCTTTAGCTGTGCTTTCCAAATGATCTAGGTAGTAATATAAAAAAATGCATATATATACTTAAAGACAATGAGTTTACTTTATGTAGGTGTAAAGGACAATTTTACTGCTTCTTCAAGCTCCCCTTTCCTTTCCAACCACTTCAGCCTGAAGGCAGGGTGAGTATCAATGCCAGCATTTTCCTTGACTGAGACTTTGTGTGAGAACACTGATATGGCAGTGAAGACCTCTGAGAAGAGGCTTCCTGGGTCCAGGGAAGGTGTCAGGAACCAGCAGCCCTAGATACATCCCAACAACTGCAGTGTCTGACCCCATCCTTTGTGCATTTATTATAAGAAGGTTAATTTCCATGGCTGTGATTGAGCACCAGCTGAGGTGCTCAAATGAAAGGTTAAATCCTTTGGAGCCAGAAGGCTTTTCTGCCCCAGACCCAAGCTATCAAAGGGTTAATTTAGTGTAAGCTAACAGTAAAGAACAGAAATCAGGAATCTAGCAGAGGAACAGGCAGGAATAAACCTGCTGGCAACTGCAGAGTGATGCTGATCAGCTGTGAGCAGCTGGCTGTGAGCTGAGCTGAAGTGTGTAAAAAGTGAGAAAGTAGGAGATGGGCAGGACAGCAGCATTTGTCTTTGCTGGGTTTCAGTGCAGATTAAGAAATCTTCCTCAAATAAAAATCACTGATTTGAGTCTGCAAATCCAACTTTAAATTAAAGTAACACTATGTCTGAGCCTTGCTGGAGTGCAATCCCAGTGAAATCAATGGATAGACTCCCATTAACACAGCAGGGGTTAAGTTCTTTATTAGCTTGAATCCTATATAATATGAAAAGTTCTTGTTTGAACTTTCATTCCACATAAATATTAATGCATTTAAGAACACCTTGTCTACATTTTAACCCCTTGAAGATACTTTGAGGGTGTTTTTCTTAAGTTTCTAAATTTAATTTATCAGAAAGCATCTCAGAGCATTTTCACATACTAAAAAGGAGAACTTGTCCCTTCATATTGTGGTAATCCAAGTGACGTTGTTTAAAATTAATCTATTGCTGTAGTCTCTTTTAAACACCAGAATTTGTCTCGAAATTTTTTTTAGTGTATTTTGTGTATTTGAGTGTTTTTTGTGTATTTTTTGAGACTTTTCAGCTTTTTTCTCTTACTGTGCTTGCATGTAACATATTTTATTTTCAGTCCTTTCCTGCACTGGAAATGCACAGCAACTGCTGCAGTATTGAGTCCTCCACCACTGTTTTGTGCATCCTTGTGCAACCAGTAGCTGCTGTAGTCTGCTGTTTTGGATAAATAATGGGAGTTCTCAACCAATCTGCATATATTTCTAAAACGAGAGGACTGCAAGACAGTGTAGGATTGTCAGAAGGACAACCTGAAAGCCTTGTGTAACAAACACTCTCAGGGACTGTAGCGGTGCAGTTTCCACTCTCCTCCCCTATGCCCTCTTTCTCTCTCTAATTTTGAAACACTCTGTGCAGGGTGTGATTTCCTCCCCCGTCTCTGGGCCACGAGCCAACTGAGCATGAGTGGACTGCAAAATTCAGAGGAACAGAATGTTAAATCATCCCTTTTACATGCTTGGGTCCTGCTTCTCCAGTGGTGTGCAAAAAGCAGGAGACATTAAGGCACCCCCCTGACATGCCTGGCTCCTGCCTGTCCTAATGCTTGGGAGTCATGATAACAATCCATTGCCTCCTGACAGCTTCGTACATCTGTACCTGGGTCATGTAATATCTGTACCAGGACCATGTCTCAAAGGGCATAATACCAGTATTTCCAAATCTTGTGATATTCTGCGTCCACTCAACTGGTGGAAAATGAATGCAGAGAATGAAGCAAATATGCCAGAGGAATGATCAGAAAAGGACTAGAGAACAAACCAGAGCACAGCACTCTGTCCTTTTGTAAGTTAAAACCAATAGGTGCAGTTTCACTCCTATTTCAGGACATCTTAAAACTGCAAAAGTTACATGGGTTGCAAGGTAAACACAGTCAAAGAATGACTCCTTACTAGTCACAGATGCTGAGCCTGGAAAAGAGACAAATGAGTGGAAATGCAAAATACAAAAAAGAGTCTTGTTGTTCTGGTTTGAGCCAGGACAGAAGCAATTTTCTTTTTAGTAATTTTTTTTTTTTTTTAGTTAAGTAGATGCACTTGCTGAAATTAACAGCATGTTCTTCACTCAGAACCTAATTATAGAATTGATAACTCTTGATGTTTATAGTTACTCCTGGAGAATGACATGCAGAACCAAGGCCACTGCTCACTTTTGCTAAACTTCTTGTGCACCATAAACAAAAAAGAGTGAAGGGGCCACAGCTGCTACTCTCCAGTGGGAAGGAGCAGACCAGGCAGTTGACCAGAATTTCCCAAGTGAAGTATTCCATCCCATACATGTCATACTCAGTATAAATCTGAGGGATCATGCAGATTAATTTCTCTTTTTCTATGGCCAGCATCCTGGGAAGACTTTTCTTCTGCCTTTGATCCTAATCTGTGTGTTCCTGAATCAGGGAATTGATCAAAGTATAGGACAAGAAGGACAAAAATGACAAAATTAAAAAAAGTATTTATTATACCACATTCTTTATTTGCTCTGGTAGCCTCTCGTTTAACAGGTGTCAGCATGAAACTGACAGAAAACATAGGATAGGTGAACATTGCACACATCCTCCAGATGAAGCTCTTGGCTGGTATTCTAGACAGCTCCCCACTGTTGGTCTTTATTTCAAGTTTTCTGCTGCAGTGTAAAAAAGTCCTATATCTTTTGTGAAAATATTTACCAATCTGTCTTGCATGGAAAGCTCCCAAATTGCTCTTGTTTGAGTTGGCTCTCCAAGAGAAACAGTGGTTGTCTCAGAGACAAAAAACTGGTCTATGTTTTGTGCAAAGGTGTAAGCTGCCTTTAGTATTTTAAGAAATTCCTGCAATGGTTCTGACTTTTCATGAAGGCTCAATTCATCCAGATCAATGCTGGGTTGCACACAACAGCCAGAAATAACTGTAAGTAGAAACATGATTAAGTATTAAAACTTTAGTTTGCTCTTCTCAACATGTCAGACTCTTCAGTTGCAGGAATTTTGTTTGGGTGGTTGGAAATGTTGTTCTCTTGCCTAGTGCCCACTTTCTCAGTATGTAGCAAATCTGCTTATATCTTTCTGACATTTGATGAAAGTCCAGAATGCTTCAGTTCCATATACTGCTGTGTAGGTGCTGTGTTATTAAATTGATGCTATGAGCTATCAAAGCAGTGGCTATATTTCACTAGAAAATAATGTTACTAAACATGAGCAAGCACAGAGCTCGTAGAGGCAGTTGTGATTCTTTCATGATGAAAGTGAAATGCTGTAGATAAAATATTTTCTGGCCTTGACAAATACTACTTTTTGATTTGACCAGCTCAAAGGTAGAGCTAGGTTTACTGGAGTTTGTACATAACACGACATATCTCTGGAGATTGCACAAACTTATATGAGATCAGATACTTAATTTGAAAATTTTTATCACCTTAAATTAAAAAGGAAAGAGGATATTTAAAATCCCTGTCTGGATACACATGTAGAAACTCGCATTCATCCTACTATTCATTTTAGTCAATGTTTCTTCTGTCTAATGTGGCCTTTTCAGTATTCTTTTGGAAAAAATCCAAAAAGATTGGAAATTCATGTTTTATTGCTTTAGCTTGAATTCTCATGTTTGAAAAGATTGATAACATAAGGCAAACAGCCAGTGTTACACTGCAATGTAGAATGGCCTTTTCCTTTGCCAAAATGCTGATTAAATGAATTCTGACCTATATTGTTTTTTACATCAGTGCCCTTTCACATATACAAAAAATTGGGAATAGGTATTATTAACCTCAATGTAGTATGACTTAAATGAGAAACCAGACTTTTATAGGTTCCTAAGTGAATTATTCTTTTTTTCTTAAAGTGTCTGTGGCTGCTTCTGTGTGCACCCAAAGGTTCAGACTAGAGGTTAGATTTAAAGAGATGCTTCTTTCAGAGGCAAAGTGGGTGACTCATGTAAGTACTTTACTGGGTGGCTCCTGATTTACATTTAAAAAGCAAGTTCCTCAGTTTGATGAGGTTAACCTATCTTGCCTCATTAGTCTGCAAGTGCACTGACTACAGAAATAATCAAATTAAGTCACCATAACCTATTCCTTACACATCTGGAAGAGGCTACATTTTGACCCCAGGCCCAATTTACAAGTTGTCATTTTTTATTATACGAAGAAAACAGTTCTGCATCTGAATCTCACAGAATTTCATTTGGAGCATTACAATTTGAAGATGAACTTTCTGACACGAGCCTATGGTGGGGCATACCCTCCACCTGATCCATGTTGCAAGTGTCAGCACCAGCCAACATTGTTCTTGTTCCCATAGCAAGTACAGTGGGCTGGGACAATTTGGCACTTTCTGACTTTGCCTGATAGTCCAGTGAGTTGAGACAATCTGGTACCTTCTTGTCCTGGGTACAGTGAGTTGGACTGATTAGGTACTCCCTAACCACACCTGGAACGCCAGTTGCCTAAGAAATGAACCTGAAACTCCTACTGCCTGGGTGGTAGCCCATGTTAAAAAGGTGCCAAGAATAGTGACAAGAATTATATCCCCAGTGAAAAGTACTGGCCAAAGCCAATTGTCTCCAATCCAGTAAACTGTGAGGTGAGGTGAGGCCCTTTGAGCTCTTTGGGACTGCAGGGAGCTGTGACCTGTATTTCCTCTTAAGCTGGGAACGCTCTCAAGGCAGAGTTTATGAGGGCCAGAGACCTACTGATAGATGCTGACAAAGAAGAGAAGTTAACAGATTGTCTGCTGGTAGATGCCAACAAAGGAAAAGATTGAACAGTTGACTATAATTGCATTTTGTGATGTTTGATTCTTAGGTAAACCTCTGCATCTCTTTGTGCACATGCAATTTGATTTTGGAAACTGCTGAATTTTTAACTAAGTTGCTGTGTTGATTATAAACAGATTGTTGATTACTGATGGATAATGTATTGCTAGAAAATAATACGTTCTAATGCTGTGATTTACTGTAATGGTGTTGATAAATTCTAAGTTGCTGTGACCATAGAGTCATATAGGATCCATAGTAGCATGCTGAATTAATGGCACTAAAATCCCTGTATTTAATTCCCTTAGACATAAATCATCGACCAAGTCTGGGACTAGGATCTGATCCAGCTGCACCTAGACTCCTGTCTCAGAAAGTCAAAGGGTCCACTCTGAACCTTGTGACTCAACAGAATGGCCTCCCTTACCCTTTTTATCCCCAGTCTCAGTGTAATTACTTTTACATCAATAGTGATTTAATCTTCCTTTTATGTGTCTTCTGTGTAATACCAATAGAGTGATACTTGCCATTGAACTTTGTTAGGTCACCTTTTTTTTTTTTTTTTTTTTTTTTTTTTGCTTGACTGATGAAAGCAGCAGCTGCGAACAATCCAATCTGAATAATAAATATCTGGTTTCTATGTTGTGTTGTTGGGGAAGAAGCAGTATGGTGTAGTCACTTTTGCAGCTGGCCTTTTTTCAGTGTATTTAAATGAGATGGCTGTGGGGAATGAATTGTTAATCAGTTCATGGAGTTGCAGGAAAAAGATGTCCAGTGAAACATGTATACCTATAAAAGAATATTTATCAATTTTCAGTCTGTAGGAAAAGTTAGGAAAAAAAAAGTAAAATTATCTAGGAGAAAAATTGATGATTTTGTATATATCAGAGTGATAGAAGATTTTCGGACCATAGATATCATGACCATTATCATAATTGTGACCATTTTGAAATCTTCAGTTCAACAAAGGATCAACATTTGTAGCTAGGTATGTGTTTATACCCAACAACAGGGAAAAATCAGGTTTGTTTGCTTGATTTTTTTTAATTATATAAGGCAAAATGAAACACCTAAATTAAAAGGAAACTACAGCCAAAGAAGAAAAAAACTTATTTTAAAAAAAGATACAGATGAAGCAGCAGAAGTCTTTGGAAAGGGTTACAACCATATAGACAGGAAAATGGGAATCTTGAAAAACAAAAATGTAGGTCTGGCAATGTGTTGCTGCCTTGAGAGAAGGTGTTGTGCTGGCATACAAAGAGGTGTTTTGGGGTTCTTAAGAGGACACCATTGCATGGATGAAGTAATGTTATATCAGCATCATTAACTTTTTGATCCAAACTTGGAACTTCATTAAACTTCGAAGATTAGTTACACAAGATTTACTGCCTATGAAGCAGCAAAGTAGCTGAGACAGAAACTAAGCATTGGACTCAAAATACACTTTTATCAGATCTCCTCATTTCTCTAAGTCTAGACCAGTTTGTTCCTAAATAAATGCCATTTGAATTAGCTATTTAATTTTGTCAGACAAAGAAATCTGTTCTCATGTTCAACAATATCTATTCAACTCTCAACTGCAGAATTTCTTTTCTTGCTACTCAGTTAAAATACCAATTAAACACTTAATGTTGTTAATCTTTAATCAAGAAAAAGAATGCTACTTTAAGCCCTTATTCAAGTCTCATACTGTTTTCAGACTCGTACAATGTTTTCTCTTGTTTATATGGAGTTTAATGTTGCATTCAGCTGCTCTACTAATGTAAGATGTAGGCAGTATTGGCTGGTTATTTGCATTCTTCTTATTTATGTTATAGTAGACATGACTGAAACAGCTTGCCTAAATTATTAAAGTAATTTAATAATTTTTGATACCTATTTTAAATAAGTACCTGATGTTTTCATCCCTTTCCTTTACTGAAATTTATTTTGCTGTATGTATGTTATAATTCCCATGCAAATGGATCCTGATAGGATTTCTGTTTGATTTTTAATTTATTGGCTTTTTTTCTTTTTTCATTTAGTGAGCAGTGAATGACTAAAATCAGATGAACTATATGTATCTGCTAGACAATAGATCAACTGTCTATGGGTGGTATACATTTCACCTAACTTTTACATGGCAAAAGTCAGTGGTCCAGTACTATACATGTTGGTAGGCTGGTGTAATGGTGATGAGGGATAAGCACCTCCAGAAAGCAGGGCACTAAGACTTGTGGGATAAATCAAGATCTTTCTCAGAAATGATTCTATGATTCTGTGAGTCAATGAAATGATCTAGGCATTGGGCTTAGACCAAACACCTGGCTTGCAGATGACTTTATTTTTGAGTGGAAGTGTTTGATGTGGAGATGGATGCACATGACGAAAATTGATTGATTGGTTCTTGAGAACTGGCCAAAGCTATGCCTCAGTTATATGAGTCTAAACAGCAAGTTTCCAGTAAGTTTACCCATACAGGTGTCACACAACCTTCAAGTCTTTTCTTATTTTCATTTATCACACTCTGTCATGGAAAGTTTTAGCTCTGGGGCCATGAAGTAAAGGGCCTGGGAATGGTTTGCATCAACACGGTAGTGGCTTTGGGCAAAATGCACTAAATAGTAATAATAATAACTGGATTTTCTCAAATAGAAATATTTTATATGCAGAAAAATCCATTGAAGCTGTGCTCTACACAAAGACAAAAATCAGGGCATGTAACCTGGGGAAGGACCCGAAGTGAGGCATAACAGCTTTAAACAAGATTTTGGTTACAGAAGCCATATTTCAGGTATATTTTTGCTTACATTTTTGCTAGTCCTTTAGAAGGAGGAAGACTTCTTGTAAAGTACAGCATTGTATCTTTATGCTGAAAAGCAAGTAAAGCATTTTCACTGAGACTGGAGTGTATAATGTCGGAATAAAATGCATATTTTTTCTAAAATTTACTTTTGAGATAACTGTTTCTTTGTCATTATTCTTTCTAGATTTCCCTGTGGAGGGATAAACAGGAAACAGTTGGCAGAAAATCATATCATTATCTGCTTTAATAAACTTGGGTTGTGAGGTTGTTTTGTTTTTTTTAGAGTGTTCCTCTTTATATAGATTTATTTTAGCACTTTATAATATAGGAGTTCTTCACTCATATCCAGTCTCCTGGAATCTTCATTATAGATTCTGTGTTTCATGACACCCTCTTTCTCTTTTGGATTAAAAATGCATTATTCTCGGATGTTGTTCAAGCTACAGAAAAAGGTATTGGTTGAGCAATTACTTCTTGTTTTTCATTATCAAAATAGCTATGTAGAATAACTCTTATTAATTAATGAAATATTCAGTGAACTAAACCCATGACATGGGTTAACAAATATGCCATGAAAATTTACCTTTGCATTTCATCTGTCAGTTTTCTTCTCCTGATACCACAAGTGCCCTGGCATCTGGCAAGAGATTTTGCAATTTAAAGCAGTTTGCTTCATCTGATTTATATGTACCATCTCCATCTCTGGAAAAGCCAGCACTATTCCCAATGCCCATATGTTATTAATGAACACAGAGGAAAAATTGTAATTATTATCTCTGACTAATGGTATTTTACAGCTTTCAAAGATCCTTTGCATCCTGTGATTTTGTTGCATGGAAAATCTGGGGGTTTTTTTCATTACCAAGCCTGGCTCCCATCTAGCGAGGCATTCATGACTGAAAAGTATGCCACATCACTTGATAAAGAAGAGATAATGAAATGTAATCATCGTTGCAATAAATGGCAAACCTCCCACTGACTGGCAGGGTTGATATTTAGTGCTGTTATATTTTTTCATGAGTTCAGTTTGGAAAAACATCATGCAGCTTTCACTTCTATTCCTGCTCTGTGTGCAGCATTCTTCCTGGCCAGCTTCAGCCCTCTGGGCACCACTGCTCTCAGCCTTAGCTGTCCTCTTTGGGAATTTGACTTCAGTTATTATTTGATGAAACAAGTTCATATTCACTCTTCTGCACTTTTGTATGGCTCCATTTCTCCTGAAACTTGTTTTGATTTTTGCCATTCAGGAGCATTTGTTTCTTCCAAGAGTGTTAAGAAAAGCCAGAGCAACATTTGGCTTTATAAAGGAAAGGAAACTCTTTATAAGAAAGAGGGATTTTAATGCTGTCCAGAGAAATTGCAAATTTTCCTCTCCCATGTTTGATCTCTAAGAACTCCCTTTTGTTGACTTGGGTGAGATATCAAATCTATCCTGGCTGAGGAAATGGTGTGTCATGCATGAATCCCCCTGGAGAAGTGCCATCCCTAACCTATCTGCCTCTCTGCAGGTATGCTTTTCAATTCACACAGCCCACATTTTTCCCATGCCTTTGACATGACTTCCAGGATTATGGAGCATTCAGTGCTAACAGCATAGGGTCCTGTCCTTCAAATCCATCTGAGTGGCCTCTATGTGGAAAGAAGAGAGTGGAACCTGAAGTTGGTATTAAATAATCAATACTCTTTTCCCTCAAAAAATTGAAAATAAAGTACTCAATCTGCCACTTGCACCAAATGTATATTTCTTTCATTCAACAATTTATTCATCATTTTGACCTTCCTAATCTTGCTGTCATATTCTCTAGATATAAAATAACACTTTTTGTGGTGAGCATGACAAATTTAAGGTCCAGAGGAGCCACTACTGTGATGTACAAAAGCATTACTCATTTTCAACTCTTCATTAGCCTTAGCATTTGGTTGGAGTTGGAGTAATTTTGACAGCTTTTTAAGGACTATATTTACTTCTTTCTGACATAAGTAGTTGGTCACTTGTTTCTTCCTGGACCTCAGCAGCTTTGGACCAAATCTGAGGGGGAGATACCCTCTTTCATATGTCTTTCTTCTCTTTCCTAACAGACCAGAAAACAGTGGAGGAAAATAGAAGGAATTTGTATTTCTCTCTATGAATGTCACAGGATTTTGAAAGCCAAGCAGAACAGAGCAACCTGAAAGTTTCATCAGTCACAGTGTCCTTGTTTAGGTGGGATGACAAACATGACCTGCATTACTCTTGACAGTCCCTTTGAGGGATTACCTCTCTCTCATCTCCAGAAGCTGTTTAAGAATTTGAATGGAATGACAGGGACTCTTCTACTTGGTTCCCCACCCTGAAAGAAGGCAGAAACATTGTACTTAGTGCACCTATCTCCATTGCTTCCTCCGAGCAAAGCTCTTGGAGGAAAGGACACAGATCTTCCACTGAAAACATTGACTCCCACTAGCCCCCTTCTTCTCAAGAAAATATTTTTGAAAACATGTTGATTTTGACCAGAGGCTATCTCTAGGTAGACTCTATCTCTCACAGCTATCTCTCACAGTAATTTCTTACTCTCTGATTATCTGTTGACTTCTTTTGTATCCTTTGTGGAGTAAGGTGCTACTCACTGGAAGGAGCCAATGATTTTCACATCACTGTAAAAACAGTCATGGAGGGGAGGATTCTTTTGAATCAAGCAGAACATTTTTTTAGGGATCTCCTTCCTGGCATTCTTTGGAGGCATCCCAGCTGGCACACGGTAAGGGACTTTGGCATCCTTATGTCCAAGTGCACATACTGTCTCAATCCTGATTCAGTATCAAGGCCAGACCCTGGCTGAGCATCAGGCCTCCAGCTGTCCCATTCCTGAGACCAGAAGCCTTGGTCCCAAAGGCACACAGAACATGCACACTAGCTGATGCTTCACAGCTTTCACAAGCTGCCTAGGCATCTGCATATGTGTACTGGCCTATTTTAGGAGACATGGTAAGAGTCCTTATGGACAAGCAGAGAAGGCTTGCAAAATTGCCTAATTGCAAGAAATCTTTCAGCATTCAAATTTTGATAAGGGCATTTATCAGGATTCAGCTCTAACATCAGGTACATTCACTACTTTGTTCCTTTGCATATGGGAGGGCTCTTTATTTGGATAAATGGTCTTTCATGTGTGGAGAACAAATGAAGTACATAATTTACTATGGCAGAAGTAGATTTATCACCTTTTGGTTTGCTTTAAAAGCCTAGACACCACTGAATAACTCCTCAAATCTCTTGGCACTAAACAGCCACTATGACTTCAAAGCAAAAGGAACTTTTTCTTAACCTCAGATATTCTTACTGTGATTCACTGTTCAATATTTAAAAGTGTTGATAATGGGATCCTATTAGCTAGACATATGATAAACTATATGGTAATGACTAGTGCCTGTTTTATCATGAATCAAAATATAGATATGCAGTATTTAATAAAAGTTGCACACTTTTAACAGAACACCATAGGTTTATAAATACCAGTAAATAATGTGCAACACTGACATCAGTGTGTCTAGGATTTTACCCCACATATGTCTCTTGTCTGTTTTATTGCATTGCTCAAGTAAACATGAATTAAATATTTTTTGTGTGTAAACCAGACTACAGTTTAGGCCTGAGGCATTGGGTTACTAACTTTCAACAACATAAGACTTCTCCAGTAAGATTTAGCTACTGCTGAGTGAAAGAGGAATACAAGAATATAATTTTTTTTTTAAGACCTTGCATTATTGTGGGGTAAAATGTTTGTCTCACTATCTTGTATTTCATAACTTTGTTTTATTATATTCTGCTTTTAGTGGCAGAAGTGTTTGGACAAAAGTTTCAAAAGTCCTTATTAAAATTCATCTGAAAAATACTGCTTTATATAGAACTAGGTTATAGATAGAGAATGACAACTGAACAAAATCACTTGACAGCTAATAGGCATTTTTGACACTAATTACTAAAATGAAGTTCTGTTAAAAGGAAAGACTTGTACACTGGGAAGCAAGCTTCACTATGCTTTTCACCCAGAAAAATAGTTCATCGCTTTAGAGATTATTCTTTCAGGGTCTCCATCCAACAAGACTGTTTAATCATTATGACTAAAACTGGATGTTTCACTATCTGTAATATAAAATACTGAAATGAGACTTTTTCTGTTTAATGCACCTAGTTTTATATTCATTACATGTCCTGAAGACTTAAGATTTTATTGAAACTGTTACTTAATTTTTTAAATGGAAAAATTTTCACGGTTTCCAGAGAAAAGGAAACTACCTTCTTCCCCTCTTCTCCTCATCTCTTCCCTCTTTCTCCCCTCATCTCTTTTTAAGTCCTGCCTCTAGCTGCCAAGGTTATAAAGCAGAACTTGAAATTTGTGACCATAGTACACATCAAAAATCTCAGAACAACCCTGAGAAGAAAACAAACATAGTGTCCACATGCATTTGTTTTTCATGAGTGCTAAACAGGAGCTCTGCTTATGATTGTTTAAGATTAACCTCTTCTTGCATCCCATACTGCCTTCCTTCTTTTCAGATGTCCATTCAAATGTAGACTGTTTTATTTTTAATTGCTCAAAGCAATATCTCTGCCCTACTGAGTCTCATGCTATCCCATGTAACATAGACAGTAACCAGGATCGTGCTCAGTGTCTATCCAAAAGGCGTGAATTTAGGCTAATAAAAAGCATTGAATCCTCTTCTCTGTGTGGTGCTTTTCACACAAGGAGAAGACTATGAAGCAGACATTTAAAAGGTGACAGACACATTGCTTAGTCTGCTGCTGAGAGCTGCTTGCAAGTCGCAGAGATTACTGTAGTTAGGAGAAGCTTTACAAAGAACAAAGGTTTGTTTTCTAATTTTTGTTCTGAGGTCTCGTAACCATTCCTTACATAAGGTCCACATAATGTTGATTACTGATTGGGCTGCACAGACCCTGAGGGTAGCAGAGCTCAGTTAATGCCTGACCACGAATCTCAGGTAGTTCCTCCAGAAATGTGCCACACTTAGCTAGGATGGTCCCTGGCCCTTTCAGCCCTTCCTTGAGCCAACAGGTTCGAGGTTGATAGCAGGTTCTGTAATGCATGCTGTGGCCTCAACATAACCAAACACTTCCCTGCCTGCCAGCCACTCTGTGCATCTTCAGCTTGGAGAGCCTGATGGAGATGAAGAGAGAACTGCAGTGCAGTGAAAACTGGATGGAGGTAAAACTCTCAGACAGTATCTTGGCTGATTGCCCGTGAGAACCCTGAGGAATTGTCCACACTCTCTACAGCCCAAGGACCTGTGTCAGAAACAGGTGCAACTGCAGATGTTTGAGGAAAAGCACACATAAAATTGAGTCAGAATGGGCTTTTACAGGTCAGTAAAAAATAATGGATAATTTTGGAAAAAATAGTTGTCTAGCACTGAATTATTTTGTGGAGCTGAAATTGCTGCCTAAGGGCAAGAAGCTGCTCTCTGTTGGTTGCAGTAGCTTTTGAAAGAAACCTCCAGCTGCTTCTCATGCTAACTAGGACCATTTACTTGTTCAGAACTGCAGAATCCATGGAAATATGACACAGAATCAGGTCTCTGTGCCAACATATGAACAAACTGCAAGGTTATTTTTCAAAGTCAGTCTTCAAAGATAAAGTAAGGATATAGGACATTTGAATCAATAATAAAGTAATTGTCTTTAAAGGTAGATTTCTCATTTGGATTTTTCTGCTATGGGGTAGGAATTCTAATGACTTTCGAGAATTTTGTCAGGGAATCAGTTTTGTTTCTGTTACAGAGGTGGGGCTTGCCTTGTCCTTGCTAGGTGGAGGCTATTTATGTGTACCTGTGTGCTTTGAGTAGTTAATTTCTTTATCACATTATGGATCATTAAGATGTGATGATGAAATTGAAAATAATCAAAGTATCTTTTAAAATGGCTTGCAGTAGACTCAGATTTCTTACTGATCCTCTGTGCTAACTCATTTTTAAAGACCACCTGTAGAGGTGAGAACTTAGAGAAACAAAGCAATAAGCTAAGAACCATGGCAGCTTAACTACATTTAATCTTGATGATGTAGCACACTCATCATGAGAGAAAAATGAATCTGACAAATTGGAAGTGCTTTATCCATACTCAGAACTTGAAAACATTTTACAACCTGGTTTTAAACTGCATTTTAATATGATGCTTCCCCTATCCTTAAAGAGGAAACAGCCTTGGCAAAAATGTAAGGGGAAACTCCAGGACTGACATCTTGAAAGGAGAGATTAAACTGTTTCAGGGAAGGCTGAGCACATTACAGTCTTGGGCTAGTTTTATAGGCTTACAAGTGAAACTAGTTTTGCATCACTGCCAACTGCCATGCAGTTAATCTGTCTAAATCCAAAGAGTAATTTTTTAAAATTGGCCATGGGTGATTTATCACAGTATTGAACTAAAATTTCTTCAAACTGCCACAAGCTTTTGTGTGATATTGTTTCAGAATTTCTATGAAGCAAAAGACATTTGATGGCATAGCAATGTGTAAAGATAGTGCCTCTACTCAGACAATGTGTCTTGAACCATTCAAACCAGAAGTGTTCCTTGCAGTTATGAGGCATACTGAGGAGATTTGTACTTGGCAATTGTAAGATGGAGCTCTCAGCAGAGATCTAGTCAGCTTTTTAGAAAACAAATCATTGTACTTAGCATCTTTGCCATGTAGATGTTTGCTACTTGGAATTCAGAAAGGGAAATTATTAAATTCTGTCATATTTACTACCTCAATGGACTTAATTTATTTTTATTTAAAATTTTAACGTCAGTATTCTTCACAGATTAGAGCAGCATGAAAAATAACATCAGGAATGGGCACAGCAACAAGATTCAAAAGGGAGAAATTTTTTTGCAATGCACAGTATAAACTACATTTGAAAACTATAAATACATGCAAGAACTAGCAATGTTTTTTTCCATCAGTTAAAATGTTTGTCAAAGTGGGAAGTCAAAATATATCACCTCTGACTGAGGTGATCCATCATAAGCATGCTGGACAAATAGATACCAGAAAATTAACATATCTTAAATTTCATCTAGTTCCAACCCCCCTACATGGGCAGGGATACCCTCCACTAGGCCAGGTTGCTCAAAGCTCCATCCAGGCTGGCCTTGAACACTTCCAGGCATGATGTGTCCACAACTTCCCTGGGCAATCTGTGCCAGTGTCTCACCACCCTCACAGTAAAGAACTTCTTCCTAATGTCTCACCTACACTCTCACCTACATTCTTCCAGCTTAAAACCATTACCACTTGTCCTATCAGTACACGTGCTTCTACAAATTCCCTCTCCAGCTTTCCTGTAAGCCCCCTTCAAGTACTGGAAGATGGCTATAATGTCTCCTTGAGGCCTTCTCTTCTCCAGGCTGAACAACCCCAGCTTTCTTAGCCTGTCCTCAAAGGAGAGGTTCCAGCATTCTGATCATCTTTGTGGCCCCCTTTAGACCTGTTCCAATAGCTCCATGTCCTTTCTGTGTTGCAGTCTCCAGAAGTGGCCACAATACTCCATGTGGGGTCTCACAAGAACAGGATAAAGGGGGAGAATAATTTCCCTTGACCTGCTGGCCATGCTTCTTTTGATGCAGCTCAGGATACTAGTGGCTTTCAGGCCTGCAACCACACATTGTCAGCTTGAGTTGAGCTTCTCATCAACCAAATCCCCATAACCTGCTCCTGATGGCTGTTCTCAATCTATTCTCTTCCAAACCAGTACTGGTGCATGGTATTGTCCTGACCCATGTGCAGAACCTGGAGGATGGAACAGGCCCACCACTAAAGCCTGTCATGGTCCCTCTGGATGGCATCCATTCTCTCCACACACAGCTTGGTGTTGGCAGCAAATTTGCTGAGGGTGCACTCAATTCCACTGTCTGTGTCTACAACAAGGATATTAAACAGCACCTGTCCCAGTACTGACCCTTGAGAAACTCTGCTTGTCACTGGTCTCCACTTGGACATTGAGCCATTGACTACTACTCTTTGAGTGTGACCATTCAGCCAATTCCTCATCCACCAACTGGTCCATCCATTGAATCCATATTTTTCCAATTTAGAGATGGAAGGATTTTGTGCAGGACAGCTCTGAACCCTCTGAACAAGCCCAATATACAGAAGTCCAAATATATACACAGAAATCAAAGTCTGTCTATGACAGGAATGAGAACAGAAAAGTTCCCTCATGTGAACTGCAGTCAAGTGTAAAGCATAGTTTGCTGAAAATACTGCTGACCATTGGATCTTGGAACAATATGCCACCCAACCTAATGAAGCATAAAACAATTTCTTGTGTTGTGTAGAGAAAAACATTACTTAAAAAGAGTAAAAAAAAAAAAGAAACATGAAAACTAAACCCCAAGCAACAACTTTTTATTCTATTATTGAGTAAGGAAAAGTATTAAAAAGAAACACAAGAACCCCAAATCTAATAATTTTATGAACTTATTTTATGAATAAGTTATTTTGCAATAACTTATTGCAAAAACTGAAGGCAAGTTTCAGAGAAAGTTCAGAAACTTTTAGCAATATATAAGGTAGAACAGAGCAAAGCTACCTCAGTGGGTGTATACTTCCATGAAAGCTAGGTATTCATACAGTACTAAAAGCAAAAATGCATTAGTAACATGTATTTTATGGGGGATCACAGCATGACTGTATTCCCTCAGTAAATCCCAAGCTCCTTCAGCTTTACCTACTGGGAACAGAAAATGTTCAGTCCAACATAGATGCAGATTATCAGAATTTAGATTGCAACCAAACTATTGAATAAAGAAAGAACCCCTGTGACACTTTTCCAGAGGAACTGCAGGATGGGTGTGAATACTTTTTAATTGAACAGCTACGTTCCCTAATTCACAGTTATGCAACACACCATTATTTTCCTTTTATTGTTTACATCAAAGACCATATAAATAGTTCCATCTAGTGAAGAAAAGAATTTTTTAGAACCCACAGTGCAAGACAGTGTTGTGCAAAAGAGCAGACAGCCCCACAGCTTCAATGAACTTGGCAAATGGGCTTAAGGAGCATTCAGTTAAAATTTCAAACAGTTTGCCAGCCTCTGTCAGTTCAACTCATCTTCTTTGTCCTAATGATCCCTGTTGCATTGTGTGGTATTGACAACATTCTGCAGAAATTAAAGTGTCAATGGCAAGTACATAAATGCAGGAAGAAATTTTTGCTCCAGTTCTTCTGTTCCTATAAACATGTGGCTTGTGGACATAATTAAGGAAATAAAACATGTCTTAATAAATATTCTGTAGCAGATAAAAGGTTGTGATAAAACGCATTTGCCATAGAGAGGCTAGAACTGACACTCTCATTTGAAGGAACAATATTATCTCTATAAATATGCTTGTTTCTTGCTATATCTGAAACAATTAGTCTGTAAATAATTTGACTTTCCAGTTTTCCAGCTATGAAATCAGCAGGGAGAATATTCACCTACTATGAAGCGAAATTCACATTCATTTTATTATGGCTGGAAAAACTATAATTTATCACCATCTTTCTGGTACTGTAGTTTGAAAACATTAGGACATCAATACTTATTCTTTCTCTTTGCTTACTAACAAGGGAAAAACTGAGTACCTTTTACAAAAGAAAGAGAGGTGTGCTTACGTAATCAGTAGATCAATGTGCTGCAGCAATATCCCAGGCTTCTTAGAAATAGGGCAACCAATGGTTTTGATGGCTATGGAAGGAGGCAAAAGGTGCTTAAGAACATAGTTTTTTAAGAACATTATCCATAATCTGAAGAGAAGTCAGTGAAGCTGGTGGTCCAACCTTTTTCTAATGAACAAACCTGAAAAAAATGAAACACACCAGAAATAACAGCCCAGTGCTCCAGTGGCTATGGAACATCGTGTGGGAGACATGGATTCAATTTACTGCTTTACTAGGTACTTACTTGTAACAGAGAATAACATGAGGCCTTGAAAACTACATCTCTGATATTGTGGTGAGTAGGGCACTGTTCTGCACACTTTCCCAAGGGCAAGATACAAAACAAGTACAGTGGTTGCCTCACCTGCTCTCAGCCAGCTAGAACTTGAGAATGAAGTATAAAATATTCATTTAGAAAACTACTTTACTAAATGGAGAAAAATGTTTCCTGGTAACTGTCTTGGGTTAATCATCTCCTAGATGGTTATTTGTCCCTATTGGCTTTAGGAGAAGTCTGGACATACACTTTGCAGTGGATTATATGCAGCGACAAAGGAATGAGTGCTGAAGGTCAGATCCCTTTTTCATGCCAGGATAGAGAAAGAGATCAGCAGTCATGTCAAACATTAATGTCCAGCCAGTCTAGATAATTTCTAGGTTGAAATTTGCATATTCTCAGGGAAAGCACAGGTGAAGGTGCCTGCCACTCTTCTGCAAAAGGTATTTTTTGGATTTCATTCAAATGTAGAATGAAATCACTTTTTACCCCCACAACACTTTTTTGTTTTGCTTTGTTGTTTTTTTTTTTTTTTCCCACCACAAATTCTTCATGAAACTTGATGTGCAGCACAAAAGGAATGACATGACACAACATCTAAGGTTTTACACAATACCTAAAGTGGTATAGGAGGGTATTGGATGCCATTATAAAGTTTGGCCTTTATAAAATTTCTTTTCACTTAGAACATAATTTGATTAATCTTCTTCCTGAAGATTACTTTAAGTAGTCTGCTTAAATTTATGGGATGTGCTCTATTTTATATATGTGCCATATGTGACATAATTCAGTCACAGTAGATTGCCTAAATGAGTGCAAAGTTTAAGTAAATCTGCATAACTCTCCACTCAAAAGTTTCTCAAATCATTTAATACCTTCCTCAGAAATAAATATACTGTGGTCTAGAGCTGGATGAAAAATGAA
The DNA here is from genome assembly GCA_038090715.1 of Florisuga fusca. Classification (NCBI taxonomy): domain Eukaryota; kingdom Metazoa; phylum Chordata; class Aves; order Apodiformes; family Trochilidae; genus Florisuga; species Florisuga fusca. The sequence goes on along the minus strand of JAAWXA010000021.1, from coordinate 6,883,377 downwards.
AAAAAAGTTATTAACAGGAAATTATTCAATGAAAAATGGCCAGATTTACACTAGGTTTTATTCACAATATATTATTTGACTAGTTTTACCAGGAACTGGTATGAATAATGTTTTCTAAGCAGTCTGGTTATCTCTTATATGAAATGAACATCTCAATGCTATTAAATTAAATTAAGCATTTCTGCAATATTATTCATGGTTCACTTTAGCCAAAGAAATACCTTATGCTGTGCAGCAGTTTTTATAGTGATATAAAATACTTTTAATACCTTTAAAACTATCCATGTTGTCTTGGGATTTGTCTGCAGTTAAAGAAATTCTTTTCTGCATCACCATTTCTGTACCATTTCAATATTTGTGTTTTACAATGGCTGCATGATGGCAATCAGTACACTGTCTTCATGAATAAATAATTTATTTGCAGATTGTTGGCTGATCAAATACGTATAAGATCTGACAGGTTTCTTGTACTTCAGTTATGCATAGTGTGTAATAATCATCATCATCATCATCAATCATCATCATCAATCATCTTATATCCTTTAACATCTCACAGTAGGAAGAATACTGTGGTGATGGGTAACAGATTTCAGTTGATAAAATACATGGTTTGCTTTTAAGATCAGGCAAGTGACCTGGAAGGTGAAGTTGTTGAACTGTAAAAAGCTGCACTGTGCCACTGATGAACTTGTGAAGAAATCTAAGGAAGCATGTGATTACTTCTGCAAATGGAGATGGAAAATGCATAGTTTTTTTGAAAATTAATTCAACTCACTCTACCAATGTGAAATGGTTCCTTGAAATGCAGTTAGTGCTACTAAACACAAAAAACACTGGCAGTCTTACCAGCCAACCTGCTAGGTACTCTAGCTGAAGTTTTCTTTGGTTGGTATGATTAAAATGTGTGTATTTAAGAGAAGTGACATAAAAGGTTCAAGGCCAAAGTAGTAGGTCAAAGTAGTAAACATTAAAAAATCTTTTTTTCCTTTCTGATCAAAGAGGAAAGATTCCACCCTAAATTAGATTATTAAAGCCAATGGAAATCATTAAAAAAGGTTTCCCAAACTGCAGGAAAATAAATGACGTTTTAGTATGAGGCTAAGACTGCGCCGATTTTTACTTATTATCTGTAGGGAAAAAGACAGTAGAAAAGATTAATTTCAGTAACTCTAGGTATTAACCAAGAGAAAAGTTAGTGTTATCCTAAGATGGAAAGAGTTTCTTCTCTGTTTCTTCTCTTCGTCTCTGTTTCTTCTTTTTAATTGTCTTCAATTTCCAGTTACATACACAGTCTCTATCTAAATGAGAATATTGGCTTAGTTTCTTTAATTGACTGCATTTTGATTTTCATCCTTGGACTTTGCCACAGAATGATTTTTAGCTAGTCTTTCTTCATGCCTTATTTTAGTTAGAAATCAGTACCTTTTTAATTTGCCCTAAATATTATTTATAATTCCTTAATTCTTTTCTGTCTTTGAAAAGGCCAAGGTAGTAAAATTTGCCAGACCGCTGCTGTTTCCTTGTTTGCCCTTTACATTCCATAACCAGCACCATTTCCTGCAGTATCAGAACTTCATAAATGTAAAATCTAAAGGTATATTTACACCTTTGCTTCTCACCAACCAAAGAAATACCTGATCTCTTTACAATAAGTGGAGATAGATGATTTCCTTACGTAGCATCTTAAAGTAGATGCTTGGCAATATTTTTTTTTTCCTCTGTAACATCTTTGCTGGTTTGTTGCACTTCTCAGGGCTGTGATTCAGCAGAAGCAAAGGTTTCATGCCTCATAGGCCAATAATGAATGCCTCTCTTGTGGGCTGTTGAAAAAACAGACCAAGAGTCTCCAGCTGGTGCCTTACAAATTTGTTCCCTGTCCTCTGTATCCAGGGCAACCTGAGCCTGAACCCCATCTCCTAAAATCCTAGAGCTTAGGAACTGAGGAAATCTTCTGAGTGTTGAGAGCCTTGTGGGGATGTGTCCTAGGCCTGTGCCCTCAAGGAGAAGATCAGATCTCCTTCTCTAAAAATTAAGTGAAAAACTAACTGCACTTTCTCAGTTTATGTTTAGAGCAGAAAGTTGTTCTGCTTTTGTGAGTGCTTCCTGGGACCTGCTTGCCACCAAAATAATTTTTTCTTTCTGCATTTTCATAGTTTTGTTAAACTAACCTCTTTGAAAGCCTGAAATGGAAACTGGAGAGGTCATATCATGACTACTAAGATATCAGTTAAGAATTATAGATTAGTCAAAAGTATTCTCCTTCCTTCAAGTATTACTTTGTATTTACTATAATTTTAAAATGTTTTCTTAGACCTGCTGGAAAGGGAAAAAAAGAAACCACCTCACTGTTTCCACATATTTATCGAAGCTTTAATGGTCTAATTTTATCTCAAAAGAAAAATAAGCAGGTTGAAATCCAGCATCTTGTTCTTGTGAAGGAAAACTTGCTACTGGATGCAGTTAAATCCATATATCCATGTATAGGTTTTATGGATATCCACTAATGAGAAAAATAAATGTTAAAAAGTAGCTTAAACCTGTTCAGTTTTTGGCTGTTCTCAAAGAAGGCCATTAGTTCTGTTTCAGGGAAGAAGAAGAAAAAACTTGTAGGAAGTTGAACTCCATTGATACATGACCTGCTATTTTCTTAGTTTAAGTGTTTATGTATGCTTAGTTCATTTGATTATATTACCTCAGGGCTGGCTAAAAATACTTGAAAGTAAATTAGAGAAAGAATTAACTAGAGTGTAATAGGAAATTAAATGATGATTGCTGCTATTTGCCAAAACTAATTGGGGAGGCAAAGGAATAAGAAAAATGAATTGAATTAAATACATCTACTGGCCCATAAGATGTCTTGTGAGAATTAAGGTGATGAGTAAGCAGCAAAGTAGAACAGCTGGGTGTCATTGTTTCACCAGTGGTCACCTCAATTTATGGTAAAGGCCAATTTATTTCTCCTATATCTCATTCTGAATAAGATCTGTAATTGCTCCAGGGAAAATACAGATATAAAAGATTCAGAGCTCGAGAGTGCAGATTGTGGGTGTGCTTCATCTTGGGCTCTGGTATTTTAAACTTTTTGTGAGATCCTTCAGTGAAAGTAAGAATTACCTCTCTGAGTGGTGTCATGCATAGAAAACCACTACAGTTTTCTTCTGTAAACCTGGTTCTTGCTCCTGTATAATTTATGAAAAAAAAGAGAGATTCAGAAACCCCAGAGGATCTCTCCAGGTCATGGAAATCAGGTTGTACAGCTGTGTGACTTTTAAAGAGTGAGGCAGCCAATATAACATAACAGCTAATCCACAGATAAGCACACAGGCTTGCATTTGATATTTTACACCATTCACTAAAGAATGGTTTCAAACAGCGTATTAAAAAAACAAAAGGAACCAGCAACCTATTTATGGCTGTTTTACTGAAGAGTGTAGATCGTAGTTTGGCTTAATTTGCTCCCTGCCTGGAGCATTGGTGAGGTAAGACTGTGAGTTTTACTGTATCACAAAATGCCTCTGGCTGCAGCTGGACAGACACTCTTGCTGCCATGCTAATCTTGCTTTCAAATACACTGCTATTTTACCCCTGCTCTGGGAAGCCAAAGGGGGCAACCCTCAGAAAAATATCTTTTTCTCTGACTCATGACAAACTGGAGTAGGAGAGATCAATGGATAGCAGAGACATGAAGGGATTAAACAATGGCTGCAATTTTGAAGGGATTAAATAAGCATAAGGAATCCTTCTCCCCTTCACCAGATTCCATTTTGCAAAGCTGTATTTTGGCCTACAGTATCTGACACTTCCCTCTCTCTCTTTCCTGTGTGTGCTGGCAGAAGAGAGGGATCTTGGATTTGCTGTATGTTTCTCAGTTTCCCACAGAATGGCAAATGTAGGTAAACTGAAGAGTAGGTTGTGGCTGGCTTAATTTCTCCCTTTCCAAGGCCATTTCCTAAGAAATTATGATTCTATGAGTCAAACTCCTTGTAGACATCCTGCAGTAGCATCACACTGCTGCTTGCCTGGAAGCTGTCTGCAGAGTGGGCACTTTAGGAAAGCACTTGAATAAAAATATTAACACTCTCAGGGTTCACATACAAAGCACATTTTAAAATTAGTCTTGAAGCCTTTATAAGCAACCCTTATAAATCATAGGGTGGGGCCCTGGGAGAAATATTTCTTTTGAAGGTCAGGCTGAAAAAAGGGACAGAAATAATAATGTATAATATGAATTTGATGTGCTAAAGACAAATTAAAAAAAAAAAAAAAGGAAAATTTGAGAATATTAAATCTCAGAGCACTTGAAATCTGATTTTTTAAAGTAGCTGCCTCAGTCTGCTACACTCACTGAGATCTGTGAATGTACATGAACCTTTCTAGCCAATGTTTTACTAAGTTTCTTATTAGTTACAAGACATTCCATAAAATAGTGAGAGACTACACGTAAGAGCTGGCAGTCTTGAGAGACTGCTAAACAGAACCAAAGCTTTGCTCAGCTCTTGCATTTGTAGCCAGCATCCTTGATGATAAAATGACTACTCAGGATAATGGTGCTGAGCTCAGAGATGGGCCCAGGAGCAGCATATGCTAGAGTCATGGGCCATTGATCTCTGGTACAGCAGCCCAGGGGCATTTAGTTCAGCATACATATAATTTTTGAGTATTAAGCAGAATAATGTATAGTTAGGAATCCTCATTTGACTAATCAATGTGCCTAATCTATTTTAAATAATTTAAGTAAGTGCAACGTTTTCTATATAAGCTGGTGTTAGGATTTCTAGATTCATATTATGGTGGAGAAAATGGAATTAATTTATGGTAATAGATATATAAACAATTTCAGAGCATGTGTTATTATGATTTTCACTAAAAGGTAATAGCAGCTTTCAGAGAGCCTCAAATAAATTCCAAAATAAGAGAATCCAGACAGGTAAAATGATAATTTATATTTTATCTCTCTTCTAACAATCCTTCTCTTCAAGTAGTGCTAGAGATTTAACACTAGAAAAAGATAAAATTATAATAGAGTAAGAGTTTTTTAGAATTACGGAGGCAGTGACATATAGTATAAGCTCAGAACGTAAAAATCTGAGAAAAATAGGCACATTCATTTCCTGTCTAAAGTAACTGCAACTACTTTCCTTTCAGCTTTACTGGCCTAATGATCCATAAATTTTGCTGTTTCCTGGTACAGTAAAAATATGAGTATTGCCTTAAAAACTAATTGGAAGTCCTGCTGGGTAAAGCCTGATATAATCCTATTTTAAATCTCTCGGCAACTGTTAAGACTGTGGAAGATTTAGACAGAGAAATTATAGTAGGGAGGTTTATTTCTTTTAAAGTATGCTATTCAGTAAGCCTGTATCCCTCTATCTCTTTTTAGTTAGATGTTCAAGTCAGTGGCACTTGAGAAGAGTGCTTTATGAATCAAGATATTGGTTACTTGATAAAGCAGACTCTTTTGTATCAGGATAGGCAAAAATCACAGCTATCATGATTTAAATATTATGGATTGTAACTTCAGTTGATGTAAACCAACATGAATCTTGATTCTAGTGGTTCCAGGTCAGTTTACATCTGTTGGGGATGGTCTTGTTTCAGACTTGTGAGTCCATCTGTATCTGCTAAAGAACAAAGGTAAACTCTAATAATTTACCATTTGAATCGTTCCTGAAGCTCTATAAAGTTCGAGAGTCTCTGTCAACCCTTCATACTCTCCAAGAAGGAAACTAGCAGCATGATTTATTGTTATGTTTTCTGTGTCACTTGTAACTCCAACATTTAAAATAAAGAGGGAGAACTCCTCTCAGTGAATGGGTGTAAGCTTCTAATGCTTTTCTAATTTTTTTTTCCATAAAAGACTGATAGTACTTGAGGTATTTAGTCTGTATAGGAGAAACTAATGAAAGACTTCAGTAACTTCACTTACTAACTACAGTGACTTATGTCACTGTTTAATAACCATTAATTTCAGTAGTTTATGTTGTTGGGAAGCTTAGCAGGGTCGCTTCAAAAGATTAGAGTTACAGCAGAGAACTTGGAAATATGTTTCAAAGCACAAACCAACCACTCCAGACGGACTGTCTTTATCAGGATTTTAATCCAGAGCAGTTTACCTTGAAACACAGACAGAGGCTCCAGGACATAGACTCAAAGACAGAGTGGATCACTGCAGGGTGCCTCTGTTACTAAAAATGTATGTCTGTCCTGCTGTCTTTAGGGAAAAAGTGTATCAGTCTGACACAAGATTTTGTTTCTTTTAGGGAAACTATTTCACAGCAACAAATACACACAGTTTAGTTTCTTCACTGGAAGACATTAAAATGAGAAACATACACTGTGAGGCATGATTCACCATGAAACAGTGGGAAAAATATCTTCTGCAGTGATAGATTTCAGAGATCTCCAGCATACACTTCCACAGTAGGAGACCATCTCATTAGCTTTTTCTCTTCTCTGCAGGCACAGCTGGAGAGCATTTCAGCTCCAAAAAGCAGGCTTCCCACATTTGATGCTCTCTTTCTCTGAGAGCTTAGACTTACACTGGAGTTTTTTCAGCTGCATTTCTTCCTACACACCTCCTTCTTCTGTGTTCTTCACAGCTGGAAGAGGGTAGGTTGTGGCTGGTAGGGTAGACTGTAGTTTTTAAGTACATAGGTAACTGTGAAGTTAGGTAGTCTCACTTCCCACCAGCACAATCTGGGCAATTTTATCCATATTCCATATAGGTGTTCCTGGGGGCTGGTGCTCAGACTGAAAAATGAAATAAGGCAACCCAAAGTCAGAGATTTCTGCTACTTCATCCTTTCTTTCAGTTCATTAAACGAAGCAAAACAACCCTAGCCAAGAAATGAGCACTCTTTGTTGTGTCAAGGATGACAAATGAGACACTGATAACATCTTCCAGAGACTCTGCTAAGGCAGGAGCCACCTTGAGGGTGGGAACACAGGACTGACAAGAGGTTTCTCACCCGATGGCTGGGACTTCTGGCAGTGGAAGGAAGACTCCATTTCAACCTTCAGATATTTAACCAAAAGTATATCTCCAGTGCCCTCGCAACAGAGGAGAAACAAGTCCTTCTGGGGAAAGATCCTGGGCCAAGAACTCAGCAGGATCAGTTCTCAGATGAATACAAGTGGAAGAGAGATGTCATGAAGGAGTGGAGTGGAGGCATGAATGAAACGAGTTGTTCAGCATGGACAGGAGGGCAGGAAAAAGAGGGATAATTGCACTCTCTATTAAGGAGACCCTTGAATGTTGAAAAATTCCTGAAAAAATAATCCAGAGGTCAAAATGTGATGGGGGTCTGAAATGACGGTAAGACTCATCTAAGAAAATTAATGTTGATCAGAGGAGGCAGCGGTGCATCCTCCTTAGAGTTAGGAAAGGAGGAGGGTGTGGAGAATCACAGCATTCTTGCTGTAAAGGTGATGAAGTCTAGGCTGAATAAATGAGATTTTTTTCAACCCAGTAGCAGTCCAGTGTGCTCTGCTGGAACAGGATTTCAAGAAATTGTAGAGAGACAAAGGAAGGACTACCACCGGCCAGAGACATCAAATGTGTAGTCCACAAAGAGAAGATGAAGTATCTGGGTTTATTTTGTCTATCAAAGAGGAGCTGAAGAGCAGTAGAATAGCAACTTTCAGCTGCTTGGATGGGGATTAATAAGGTAATAGGATCAGTAGTGTTAAGTAATGTAAGAGATAGTAACCAGAAATTGCTATTTTGCTGTTTTAGAATGGATGTTTGGAAAAAACCTGTTCAACAGAACAGTGGAGCACTGAAAAAGCCTCACCAAAGAGACTATTAAACCTCCATTCCCAGTTGTTTTTGAGGCTCAGGTATGGTTACAGCAGAGCTGATGTAGTTGACCTGAATAATCTTGGAGCAAGATGATGGACTGGATGACCTCCGGAAAGTCCTTTCCACCAACATTTCTAAGAGTCTTTCATCACAATAGAAAGAAAATAATTGGTGGTGCGATTATGCCTGATCTGACAGAACAGCTTGCATTCATGTTTTCTAAAATCTACTACCATGTAGGTTTAGTGCCTGACTTATTATATGGGTCCTGATGCATTTTTAATTAGAGTCACATCATTCCTGCCAAAGACACCCACCAACAATAATGTCTTAAACATATTGGGTTCTGAATGTTTTGGAGTCTGTTGGATGAAACAAATAATGTGGTGTTCTGTAATACAATGGAAGGTACCAGATCAGACTAAAAAGCATCACACCTTTAAATGTTCTATCTGGGACAACACCATTATCTCATGGACTGACTGACCTTATTTGGTTCTGTGACAATAGCTTTTCATTCTTGCATATTTAACTTAGGAATGTATCTGTAGCCTGCAAGAGTAAGGTCAGTCAGTCCATGAGATAATGGTGTTGACCACAGATAGAAACTTATAAATAACCCAAATATAACCTCTATAAAAGGAGACCCTGAAATATAGTTAGGTCTGTAACAGCATTTCACTATACTTTGTAGAAAGGAGTAACAGGCAGTTTAAATTATTTGTTGCAAAGTTCCTAGATTCATATGTACAGCTAAAGGAACAGACTTCAGGAAAATGAAACATTACTCTAACACAGAGAAATTTTGTAATTTTGATATATATCCAAACCCTTAAATTAAATTCTAGACAAGTGATGGTGAATCAGAGGACTGCATTTACAAGATCAAGCATCACAGTTGAATTGCATTCCTTATTTTCTCCTATTCTTTTATACTATATTTAGAAAAAAAGATACATGGTTTTCCAGCACCAAATAATATCATTGTAGCAAAAGAACTCCAGAATAAGGCCAACATTGCCCTTTAAATGTACCTTTCTGGGAACAGGCATATTGTCTTGCAGCAATAAAACAGCTACTACCTGGGCTATATTCTCTACTTTCTCAGGTGGGTAATAGGAAATGAAATTTAGGTTCTGCAAATTTGTGTATAGAAAGCAATTTGCTGTTGGTGAAGGACAAACATGTATGATTAACCTTGCCAAAGTTAGAACAATTCCTTCCCCTCACTGTCTCTGAGACTCAGTCTATCCCCAAAAGATCACAAGTCAAAAAACCCCTTCATTTCAGATAGCTCGTAAATATTTTTCATTTTTTCTTTTTTCAAAGCATAACTTCAGTGTGATGTGACACCCCAGTCAAATTTCTCAAAGACAAAGTGAAACATCAGTGTTGTAGTAGAGGTTTCTCTTCAATCACTGTCTTTTTCTTCCTGTGAGATCTGTAGAGATAGTGTAAAGCAATAGGAAAACTGATAAATCTAAGGGTCTGGCTCAAAGCCACGACTGAAAATGAATTCAACAAAAATCTCTCTAGGAAGCATCTGAAGCAATGCCATGAATTAAAATACATTCCTAGAGAAAATGTGTCCCTATTTTAAAATATGTGGCAGTCCAACCAGAATACCAGGCAAGATATGAAAGTATTTTTCTGTATTGCCCTGCACAGTTCACCTCCAGCACTGACTGGAAGGGTTTTCCTAAGTGGAACCAGGTCTGCATACATATTTTTCAGACTGAGGGCTTCATTGTAAAACACAATAGAGTGTGAAGCACCAACTGCTGTATTTCAGCAACTGTGTCAATTTTGCAATGTCTGTGCCAACCCAGTGCTTGGCCCTTGTCTCACAGGAAAGATGGCCACTGGAATTCCCTGGGTGTACACCAAGACAGAAGAAAAAAAAAAAGATGAAAATCAATCATTTTTCACTTCAAAAATTTATTTGAAACTGGTATTTTACCCACCCCCACACTCCCATTTTCCTCATATATTTTTCTCTTGTTCAAGTAATAAAGCAAGGCTAAATAATTTTCATTCTATGCTGTATACCTCATGCAGAGAAATTTGGACTTGAAGGCTCCTAAGAGAAGATTGTTCTCATGATATATAGTTAACTTGACTGAGAGAAACTATAGGACTGTGACCAAATAATTCAAAATAAATAAATTAGTATCTGTGTCTGCTACAAATATCTCTATCAGAATGCAATACATTCCTGTTGAGCCAAAGATTTTACTAAGAAAGCTTCATTGTTTTTTAAAGAGGCAAAATGCAGTACAAGTAAAAAGTGGATTTAGATGAAAGTTTTTTTCTGAGTTAGGAGTTATGATATTAATAATTAGGTAGTAATTGTTCAACAAGATGGTTAAATTTATAACATAACTAAATACCTATCTTTTGAAAACAATTATTTTTTTATTCCTGCCTTTCTCACTATAAATCTTTTCAAAATCTTAATTATTATGGGGGACTATTAACCACAGTGAAAGGAGCTGATCCTTTTGTATTCTGGTATGGTGTGGCTTTGATGCAGAAAGGTGCTCTCTATATTCTGTTCAGAGTTTAAGATGTTCACTATTTGAATCTTCTTAAAGCAACATGAAAATATTACTAGACCTTTTGCTCAGTGACATGTGGCATCGTCAGAAATTGGTAGCTGTGCTGGATTTAGGTACCAGACATAATTTACTGTACACTGATTACTCAGTATCACTATAAAACTTTTGCAGTCTAATAACTTATCCTCTTTTCTAATGGGTTTACCAACTTCCTCACCCCCAGGTTTTACATAGATCCTTAGGAACAGTCTTCTGTGTCAAGGAATATTCATAGATCTCATCACATCTGTACAGGTAGCTTGCCAACTCCCAGCAATACCTCTACTTAAACAAAAGAAATTGAAAGTACACACAGCTTTTCTGAAATATCCAACAGTAGCCGCTTTCTGAAATATCCAACAGTAGCCGCTTGCAGGAATTAGATGCTAAATAAACAGGCTTACTGGTCTGTCTCAGCACAGGGATTTGTATTTGCAAATCCAGCTTTGCAACAGTCAGCAAATCCAGCTTTGCAACAGTCAGTGAGGATTCAGCATTGTCTTTGTTTTGAACCCTTTGCTCCACCTGCACAGGAGCTGATATAACAGCTGGGTCAGCACACCAGCTGATGTAGCACTCTGGGAAATGTTTATTTAAAATGAATTAATTGATAATGGGAGAAGAAATTCACTTCCTCTGAGATGAAAACAGAACAGCATCACACACGTATGTCAGACAACTACACTCTAGGAGTATTCTGTCTTTTCAAGGCTCATCAAAATGATGGCAGTGAAGACAATGCTCTGGTGTAAATACAGAAAGAGTCAGTTCTCACAGGCTTTTGACTTGCTAGGATGAAGCTCAGTTTCTACAGTTTATGTACATTGTGAAAGAATAACAAAGCAGTAGGAAAGAAACCAGGAGTTTCTGCCTGATTTGGCAACTTCAGATTATTTGGTTCACTCATTCACTTGACTGAGAAGACCCTTAATGTGCTTGTTTTTATCTGAGAAACAACTCTCATATGGCCTCTGGGGAAAATCTAGTAAGTGAAAAAACCTGTTCTCATTCTCCTGATAATTGAAGCAACTAATTCACAAGTGAACTGTACAACTCATTAAAAAGCAGTCCTGTAACATTTTAGGTACTGCAGCTGCTGTGTTGATTTTGGGAAGCAGCAACACTCTATTGAGTATTCATTGTCCAAAGTATCACTGTGAAGCTTAATTAAAACCCCAAAATCAACAATCTCTAACTCTAAAGCACAAAAGAACTGAAGATGTCTCTCCACAGAGAGAAATGTCTCCACTTTCCAGAAGTTCTCATGCAAGGATAAGGAAATAATCCAAGTTTGCATCACCTGCCAAGGCAGCCCTTAACAAATAAAGACCATTCCTTATTTTCAAGCTGTATTCACTACAGGTGTGAAGTTGCAGGACTGTGATCAGGATCAAAAAAACCCAAAACCCAGAAACCAGCCAACAAATCTTCCTGCCCTACTGTTTGACACAACTGACATAGTCTAATTCAACTTTCTTAGCTCTTGAAATCACACAAACCCAGTGAAACTCATTTGAAGTTCTTGGTCTAACAGAAGCTTTGCTGTTTCAGAAAAGCTAGAAATTTCAGTCTTTCTAAATATCAACACTGTCATGGTTTTCCTCACTTTTACTTTGGTGTGAACTGTGTCTATCACTTCTGTTTGTTTGGTTTTTTTGGGTTTTTTTAGCATAATTGGGAAAGTTCATCTTGTACCTTTTACACACTTTCTCAGATCTGAAGAGCTAGAGCACATATTCATATGTACAGAGAAAAAGGCAGGAAAAAACAGCTTGGATATCACTCTTATAATTTCAATTTACCAGTAATTGCTCCAAGGAAATAAGAAACAGCAGTAAAATACTACAGAAATGAAAAAAAGAGATCTGCTTCATCAAAATGCATTGTGAAATGGAAGTGACTGCAAGATTTTCCACACAATATTTTTGCATAAGCATTTTTCTGGTATTACTCTCTAGTCAGCAATCTGTATTGGGAGCAGACAGACTGTAAGGTTCTCTTCTTGCTTTTCCATGGCAGCCCCCATTTACCTACAGTCTTGTCTAGGAAGAGCATCACCAGAGCCCAGCTTGAAAACAGGTTGGCAGAGGCCCTGTATGGGAAACGTCATCCAGAGCTAGGAAATGAAATCACCCATCCTTTCTGGAAAAGGAGTCATGCTGCCACATATTAACTTTAAAGAGAAAGGTCAGATCTACTGAGTACAGATGAAAGAAGTCTGGGGAAAAAAAAAAAAAAAAAAAAAAAAAAAAAAAAAAAAAAAAAAAAAAAAAAAAAAAAAAAAAAAAAAAAAATACTCCAAAGCACTTCCTAGACTAGAGATGGTCTCTGTTTCCCAGGGCTGGAGCAGTTCTCGCACAATTTCCTCCAGATCTTGGAAGTGCTTTGGTATGTATCTGTTGGATTGAAAAACAGGATGCACAGATCTGCTCTTTTCCTGGATGTTCTTGCAAAGCAGGTCACAGCAGTAAGAAGTAGCCAACTGGGCAGCACTTGCCATCCTTTTGGCTGAGCTGGCTTTCAGCAAGTATAGTATCATGTCCACGGAGAGAGATAAGAAGTTACACAGTCCTACCTGTGTGTAGCAGCCCAGACAGGTCTGCATTGCTCTGACCCTCAGAAACACATGAAGCTGCAGTTGTGAAGATTTCTGTAGAAAAATCTGTTTGTGACAGAGTAAGTGAGAAGGAGGGTGTGCTCCAGAAGATAGATCTGACATGCTGTCTATCAACACTGCAAGAACAAGTATATTGGTGATAAGATTAATAGTCACAGATGTCACCATTGAATTGTCAAGGACTTTGAGTAGGAAAATATGTTGAACTGCATGGCAAGGGCAAAGGCAAGTGTTATTTTGCCTGACCCACTGATGTTGATTTTTAAACTGCATTTAATCTCAATGTTACTAATTATGGACAAAACAAAAGAAACATCTGCTGTAGAAGAGAGGTAGCTTTGTGAAGGTATTCAGACTGCCCATACAGGATGTTTCTGAGCAGTAATCCTACTTTTTAAACAAACCAGCTACTGCACACAGAATTTCACAAATTATGCTTCAAAACAGGATTTCAAAAGGCGCTAACATGGTTCTAATACACGTGTTATATAATAAAATGTCTTTTGTTTTTGCAGAAGGCAGTATAACACCACCATCACATTTTTAGCTCTTAGTGTAGGTTCACAAAATGTTCTGCAAAAATCATGCAAGCAAATGGAAATGCCATTTCCCTAACATCAGAGAATGCTAGGCTATTTCTAGGTTTAATTCAAATACATACAATGAAATAGAAGATAACAGTGCAGAAAACAGCACTGCAGTGTGCTAATTTGCCTGGAACCATAGCTTCGACTTTATGCACCTTGTGCCTCAAGAAACTAATTTCACCCTTTGTGGAATTAACACGTAAGAGGCCCAAGAAAGAAGAGTTATCTATTTATTCCAATAACAGAAATATGAAATGCATAGCAAGGGAAGAAGGAAAACGTATTTACATTGCCCTTGTTTTCTTGTGTTGCTATTACAAGCTGGAGAGAAAATGTTGTCTTTAGTTGCACCAAGTTGCATATGTGTGTATTGTGCAGGCTAGGGAACAAAACCAGACATTTCCAAAGTTTTTAAAATGTGTTCAGGTCCAGCTGTATAATAATAGTACATTCACAGCTCCAGTGTTTCTTCAGCCTGCCTCCTAGACATCAAGAGCACAATGGTAACTCTGGTACATTTCATACACACAAGATGTATAACTGAGGTACACAGGAGAGGGAATACAAGTACCTATAAACCGTATAGAAACCTATAAACCATTTCTCTTCTGAAACAGGGACATCAGGAAAGGTTTGCCCCAAACTAGATATGATGTGGTGTTTTGTGAGACTCACAGGTTCTCAGACAGCAGCCACAAGGTCTAGGATTGCCAGATACTATCGAGGACCTGGATCAGAGCAAATCATGTATTTTAAACATGTGTAGCTGCAGCTGCTTTCTGAGGGCTGTGCTTGCATAGGCTTGTCTGGGGACAGGGACAGAAAGCAATCTGGAACTACTCACTGCCTGAATGCTGCCAAAGTGAACATACTGAAGCAAAAAGTATGTTTTTTTTCGAGGGATCTCTCTCTCTTCCTTACCAACACCTAATCTGTAATTATAATATCTTAGAAAAACTAGTAATGATGCTGTGCTGGATATATATCACATTTTAATAATTTAGAAACTCTCTATTAGGTGTATCTGGTTTTTTTTATAGGGAAGCCATCAGGCCATTGAAAGCTGCAGGATTTAGCAATGCAGAAAACCTGTCTCAAGGTTAAACATGACTGCTGAATGTGCATGCATTTGCAGTACTATGTGGAGGACAAGGGGAGAGGGAAATATATTTTCCCTTATAGCACCCTTTGGAAGCAGACTGCTGCCCATTTTTACCCAGTGAAGTCCACCCTCTTCCTAACAAAACACCTATTGTAATACACATGTAAGATTTGTTAAGATATCATATCTTGACATGATATGATTTAGACAAATTAGACTCATCTTCAGGACCATCTATCACCAGTAAAAGCAGAAGAGTCGTAAATATGACTCCACCTGTGACTGAATAGATATCTTTATCATGCTTTCAGTGCAGGGATTTAGAAAATGCTTTTTCCATATGGGTCTGGGTGCACATTCAAAAGACTCAATGCTTTTTTCTTTCAGCACATCAGAGGACAAAATAGTGTTCTGCTGCGCTTTTTGCTCTAAATGACAGACTTCAAAGACTCCTTCAGATATTAAATTGTGAACTGGATATGAAGTGGAAAGTCTACCGCAGATAGGAAAGTGACTGAAACTGAAAGGAGAAATCCAAATATTTTAGAAAATTACCACGCATAACTACTTCTCACTATTTAATACTTCCTTTCAAAGAGTTTTACTTTGGTCTACGCAGATCATAATTCTCAAAGCATGATGTTGAAATTCCACTTGCTGTAAGTCTTCTTAGATAAAAAAAGGCTTTTTATGTTGGAAAGAAAGAATTGTTCTATGTCCTCAGTTATAAAATCAACAGATCTTCCAGTGCTTTCTTTCCACATAAAGTGATGCTTATAAATGCTATTTAATAGAGTCTTTATATTTGGTGTATTCAAAGGCTGTCAATTTTACAGTAATGGAAAATATATAAACTTCAAGCAGAATTAAAAAGAGTGTAAGAAAATTAAATTGCATATTGAGAAATCAAGCTGTTCATAAACAACTTTCAGACCCCAGAAATCTAGAAATGCCTCACAGGTACCAAAGTCAATATTAAAGCAATCATGATGATTATATCAGATTATTATATTTTTTGTTTATTAAATGGAGAGGCAGATTGAATTCCTTTTAGCACATAGATAGGCGTCCAAGAGAAAAAAATTGATTTTTTGTTTTTTTAAGAGTAGCCCAAAGCTACTGTTGTTCTCCTGATAATTGATAATTTAGAAAAAACTGAAGTTTTTCTAAAGGGAGCTACAAGAATTAGATACTCAGCTTCTCCAATATGTCAGGAAGGATCAATTTCCCCTGTCTTTTCTGAAAATCCCCAATTAGAGGCTTACTTTAGTTCATGGAAAATGTATCTAATTTTTGACCCTTGAATTTCTTTTGTTTATGAAAATATTATATTTTAGTGTGTTCAACTACAAAATGCAAGCAAGAAAGGAACCTGGGAAACTAGGGGTATCTCCCTAACAAAAGGTCTTGCAGAGTCCTATAATCAGAGGTCATTCAAAAGTTCTTAAATGCATGTTTATCTACATTTTTTAGAACATTAAAATGTTGTAAATAGTCAATATTGTGGGAAGACTTCCACAACCAAATATGAGAATACAGACCTATCTACACTTTTGGTCTTATACTAAACAGAGTGAGTGTATACGCAAAGTAACTGAAATTTCAAATAAAGAATATGAACGTAGCTTTTTACAAATTTTCTTGTCTCTGGAAGTACGATGTCCCTGGTAGCATCACCTTAGTTGCAAGCCCAGGAAAATTGTACCTTGAACTCTTCTCCATGCTGTGGCTGTGCTGCACCTCTAAGTGTGGGACATGGTTTACATTGGATTGAACTATCTATTCAAATTAACCTTGGAAAGAAATGAAAAGCTCTAACAGAACTTCTTCACCTGGTGCAAGAACAGACAAATTCCAAAGTGGTTTTCCTGCTCTTCTTGCCTTTCCTGGCTTCACATTCCCACCATCTCCTTTGTGTTGTCTGTTCTGATTGTGCAGCTGAGCTGGGAGTAGGTTGGAAGACTGACCTTGAAAAACTCCAAACACCATCCTGCTGCTTCCCCCAACATAGTAGGAGCATCTTTCCATTAGCTCAGCTACTTTGCTTAACCCACTCCATCAAATAACCAGCACTGCTTCTGCCCTGGGTAGTCCTCAGCTGGGGAATATCTAATACCTGCAAGTATTAGATTGGTCTAGTTTAAACTAAAAGGTTTTCTTTTACCTTAGAAAAAAGAGGAGTAAAACTTGCACCTAACAGCACCCATTCTACTCTGCCCTGGTGAGGCTGCATCTGGAATATTGTGTCCAGTTCTGGGGCCCTCATTTCAAGAAGGACCAGGAATTGCTTGAGAGAGTCCAGTGCAGAGCCACAAAGATGATTAAAGGAGTGGAACATCTCCCTTATGAGGAAAGGCTGAGGGAGCTGGGGCACTTCAGCTTGGAGGAGACTGAGGGGTGATCTCATTAATGTTTATAATTATGTAAAGGGCGAGTGTCAGAAGGATGGAGCCAGGCTCTTCTAAATGATGTCCAATGATAGGACAAGAAGTAACAGGTGCAAGCTGAAGCATAGGATGTTCTGAGTAAATGTGAGGAAAATCTTTTTCACTGTGAGAGTGTCAAAATACTGAAACAGGCTGACCAGAGAAGTTGTGGAGTCTCTGTCTTTGGAGACATTCAAACCCCACCTGATACATTCCTGTGTGAACTGCAGTAGGTTATCTTGCTCTGGCAGGGGCACTGCACTGATGATCTTTCGACGTCCCTTCCAACTTCTAACATGTTGTGATTCTGTTGTTCTGTGATTCTGTGGCTGACACTGTGCTGACCTAGACAGCCCCCAAACTGCCCAGCAATCTCACAAGGCCATTACAAAGCCTCCCTGAAGGTGTCTGGCCTGCCTTGGTAGCTTCTTTTTCTGATTTGGTATGAAGATTGAAAAACAAATGTCAGAGCAACTGTTTACATTTGGTGTCTCCCCTTTATATAATTATTTGCAATCTATTGCTCTGGGTCTGCTCTCAACAGTGTGCACTTTTTCTTCTTGATTAAATTTGTGAATAATTAATGAAATATGCTTCCAAACACTTAGCACACAAATAAACTAGATTTTATGTAGTTTNTACACATCTATTTTGTAGTTGAACACACTAAAATATAATATTTTCATAAACAAAAGAAATTCAAGGGTCAAAAATTAGATACATTAGATACATTAGATACATTTTCCATGAACTAAAGTAAGCCTCTAATTGGGGATTTTCAGAAAAGACAGGGGAAATTGATCCTTCCTGACATATTGGAGAAGCTGAGTATCTAATTCTTGTAGCTCCCTTTAGAAAAACTTCAGTTTTTTCTAAATTATCAATTATCAGGAGAACAACAGTAGCTTTGGGCTACTCTTAAAAAAACAAAAAATCAATTTTTTTCTCTTGGACGCCTATCTATGTGCTAAAAGGAATTCAATCTGCCTCTCCATTTAATAAACAAAAAATATAATAATCTGATATAATCA
>JAAWXA010000021.1:6844812-6865197 GCA_038090715.1 Florisuga fusca | reverse complement strand
GAACTGCAGTAGGTTATCTTGCTCTGGCAGGGGCACTGCACTGATGATCTTTCGACGTCCCTTCCAACTTCTAACATGTTGTGATTCTGTTGTTCTGTGATTCTGTGGCTGACACTGTGCTGACCTAGACAGCCCCCAAACTGCCCAGCAATCTCACAAGGCCATTACAAAGCCTCCCTGAAGGTGTCTGGCCTGCCTTGGTAGCTTCTTTTTCTGATTTGGTATGAAGATTGAAAAACAAATGTCAGAGCAACTGTTTACATTTGGTGTCTCCCCTTTATATAATTATTTGCAATCTATTGCTCTGGGTCTGCTCTCAACAGTGTGCACTTTTTCTTTTTCATTAAATTTGTGAATAATTAATGAAATATGCTTCCAAACACTTAGCACACAAATAAACTAGATTTTATGTAGTTTCTGATGTAATCTTAGTTTCTCTCTCTCATAAAATGCATCTTGCAAAATCTGAGTTGTTTATAGACCTTGACCCTTGACCCATATCCACACAATGGATACACATAACCTTTATACATGTGAATCACCTCTAACTGAAGTGTATTGTGATGCATTCATGTCTTCTCTCACTGGTCTCTGTAGTGCACTATAGGTCATGTCATACTTCTCACACAGTATAAGAAATAAGGCTAAACCTAATCTATACAAAAATTACAAAATCATAACTTCTGTGGTCTAGTGAATTACTTTAAGGAGATTCATTGCTTGAAATTTAACTGATTTAGAACAAGATATTCTAATTCAATAAGCTGAAAGAAATCATGCAGATGTAGGAATGCCATTTTTTCTGAAAAAGCAAACACAACTGAAATGCTCAAGATTTTCTCATCTTTCCAGAATACTTCTCTTCATGAGAAGTCAGATATTTCTGTTCTTGCTTTTAAGATGTAGAAGTGTTAAAGCTATCAATAAAAGTTTCCAAAACAATAATGCAGATGCTTAAAAAATATTTTTCTCCACAGAATTAAAAAAAAAATCTGATTTTTATTAAACTCTGTTCAATAGCAAAGTTACATAAATAACCCTGCTGTCATCATTCATTAGTTTGCTCACTTCAGCAGCTCCTTTGTGGTAAACCAGTAAATTTGCCAGTTTCTCTGCATGCAGCTCTGACTTGTTTTGTGCACATCAGGGAGCAGCAAGAGCCCAGTTGGTTCGATAGAAGAAGATAAACTGGGAGCTGTGGCTGGGCACAGCGTGGGCAGAGCAGGGCAGAGATGAAGTCACAGCCCCACTGCTTCAGGACAGGGCAGTGGTGAGGGGGACAGGATCCATCCACAGTCCCTGCCAAGGTGATGTATTGAGACAAGTCTTGGGTGAACCCAGGTATCCCCAAGGAGGCATGGCTGGAGACAAGGCTACTTACAACCTAAATGCAAGATCTGTTCAGGAAATCCACATGCTGGGACAGTCTGTCCCCTCTTTTCTTGAGCTCCTTACTAGGTGGCCACATTAAGTCAACCTGCTTGAACAAGTCTATCATGTAGCCTCAGTTTTGTAGCTCGAGACTGATATAAGCTTCTCTTAAGGTAAATATAGTTTTAAAGACTCACCCCGAAAAAAACGTTTCAGTTATATTGAATTGCTGATATACATTCCTCAAACCCAGTGATAAACTTTCAAGGAGTAATCTAGACAGAGTTTCTCAAGATCCCTTTCTTTGCCAGGGCTTGTGTATGTGGACTTGCCAGTGAACANGGATGATGGAGTGGTAAAATTTTCCAAATACAAACTAAAATTGGAAGAGTAATTACCAACCAAGTTTTTTATCTCTGTACGAAACACTACTGCACCATGCACCGTGATATACATCAGTATTGAGGAGCATATTGGAACTATGGTTCTTAAGCATTTCTTACGAAAAATATACCACAAAGTAGCACAAATCCCAGCTGCAAAAACACATATCACATACCCTGAAATCCAAAGGTACGGCACAATTTGTTTAATTTCCAACCCTGTGAAATTTCCAAAGAAAAAGGTCTGATTCCAGCTCAGCAGAGCCGTGCTCTCACTGGAGTTGGAATTCGAATTATTCATGATAATTAATCAAAATTTAAATTGGACTCGAGACAATTAGCTCGGGCCCCACGTTGGGCGCCAATAAATCTGTCACGGTTTGACACTGGCCCGGCAATTAAACCGAAAAACAGATTTTTATATTAATCCCCCTCTCCTCCCTGATAAGGAAAGGAGAGAGAATAAGAGAAAGAGACTTATAGGTTGGAAACTAAACTACACAACTTTAATGAAACAGGAATGATAAATAGGAAAAATTACTAAATATATACAAATATACAAATATACAGGAAAAGATTGATCCCACGTTCCTCCCCCCTTTCCCCCAATAACTCTCACGTCACCACCGAGGCTGCAGGGCAGCCCTGGGAAAGTCCAGGCTGGACCCTGGGGTCAGGAGCAGTCGGGAGCTGGAGGCAGGAACACACAGATTCAGGCTGGCACGGATCAGGATCACAGGCAGATGAACGGACGGAATCCTCCCAGGATGCCGAAGCACACAGGGAACCAGTGAAGGAAGGCAGGACAAGAGGGAAGGGAAAGAAAGGGAAAAGGAAAAGGTGTCGACCCTCGTGATCCCTCAAATTTATACTGAGTATGACGTGTATGGGATGGAATACTCTGTTTGGTCAGTTCTGGCATCTATCTTGTCTCGGGCCTCCCCAAAGGAGGGGTTCAGGTGGGACCTCTTTACTCCTTCTGCAGGGTAAAATGTTTTCCTCAGAGCTGAGAACTGTCCTTGAGTCTGCATACCAGTCTCTGGCAGTAACTATAAACATCAAGTGTTATCAGTCCTAGAAGCAGACACTGTCTGAGAAACTTCTGTTAATTTCAGCAAGTGCAACTACTTACAAGAAACTTAGCTGAAAGCAAAAGTACAAACCAGAAAATCACCTTATCCTGGCTCAAACCAGGACACCCGGTGATGCTGCATCTGGAATATTGTGTCCAGTTCTGGGCCCCTCAGTTCAAGAAGGACCAGGAATTGCTTGAGAGAGTCCAGTGCAGAGCCACAAAGATGATTAAGGGAGTGGAACATCTCCCTTATGAGGAAAAACTGAGGGAGCTGGGGCTCTTCAGCTTGGAGGAGACTGAGGGGTGATCTCATTAATGTTTATAATTATGTAAAGGGCGAGTGTCAGAAGGATGGAGCCAGGCTCTTCTAAATGATGTCCTATGATAGGACAAGAGGTAACAGGTGCAAGCTGAAGCATAGGATGTTCTGAGTAAATGTGAGGAAAATCTTTTTCACTGTGAGAGTGTCAAAATACTGAAACAGGCTGACCAGAGAAGTTGTGGAGTCTCTGTCTTTGGAGACATTCAAACCCCACCTGATACATTCCTGTGTGAACTGCAGTAGGTTATCTTGCTCTGGCAGGGGCACTGCACTGATGATCTTTCGACGTCCCTTCCAACTTCTAACATGTTGTGATTCTGTTGTTCTGTGATTCTGTGGCTGACACTGTGCTGACCTAGACAGCCCCCAAACTGCCCAGCAATCTCACAAGGCCATTACAAAGCCTCCCTGAAGGTGTCTGGCCTGCCTTGGTAGCTTCTTTTTCTGATTTGGTATGAAGATTGAAAAACAAATGTCAGAGCAACTGTTTACATTTGGTGTCTCCCCTTTATATAATTATTTGCAATCTATTGCTCTGGGTCTGCTCTCAACAGTGTGCACTTTTTCTTTTTCATTAAATTTGTGAATAATTAATGAAATATGCTTCCAAACA
This sequence comes from Florisuga fusca, assembly GCA_038090715.1. Taxonomy (NCBI): domain Eukaryota; kingdom Metazoa; phylum Chordata; class Aves; order Apodiformes; family Trochilidae; genus Florisuga; species Florisuga fusca. Next base: position 6,861,433 of record JAAWXA010000021.1, on the reverse strand, counting down.
CTTAGCACACAAATAAACTAGATTTTATGTAGTTTCTAATGTAATCTTAGTTTCTCTCTCTCATAAAATGCATCTTGCAAAATCTGAGTTGTTTATAGACCTTGACCCTTGACCCATATCCACACAATGGATACACATAACCTTTATACATGTGAATCACCTCTAACTGAAGTGTATTGTGATGCATTCATGTCTTCTCTCACTGGTCTCTGTAGTGCACTATAGGTCATGTCATACTTCTCACACAGTATAAGAAATAAGGCTAAACCTAATCTATACAAAAATTACAAAATCATAACTTCTGTGGTCTAGTGAATTACTTTAAGGAGATTCATTGCTTGAAATTTAACTGATTTAGAACAAGATATTCTAATTCAATAAGCTGAAAGAAATCATGCAGATGTAGGAATGCCATTTTTTCTGAAAAAGCAAACACAACTGAAATGCTCAAGATTTTCTCATCTTTCCAGAATACTTCTCTTCATGAGAAGTCAGATATTTCTGTTCTTGCTTTTAAGATGTAGAGGTGTTAAAGCTATCAATAAAAGTTTCCAAAACAATAATGCAGATGCTTAAAAAATATTTTTCTCCACAGAATTAAAAAAAAAATCTGATTTTTATTAAACTCTGTTCAATAGCAAAGTTACATAAATAACCCTGCTGTCATCATTCATTAGTTTGCTCACTTCAGCAGCTCCTTTGTGGTAAACCAGTAAATTTGCCAGTTTCTCTGCATGCAGCTCTGACTTGTTTTGTGCACATCAGGGAGCAGCAAGAGCCCAGTTGGTTCGATAGAAGAAGATAAACTGGGAGCTGTGGCTGGGCACAGCGTGGGCAGAGCAGGGCAGAGATGAAGTCACAGCCCCACTGCTTCAGGACAGGGCAGTGGTGAGGGGGACAGGATCCATCCACAGTCCCTGACAAGGTGATGTATTGAGACAAGTCTTGGGTGAACCCAGGTATCCCCAAGGAGGCATGGCTGGAGACAAGGCTACTTACAACCTAAATGCAAGATCTGTTCAGGAAATCCACATGCTGGGACAGTCTGTCCCCTCTTTTCTTGAGCTCCTTACTAGGTGGCCACATTAAGTCAACCTGCTTGAACAAGTCTATCATGTAGCCTCAGTTTTGTAGCTCGAGACTGATATAAGCTTCTCTTAAGGTAAATATAGTTTTAAAGACTCACCCCGAAAAAAACGTTTCAGTTATATTGAATTGCTGATATACATTCCTCAAACCCAGTGATAAACTTTCAAGGAGTAATCTAGACAGAGTTTCTCAAGATCCCTTTCTTTGCCAGGGCTTGTGTATGTGGACTTGCCAGTGAACAGATCACTGGGGACAGAGAAAAGGTCTGCCACTGATTGCAGAATTAAAGGTCTTGTTACTAAATAAATTTAACTCATAAAGAAATTAACATCTTTCCTTTAAAATTCTAAGGAAATTAGCTTTTTACTCAAAGATGAACTGCAGAAATGAGTGGTATGATTGAGTGCATTCATTATGCATAATAAATAGGATGAATCACTGCAAATCTGAGTGCAAAACTATGCAGTTTCAACCAGAAAACTCATTTTCATGCTTATAATAAAAGCTGTATCACTTATGCCTAATCACAGCAGGTCAGAAGACTCCAACTTGCACAGTTTAATAGCAATGTGCAGAATGTCTAGGAATTATCTCGAGATTAAGTGTCTGTGCTGTAAACCAGAAAGTGGACAGCTGTGGTATAGGTAACACTGTCTTTCAGCTAAGCTGAAGAGAGATATGTTACTCTTGTGCCCTCTCCCAGAGAAGCAGGAAATGTTGGGTATATGACCTGGCTTGTGGTGTAGTTTCACCTCCCAAATTGCCAGCCATATATCTGTACTTTTTTGAAGTATGAGAAGTACAATGTAAGCTGAAACATGATAGTATTCCCTCCCTGTGCTGTGAAGGAGTCATTACAGTGCAATTTTGCTCAGTAACACCAGAAATATAAAGCTGAAATGTGTCTATCTCTGCTTATGCCTTTTATGCCTCAACTTGCCTACATCAAGTCCTTCTATACAGCATCTGATGATGTTGCATTTCACAGGTGCAGAAAGAGGTGCTAGAAATCCCCAGGTAAGTAGCCATGGGAAACCTGTTTCTGCATCTCTTTGTAATGTCAGTTAGTGCTTTGTTAATGCACTAGTTGGGAAAAAATTATGCTTTTCTTAAAAAAAAGAACTATTCCTGTTTAAATACTCTTGTGAAAGTTTTATTGGCCACAAAATGTCTAATCTCTTTCTGAATGCTATTAAAACTCTTGGCTTTTATTATCTGACTCACAGAGAAACAAATGACATTAGAATTATAATTTGGGGAAGGTGGCTCATATACTGCAGTTCTATCAAGATTCTCAGTTTTAGCCAAGAGAGACACTGGGAAAATGGAGAGCTGAGGAACAGTGTTTAAAGAAATGCAAAGGCTCTTTATTTTTTATTTGTATTTTTGCTTTTTACTAAAACAATAAAGCTGGACATGGTTCAAAAACTGTTACATCCCTCTTGAAACTGGTGTCTCATATACTACTTTAGCTGGTGAGAGACTCAACAGGAACTTTTGTAGTACATATGTGATCACGAATATATAATGCAACAAAGGTTTAACAGGGCAATATAAAAACAAGAACAGCACATACTGTTAATTACAAGGTAGTATTATAAAAAAAGCCACATCTTTGAAAAGACACACAAAACGTGACCAATGCCCTGGATAACCCTTTGTACATTTCTCCCACCTTCCTCTCTTTATACTCTTCTGCATGACTGTCCCCGAGTACTACAGAGTATCACAGCAGCAAGAATGCACAAGACCTCTCTAATGAATTTAACTGTTAATAAAAAAGAAAGTCATTACATTTCATGCACAAAAAATTTGAGAGTCTGTAGTTACCCCCTTTGTATTATTCTGTTGATACTAAGACAAAGCCAAAGAGAGATGTGTATGGGGTTCATGAAACTCTGGTGGGAGTGGAACCTAGAGCCCTTGTGGTAGGGAAGTCCTTCTTCTTGAAAATGACTCTGTTGGTCAGTGCTGATTGCTTCTAAGCCAGGTTTACAGCTGGGTTACAGGACTGCCTTGCTGTATCTTTACCAATTGAAGTGTCTCTAACTCTAAACCAGATATGAACCTGTAATTCAAAGTGGAAAAAGAAGTCTATACCACTTTCATGTTCATTTCACAGTTCAAGGTGAGAAATCATTCTTATTTTGCAAGCTCCTAGAGTGCTAAGGTGACAAAATGGGCCTTCAGTAATTTTCTTTTAATTGGGAGCCCAGCAGTACAAAGATGGCACAGGATGGGGTATATTTTGAAATAGCCTGCTGCAACTAGCACTGTGGCAATAATTGAGCCTAGGTGTGAGTCAAGTGTAGTCCATCTAATGGCAATAAGTGACAACGTCTGGAATTCTTTTATAGGTGATAAAAGGATAATTTAATACATGCTATATCTAATTCTTTTTTCAGTGGATAACACCAGATCAGGATTTCAGTTCATACTTAACTATTATAGGACTCCTCAATAACTTTGGGTTTTACTGCTCCCAACTTACCTCTTCATAAGCTTTATCCAACTTAGTTTTTCTAGTTTTCTATGTCTCTCTTTAAGAAATTCTATTATATGAGCAGATTTTATGAAACTGTTGCTGAAATGAACATGAATTACACAGCTGCAGGTTATAGTTTAAAAATGCACTCCCTCTGTCAAAACTTTTCCTTGTGTTCATTGTCTTCCTTGGTGCTTTTTACCGGTTTTCTATGGGAAGAGGCCCCAGTTATCCTATCAAAACACCACAGTTAAAATTAGAGGACTCATTCAGGAGCATAAAGTCTGCATCTATACCATTTAATATGTCCTGAGTAATTGAAACACCCCCCAGGGACTGGCAGGTATAAACAGGACTCTGTGAGCCTTCTTTGTGAAGAATCTACAGGGGCATCTAAAATAACACTAGACACCTGTATTTAGGCATCTAATTTGCTTCCTTGGTGTCACTGCTCTGGGATCCCAATGACTGATGCCTAAGGAGTCAAATATATGGTACTGCAATTGGTTCTAGTAGGACTCATAGTGTCTCTACTTCTCTGAGTCAAGCAATGATTACAACCACTGAAAGACTTGTGTGGTGTAGAGACTCTGAGTCTCCTCCTACGACCTCTCTGATGCAGAGCTGCAGTGTTTGAGTCTTTCCAGCTGAAACTGCTTCTCTTTGCATGAACTGAGTACTCATTGACTGTGAATGAATATTCATCCTGGGTAGGATGAGAGAATGCAATCTGAGCATCATTTACGCAGCTGCAGGACTTAACTGGAAAAAGGCAGTTCCTACTTCAGAAGGCAATTGTGGGGAGAATGTGTTTTGAGTATTGACAACAGATTCTTATGATAGAGAATATGTGTTATGTGCTGATTCTGGCACCTCTCTTTGCACCTTCAGTCTTTTTAATGTAGACTTTATGAATGCCATTTTAGAATAACATGGAATCACAGCATTGTGGAGTAGTTCAGGTAGGAAGGGACCTCTGGGGATCACTTGGTCTAGCCATCTAGAGGCACATCTACATCAGCAGGTGCAGAGAAAGTCTTGACCTGCCTTTGTATTCTGGATAGGCTGAAAAACCTCAACTGCCAGCACATGTACTAACCCAAGTACCGGGGGAGCTGTGGAGCACAGTGTGACACATAAAACTACCACGAACACTTTCACTCCTGGAAAGCAGTAAAGGTGTGTAGATACCACTCATCTGGTTAGGCTGATTCTATGTCTCATCTGAAGAAGGAACATATACTGCAATTTTAGATGCATTGCTCAGATCTTTACTAGTTTTTGGGTCTCCCTGGTGCTCTGTTACCCTGTGTAAATTTGCCAAATCTCCCAGCCATGTGTTGCATGGTTTTCTGAGCCAGGAATGCTTCTGTTCCTTTTTCTTGAAAGGATCTGTCTAAAGATCAAACTTATAGACTCAGAATCATAGACTCATAGAATAGTTAGAGTTGGAAGGGACCTTAAAGATCAGCTAGTTCCAAACCCCCTTTAGTGGAACACCTTCCACTACACTAGGATGTTCAAAGCCCCATCCAACCTGGCCTTGAACACCTCCAAGGAGGAAGCAGCCACAATTCCTCTGGGCATCCTGTTCCAGTGTCTCATCACCCACACCATACAAAATTTCTTCTGCATGTCTAACCTAAATCTACCCTCTTCCAGTTTAAAGCCATTACCTCTAATTCTATCACTGCATGTTCTTGTAAAAAGTCCCTCCCCAGCTTTTCTCAAGCCTTCTCTTCTCTAGGATGAACAACCCCAAGTCTCTCAGCCTGTCTTCATAGAATAGATGCTCCAGCCCTCTGATCATTTTTATGTCTCTAATTATTATAAGTTGAAGAATTTACCCTGTAAATGTGTGATTCAGTATCTAAAAGATAATTTTGGTACTATAAAGGATGTTCCTATCACATAAAACCAGACTAGACTAATTTTTTTGCATTTCATGAATTAGGAAGAGGATTTCTGTATTCTAGGTTATGTTGGTAACCAGATAATACAAATACATTCTTTTGGCCTTGAAATAGACGAAGAAAAAAATTTAAAATAGTTGTTAAAAATACTAAAATGATATTACAAAGACTTTAGACTGAAATGTATTTGGCAAATTTCTAGCCCCATGTGATTTGGAGGTTATTTACTACAGTGTACAGTGTTGACTCAATTACGAGAGAAAATTGGAAAAGAATTATAGTTCACCAAGTTTTATATTTGTGTGAATCAAAAATATCTGTCAAAAATATGAAAGTAGTGATACTTTTTCAGTCAACCTGACACGGTAGAATGATTCTTGCTCAATTATAGTGATTCATAGTAACCAAACTCTATTATTTTCAGTAGCAAATATTGGTTTAATTTTCTCAACATTCCTGAAAACCAAGCCTCAGTGGGATTCATTCTTAATATTATGCAATTCTGTATTTGCTGTTGGATATGTTCATGGCTTTCTAAATTTTCACCTGCATTACTGTGGGGACCACTAAAATCAGATTATCGTTGCTGAAGGAAATATACAACATCACCTGAGCCTGAAGAGATTAAATAATTCAGCTTTTACACACTGTTTACTCCAAAACCTGGTTAACACTATCAACTTGGAACCACCCCTACTGGGACACTTTGCCAGCAAGTGAAACATGATTTATAACTTAAACTGTATTACTATGCTGATTATTCACAGCAGTAAAAAAATTATACCCAGCATGATGTGAAATATTTAGTTTCAGAACTTTGCTTATAAGGAAACATAAAGATAAGATTTGCTGTTATACCAAAGAGTCTTTCCATCTGCAATGATTTTACCAGGCCAGAGTCCTTTGTAGTCCTCTGAGGTTCTTGCAGTTGCCAGGAGAGAAAGCCTCTGAGTCAGAGAAATGGCCTCTCTGTGCCCTACAAACCCTGTCTATAACCAAGAAAGAAGTCAGTCTTTTTTTTCTATGACAGCTTGAAGTCTACAGATGAAAAGCACTCTACAAACAAACAAAAAAATAATTTAAAGAGGATCTCATCAGCTCTTTGAGAGTTTCAGTCCTCCAAACTCAGCCTCTTGCAAATTCACTGAAAAAAAGTGAAGGTTCACATTCCTCAAGGAGTCTTCCCTGGGCAGTGCAGATGGGAAGGGATGTCCTCCATCTGCAAATCTGTGGGTTGTGCATATGTGGGTGTGCACATATCCACTCACTCACGTTCTTTATTCCTAGGAGTGCATCACTGCACTGCATTTCTTTTCTCTGAAGCCCCTGGCAGTTTAACAGATGAGACAAACTACACAGGGGGATGAATGTGATGGGAAAACTAGCTCGAGCTTGTCCCTTATAAAAAAAACACCTTTGAGAAATGTTGAGGAAGCTGTTGGAAATCTAACATCTGCTTGTGCTCTTTGTTCCCCTGACTTGGCAGAAACAGATGTAGCTCTTTGCAGCTCTGCACTGCATGGGGTTTCACAGAGCTTCTCTTATACTTAAAGTCTACATCTGATGGAGCAGTCAGCAATGCCACTTGTCTATATGGCTGCCTCTTTGCATTTCCACAGATAGTGATTTTTGTCATCTTTCTTATTGCCATTATTGATTGTCTACTGCTAAAATGTTACCTTGTGATGTGGTTTGGATCCTCCAAAACCAGCGTGGAACAAATTGTTCAGAATGAGCAACATTTAAGATGATATCACTCCTGGATTACTGTTTTTCCACCTTGTTGGCCTACCACAAAAAACACTCAGAGCTTGCAATCAGTTAGAAATGATACTCACGTAAATGGAGAAGGATCCAAATCAGAAAGGTCACTCATCCTTGAAATCAGAACAATTGATTTTATATAGCTTGCTGTCAAAAAACACTTTTGTGTTCCTGAGGCATACACTTGCTCTCTGAAGTCTGGCTCATTAAATAATACTGTTGAGTGAATAGATTCGTAAAGCAACACTGATATGTTGATTACAAGAAATGTGATATTTGATCACAAACACATAAGAAACTCCCAACATATATAACTGAAAGTTTTCCAGAACTAGGAAAAGAGATATCTATGTATTTATTTCCTTGGTATCACATATTACACAAAACTTTGTCAGCCTGTGTTAAGCAGAGTACTGATGAAGACCAGAACATAAAAGACTATCTCTTGGCAAAGAAAAGAAAAAAATAGCAACCCAAATCTATCACTTCAGAAACTGATTTGTATGTTTTATGCACAATAATTTGCATAACAATTACATAAATCAGATTTTTGACTGAATAGAAATATGAATGTTGGCATAGCTCCACGGATGATAACTGTGTATGAGTTGCATTTTGATTACCTGTTTTAACAGTAGTGTTTTTGTAGAAAAGGCAATCAAGCTGTATAAGGAAGATCTAAGGATAAATTTGAAAAAAACCCAACAGAGAGGGTTGTACACTTGAAAGCTTTGTTACTGTTATATTTTCTACTTGTCAATATAGAAAAACATCTTCCTACTAAACTTGTTTCCTATACTATTTGTGTTTCTATATATACATACATGTATTTGTATATGTACACAAATATTTATATATATATATGTATATATACAAATGCTATTTGTATTTATAAATTGAAATTTTTCTTTTTGGCAAATAGTTTCTGGATGTTTATTTCCAAAAGGTTTATATTGAAAAAATTCCTTACAGTTTAACATAGTCGAGAGATAGAAAAATGAGATTAAAAAAGGAAAAGAAATTAAGGCAATGTGCTTTGCAAGCTCAGTAATATTGTGAACAAGAGGAAATGTCCTCAAGTTGTTACGGGAAAGGATTAAACTGGGTATTAGAAAAAATTTCATCACAGAAAGTGTCAGGCACTGGAACAGGTTACCCAGGGAAGGGGTGGAGTCATTATCCCTGAATGTGTTTAAAAGATGTGTAAATGTGGTTAGGGACATTTAGTGGTTGGCTAAGGAGACTTCTAGGTTAATGGTTGTACTTGATGGTCTTAAAGGTTTTTTTTCAGCCAAAACAATTCTATGATTCCAAGTGCTGCACAACCCTTTCAGTAATTTTCTTTCATGTCCAGGTAAGATCCTTTCATTGCTCATTCAAATTTCAGTGTTCTGTTCAAGTTGCATCCCTACCATGTACAGCCTCTGCTCCTCCACCACATTTTATCATGTTCCTGCTACAGTAGCAATACCAACAATGGCAATGTGAGCTATCACTTTTTTTTTTTCTTTAAATAACATGCTAAATGTTGCTGTAACTCCTCATAGGGTGAGCACAGATCACAACTTCTGCTTATGAATCCAGCTGGAGTAGACAGTGAAGGTACCAATTTAAGATTGATACCAGCAGAGTTACCCCAGGGATGAGTTTGATTCTTATTTTCCACAACACTGGTTATCTCAGGTTGAGGAGAAATATTACTAATTATGTAGAGCACAAAGCAATGGAAGAAAACATTTTTCCAAATACATATAACTGCACATCATATATATCTTCATGTTATAGTATTACACCACAGAGTGGTCATGCAGAGCTTCATTTCCATTACCTGAGGCTATTTAATACATGTAGCCAGGATATTGTCAGTGTTAAATGTAACCTTTAGAAACATATTTACTTGGTTAGTTGAATTTGTATAGGATAGATAATATGGGAACTAGGCTTTGTATTAAAAAATGAAGTGATAATTGTGGATTAATACTGTTTGCACCAGTGTGGAACAGTAGTCTTTCTTTGAAAGGCTATCCAAATAAATACTTAACTATGGCAACCCCAAAATTTGTATCAGAGAGAAACGTCAAGCACTTTTTGACTTTAATGACTTAACCTCACAGTTTTAAAACCATTTAAAACTATTTATTTCCTGTAGCACTCAGTGTTTTTTTTCTAAGCAGCTTTTCAGAAGGTTTTCTTAGATGGTTCCAGAAGTGGTTGTTCTAAGGGCATGGCTCATCAGAATGTGGATGGATCACAGGGCTGTAAGTGCTTTCTTCTCTTTCTCCCTTATCCTCATAGCCATAATAACTCATTGGTGAGAAGTGTTCAGAGCTACAATACTAAAGTTGTGTTGGTTTTAGTTGGTTGGTTTTACTGCATCTTTAGTGACATCCTTGGCTACTCTCCTTTCTCTAGGGACAGACCATCCCTGACCAGATCTGTCCTTAAGTTTGGTAGCCACTGCCCAAAAGAAACATTTTTTTCCCTAGTTTAGGCTGTCCAATCCTTATCTTCATGACACAGACTAGCCTTCCTCTTGTATGGGAGCTTAATCATATAGAGGTGTTGTATTTTTTCTGATCTGTGGCTGCTGGCTATCAGCGTGTGACTTCATTGCTGGAGAAGTTACTCTGGAGAAGTTCTACAAGTTTATTTCAGAGGGAATAAAAGCCTGAGGGTGTGCAGACATGGAACAAGGCTACTGTTTCAGAGCAGCAAATTTGTGAGAGAAGAAAATCTTTTTAATGTTTTGCTTTGGAGCCATCCTTTAGGACTCTTAAAGCAAAGAGACAGGATCCCATTAACTGTATGGAAAACTCCTTCACTCCTCTAATAGTTGTGCATGATTTTTATATTTTCTTCCCCAGGAGTTCAAAATAGATAGATATATTTGTCCCTAATAACAGTGTGTGAGGATGAGAATGGATCTTCATATAAGAAAAAAAAAATTAAAAATACAGGACTATAATCCTGATGATAACTAAATTGTATAAATAATATTTTCTATACTTTGAAAGTAATTATGTAAAGGGTTGAGTGGTTCTCTGCTCCAAAACATATTTATAATGTAATGTCCCTTTGCCCATAATATGTTAGATTGTTTGGTTTTTTATCCATCTAATATTGCAGGCTACTCTCCCTGCTTATTCTTGGCTGACTGATGCATTAATTTCAGTATTGATTGCCCTTGCACCCAGCTTCATCCAACAGAAAATTTAATATTATCAAAGTGAATTTTTTAATGATGTTTATTACATAAGATCTTGACAGACAAGTACAGAAAATGAAATTATCTTGCTTTATTATTCTTTCCTCTCAAATCAGATGTAATCCATATTTAAATTTTCTAGACTATTGAGGATTCTTCTGAACATGGAAACTGGAACCTTTTGAAGTTCTCAGATTACCTTGTCTTCTAAAAAGGAGCTAGAAATTATTCTGATCAGGTACTATTTAATCAGTTTCTTTCTGAATGAGGAGTTGGCCCTGTATTGTGCATAATCAGAGTGAGCTGTTTATAAAGTTCACAAATTTGTGCAAAATCTGGCATAGATGTAACAATAAGGATAACACATTCGATGCAGAAAATTATGTGACACACATTTCAAGATAGGCTTGCTTCCCAACAATGCCAAGATAATTTGAATACACTGTTTCAGACTTTGTGGACCATGTTTCCTAAGCAACACCTTGTAAATGGAATAATAAACTACAAATAAAAGATGTGTTTAAGTACTGATCAGAAAATTGATCAGAAAATTATACCGGCTATTTACACGGTTTTCATGTGTTATATTCATGCTACTTTAGTGATACATGAAACTTAAAAGCTTTCAAGATTAAGAAGATGGGTTCCTCAAACCAATGAAATGTTGCCACTGGGACTCTCTCTCTCTCTCTCAGAACACTGAGGATTTTCCTCCTTGCAGGAAATCTGTCACATTTTTTCTCAGTCACTTTTTAACACAGGAAATGTCCTTAGGTTTCTCAGACTTTTAAAATGACAGCAGTATTTGCCACATTTTTCTTCATCTTATTTAGGAACTTTATAGTGTGGATGCCTGTTTCCTGTATGTTTTTCTTGGAAAGTTTGTGAAGCACAATTGTATTACAGAAGTTTAAATGGTATTTTTCCATGGAAGAAATACATTTTTCTGGGACAGTTTCTCAGTCACTTTTTAAGAGAAGAAACTACAAAACTGAATCAGTGCATAAATCAGAGAAAATATTTATTTACAGACATGTAAAAATTATGTTACAACATTTTAAAGAAAACTGTAATGAAACATCAATCTGCTTTACATGGGCAAACCCTGGATGATTTAATTCTAACTTGCAGTGGCACCTATTAAAAATATGACTGCTTACAAGATTGTAGCTATCTACATATTTTAGGTACAATGATTCTCCAGAACTAAAAATGAATGTACAGAGAAAAAATAAGATGGGAGTTGCAGCAATATGTAATACAAGAGTTTACAAAAGTAAAAATATTTTTTTTGATCCAAACTTTAAAGCTTTTTAGTAAATATTTCCCATTCATGCAGCCGCACAGGTGTGAAACAAATATCTGAAACACACAGAGTATATAGGTCTGTGTAAAAAATTAGGTGTTTAATTCAGGACTGTCCATAAAGGATTTAATATGACTGTTGACTACCCAAACTGATTGACAAGATCCCAAGATCCTTTATGTTTCCTCTTCTTCTATAACGCAAGGGATGAGCAATACTTAAAAAACTCCACAACTAACAAAGCCCATGTAAAACAAGGATAGGTGGTGAAGGTAAACAACACTGAGCATACCACACAGATAAAAAAGTAGAGAACTATCAAGCTCTGGTGAAGCTATCAGCATCCTCTGTAGTGACTTGAAGCAAACATGCCATTAAGAAACCTTAATAGGAATCGACTACCTGGCATAGCAAGCTTCTGACTTGAAAATGAAGTAGTGCCCTCTGGTGTTACCAGAGGTGTCTGTTTGTGTTCAAAACATGTTTGGGACTTAATCCCTGGCGTGAAACTGTCAACATTATGATGGTGCAATCGTTTCTGAGAATCCGCAATCTAATGGTAATGATTAGAAAGAATGTCTGAATACCTAATAAAGTGGTTTCTGTGGCTATTAGCTCATTTGGGATGGAGAGGGCAAAGAGATGATACACCTAGCTGTTTCTTATATGTAGTTTATTAACACCAATATCAGAACTGATCTCCTTGGATGACATTCTTCATCTTTCAACTCAGCCAACAGTCTGCATAATTGAAATGGGCAAAATACTAATTGAACTGCTAAGGTGTGGAGTTGTTTTTTTAACCCTTAGCCAAAGACAAAGATCCCCAGATGGCAATTCATTTTGCATTTTTACAGTTTAAACTGATCATTACTTACAGTAATAGAAAGTGGAGAAATATTTCACCCTCTGATTTGACCTAACATTTCACTTATGCAGAAGTAATATTTCTTGCTGCACTTTTCTGGAAGAGTCAGCCTTGGTGGATTCCGAAGCTGGAATTTTTTATGCTCAAATATAACTACTTATTCCATTATTTTCTTTCCTTAATTAAGTAACCCAGCATTTCTCAGCACTTAGGTTAACCAGGTAACTCTGCAGACAATAAACAAGCAAAATATAGGGTATGGAAACATAATGGAAAGTGTTATGTTACATAGCTTCCTAATTTCCCAGTCTATAATAGATAATAAGACCCAAATCTATGCTCTTCTTCCAAGTGTTTGAAGAATATCAGTCTTTGATGAGAGTCCCCATGCTGGAAACCTGACTGGGGACCTTGAGCTCCCACCTCTTCATACCCTCACTGTTTGAGGTGAACCAATCATCCCAGAAACTGCTGTATTTTAGAGAAATAAAAAGGTTATTCTATTAAGGATTCTCGTGGGTTACTTTATATCTCTCTTGCTTTTAGCCTACAGAGAATGACAGAAAGGGCATCTCTGTTGTGCTGGATGATACCAGCTATACCTGGTCACGGATTTCAGTGGACATCAGCACTCTGAGCTCCAGACTGGACCACAGCTGGGGCTGAGATCCATGTGACTTTGTAAGGTACATCTTAAATTAATGTATCTCCCTCTTGGAAGGCTGTGGCTTTTAAAGTCTTCTTCCCCTTCAGTCACTTTAAAGACACCTCTTTCTATATCTCAGATAAGTATATCTCAAGTAAGCATATAAGTAAATAAATATCTATTCCTTGTTTCATGACATCTGCAGTGCTGAGGAAGTGTAGCTTTGAGACAGCCAACAATTTCATGTTTTCGTTAGTGAAGAAGACCTTGTTCCCAAATCATATGTGTTTTGATACCCTTAATATCTCAGTAATACAAGAGAAAGAATGCATCCATTCTCTTTGAAGGGAGATATGATTTATTAAGAAATTCTATACTGAGATTCCCCCTACAACATCTGTAATAATTAATTATTCCAACTGAAGGCTTTTAAGAGGGCTTTAGAGGTTCAGGAGTGGAAAATAAACCAAACTGCCAGAAAATAACACTAAAAGTAATTATTGGCTAATTCATGTTCCCAGATATTGGCAGTCTGTAAGTAATTTACTTGGCTAGAGAGGGGACTTTCTGTCATGTGAACTTTCCATGTGGTGACAATAAACTGCCTTTAGAGACCTGCAGGAATAACTGCAAAAACTGTCTAGTTAATGGCATCACAGAGACTGCTTATATGAAGAAAGGGATTTACAAGAGGATCCAATTTACAGTTTTTCAAGGCTTTTTTTTTGCCATTTTTTTACTTTTAAACAGCTATCCCTGTTAGTAAACGTAATTATTTCCAATGACAAACATAATGAATAAAAAATGGAATATGCCATACAATGTATTTAATTGTGATCTTGTTTGAATTAAGCTGTAAACAAAGAAGTGCAGTATCACCTGACTCTAAATATGGTAAAACAGTAGAACATGCTAATCATAAAAATAGCTTTTAGAAATATACATTTGTATACAGTGTTTCCCACACCTGTTAAATATGTCCTTCATATTATTATGATATAGTACACTGGCCTTTAAGACATCAAAATTAAAAAAATAATACCAATAATTAGCCAGAGAAAAACACATTTACAATCTAAACCATAAAAATCTGACAATTGTACAGCTCAGAACATATAAGAAATGGAATTTCTAGTATTTGAACAATAACGTCCATTTTAATAAGTAAATTGAGTTTTCATACAAATTGAATCAAAGGTGTTGCTAGCCAGTAAGAAACTGCAGTTCACAATTTTCTGTGTGGAAGTCAGAGCTTCTCTTCTCAGCCTTCAGGGGGTTCACACATGACATCTCATCACTTGATCTGTAGAAACTGATAAATGAAAAGTTCACTTTAGTACGAAGGCATAGAATTTCTTCCAACAGAACCTCCAAAGGAAGCCAAGACAACTGGGGAAAAGAGGGAAGAGGCCTAGGACTTGGCTTTTTAATGAATCCATCAAATATTGAGATCTACCAGATTTTCCTACCTTTAACCTTTGAGGCCCAAAAGAAATGCACCTGCAGCGGGTGACAGTCAGGACTGTGCAACAGTTCTGCTTTAGGCTGCATGGCCCAATATAGCCACAGTGAGTCAAGCAAGAGCTGGTGAGGCTGTAAGTATCCTTCCACTCAACAATACTATGGAAACAACTGCTGAATAATTTCTATTTTAGCACCAGAAAATAAAAGTATGTATCTTAGCTGTTTCAAAATGAAATGCCTTATTTGCATCATAGCATTCAATTTAAATAAACTGCTTGTAGGATTCTTTGATTCAGTACCAGTGCACTATCTATATACCTTTATCTGAACCATTTACATTGACTGTGTGCTTTCAACAATGCCTATAGCTATCAGATTAATGGTTCTTTCCTCAGTGGTTTCCCTTTTGACATTGTCTATTTTATTACTCTTCTTGTGTACACACTGTAGGTTTTAATTGCATATCTTTTGATTTCTTTAGTTGTTTTACCAGCCAGTGTGAAATGGAAAAAAGCCAGCATCTGCCAACACTTTTGAGGGTCATTCTTCTAGCAAAGGCTGCATATAAAAATATGAGAGCCCTGCTATTTTACCCATTAATGCTACCAGCTTCAACCAGGCATTCAGTGATGCTGCAAGAAAGCATGAGACATAGCAGCTCCACCTACCCACAGGAACACTGACAACACTTTCTTTACCACATCTGTTTGGAAAACTGACATGTTCACAGAAGTAGATGGTTTCTTTTTTTCTAAACCTTTTTTTTTTTTTTTTTTTTTACTTTTGACTGAAAAAATATCTTTCAGCCAATTTCTTCTTTTCCGGCTGTTATTGGGTTTGTTTTGGTATCACTTTCTAAAACTGAAAATACCTAAAAAATAGCTGACCTCTGGTCAAAACCTGAAAAATTTCCAGATGTCCTTTGCAGACAATTTCCCCATCTGTTAATAAATTAAATCTGTCTTTTCTTTATTAGAAAAAAACCCCAACAACCATAAACACCCCCATGAAAACCCAAACAAACAAAAAAAGGGATGATTTCTATTTAAATTTCCATTTATTGGGAAACTGGTTTTCCAAAGAAAAATCTTTTATCAGACACCTTAGGGTCTGGACTGGCCCCCCTTTCATTGAAGCAGCCAGCCATGATTCCTCCCTCACTGCAACAGGAATTGTACTCTTCACAGGTAACCTGGATTAGGCAAAAAAACTAATTTGACAGATCCCAGAACTTTCTTCTCTCAGTGAAAATATCCTGAAACTATTCTTCTATACTTGCACTGAGAAAAACCTACATCTCCTCTATTTTTAGCTCCTGATCCCTGGATAGACTTAACTACATGAAAAAGGTTTTTAAGTTCTCCTTTTAATTCTGAGAGAGGCCTAATGGATGTTAAGTAGCTATTCATCTTACAAGAAGTAAAAAAGAAAATCCCATTGTAAACCATATTAGTTCCTCTTTCCTGGCCTTTTCATAACCTATGTTTTTCTGTTCCATTATGCCATTATGAAAAGCAATAATTATACAAGTGAGAGACAGATTTTCAAGTTATTTATTAAAACTTTTCCCTGCCATAAACCTTTCAAGCATTTGCCTGTCACCAGCACAAGGAAAGCTATTATGAAGCACTGCTTCTAACCATCTGGATCCAAGTGATCAGTGCTTTGTCGTAGCTTAGAAATGATGATAAAAATTTACCAACCCCACTAGTCCAAAATCTTGTGTTCTTTCTCAGTGCACAGACTTGTTGTTTGATTCTTAAGGCAAATAATCTTAAAGATTGGGAAGGAACTTAAAATGTAAAATAGCGAAGATTTTATTTTCCATAGAATCACTGTAACCCAGGGCTATGATTAATTTAGTGTAATGCAATACTAATG
>JAAWXA010000021.1:6678861-6844793 GCA_038090715.1 Florisuga fusca | reverse complement strand
ACCAAAACATGAAAGACAGATTGAATTTATCTGTACGGAGGCATTTATGGGCCTCAGAAAAGGCAGGTCCTACTTACCAGCCCGATCTCTTTCTATGACCAGATGACCCACCTAGTGGATGAGTCTCTTAAGTACATAATGACAGNTGCATGGCCCAATATAGCCACAGTGAGTCAAGCAAGAGCTGGTGAGGCTGTAAGTATCCTTCCACTCAACAATACTATGGAAACAACTGCTGAATAATTTCTATTTTAGCACCAGAAAATAAAAGTATGTATCTTAGCTGTTTCAAAATGAAATGCCTTATTTGCATCATAGCATTCAATTTAAATAAACTGCTTGTAGGATTCTTTGATTCAGTACCAGTGCACTATCTATATACCTTTATCTGAACCATTTACATTGACTGTGTGCTTTCAACAATGCCTATAGCTACCAGATTAATGGTTCTTTCCTCAGTGGTTTCCCTTTTGACATTGTCTATTTTATTACTCTTCTTGTGTACACACTGTAGGTTTTAATTGCATATCTTTTGATTTCTTTAGTTGTTTTACCAGCCAGTGTGAAATGGAAAAAAGCCAGCATCTGCCAACACTTTTGAGGGTCATTCTTCTAGCAAAGGCTGCATATAAAAATCTGAGAGCCCTGCTATTTTACCCATTAATGCTACCAGCTTCAACCAGGCATTCAGTGATGCTGCAAGAAAGCATGAGACATAGCAGCTCCACCTACCCACAGGAAAACTGACAACACTTTCTTTACCACATCTGTTTGGAAAACTGACTTTTTTTTTTTTTTTTTTTTACTTTTGACTGAAAAAATATCTTTCAGCCAATTTCTTCTTTTCCGGCTGTTATTGGGTTTGTTTTGGTATCACTTTCTAAAACTGAAAATACCTAAAAAATAGCTGACCTCTGGTCAAAACCTGAAAAATTTCCAGATGTCCTTTGCAGACAATTTCCCCATCTGTTAATAAATTAAATCTGTCTTTTTCTTTATTAGAAAAAAACCCCAACAACCATAAACACCCCCATGAAAACCCAAACAAACAAAAAAAGGGATGATTTCTATTTAAATTTCCATTTATTGGGAAACTGGTTTTCCAAAGAAAAATCTTTTATCAGACACCTTAGGGTCTGGACTGGCCCCCCTTTCATTGAAGCAGCCAGCCATGATTCCTCCCTCACTGCAACAGGAATTGTACTCTTCACAGGTAACCTGGATTAGGCAAAAAAACTAATTTGACAGATCCCAGAACTTTCTTCTCTCAGTGAAAATATCCTGAAACTATTCTTCTATACTTGCACTGAGAAAAACCTACATCTCCTCTATTTTTAGCTCCTGATCCCTGGATAGACTTAACTACATGAAAAAGGTTTTTAAGTTCTCCTTTTAATTCTGAGAGAGGCCTAATGGATGTTAAGTAGCTATTCATCTTACAAGAAGTAAAAAAGAAAATCCCATTGTAAACCATATTAGTTCCTCTTTCCTGGCCTTTTCATAACCTATGTTTTTCTGTTCCATTATGCCATTATGAAAAGCAATAATTATACAAGTGAGAGACAGATTTTCAAGTTATTTATTAAAACTTTTCCCTGCCATAAACCTTTCAAGCATTTGCCTGTCACCAGCACAAGAAAAGCTATTATGAAGCACTGCTTCTAACCATCTGGATCCAAGTGATCAGTGCTTTGTCGTAGCTTAGAAATGATGATAAAAATTTACCAACCCCACTAGTCCAAAATCTTGTGTTCTTTCTCAGTGCACAGACTTGTTGTTTGATTCTTAAGGCAAATAATCTTAAAGATTGGGAAGGAACTTAAAATGTAAAATAGCGAAGATTTTATTTTCCATAGAATCACTGTAACCCAGGGCTATGATTAATTTAGTGTAATGCAATACTAATGTTATTATATTTCTTTATTCTGGATGGTGTACAATTTATCAGCTGGCTTTATGGTAGTGCTGATGATACTGAAAAACCTTATGATGACTAATTTATTTTTTTTTAAAGAATTTTTGTTTCCTTCCCATTATATGTATAAAAAACATCCTGACACAACAAGGATGAGCTGAATTACGTTTAAGGCAGCAATATGGCTTTCATTTGATGTAACTCCAACAGAAAACCACTTTAGAAAATGTGATTTGAACATAATACATTTTAAGAATCGAATAACCCAACTGAGCATATAGGCTTGGCAGATGTAGACAGTATCAAAGAAACAGTATATACTGTCCTAATTGCCATCATAATCTCAGAAAAAAGCTGTAGATAGGTTATGGAATATTTATTGTTTCATTTTCCAACCGAAATTTTTTGTGCTGTTTTTTTCCCTACCTGGGTAGCTTTTGAACATGAACTATTAGAAGCAGTACAATAGTGTCAGTACTATTGCAGGCATAGCTCTGTATTTCAGTCTTCCAAAAATGCTATTGCTACTCTTATTAAAGTTCCAATATGATCCTTCTAGCATTTTTTCCAGACTTTACCAAATTTTACCAAATTATACTGGAATAAATTAATTTTGAATTTACACTATTACCATGTATACAACACTGGAAAGTTACATTAAACATCAAACACCTCACTAAATGAATGTGCAGTTCTTCTTAATAGGCTCCAAATTATCATCACTAAAAATGGACTAAATCAGATAAAATTCAGTAAAAATCTAGAAAATTTTCCATCTTGTCTCTTAAAGGTTAATGAGTTTATTACCCTCAAAGACTGGATAATTCCAGTCTTCACACCTGTAGATCTTTAAAGATGCCCTGCATTTAAAAGACTTATCATGGGAGAACCAGGTCACCAGATCACTTGCCAGGTGACCATTTCCTGTGCTTCATAGTCACCAAGCACAATGCAGTAGGAACAGCTTGCACTCTGTATTTCTCCTAAAAGCCTTTTATGAGAAGGATAGCTTATACAGGAAAAGACCTGCAGTCACCACACTTTTAGAATGAAGTGGACCACCCCTGTTTCCCCAACCTCCCCGAGCAGCTGGAAGCTGTAATAGCATCCATGGCTTCTGTGGCAGGGGGGGTGCTCCTGGCTTTTCTAAACTCATTCAGGTGGAATATATTTGTCTCCAAGAGGCATGAATTTTGATATCTCCTAGCTGGATCCAGAGCTTAGCTTTTTCCTTCTTCTGTTTTATTTCTTCTTTCTTAGAGTTCTGAAAGGGTTAAATAACAAGGATATGTTCCT
This sequence comes from Florisuga fusca, assembly GCA_038090715.1. Taxonomy (NCBI): domain Eukaryota; kingdom Metazoa; phylum Chordata; class Aves; order Apodiformes; family Trochilidae; genus Florisuga; species Florisuga fusca. The sequence goes on along the minus strand of JAAWXA010000021.1, from coordinate 6,841,582 downwards.
TTTTCCCATAAATATTTATTTTCCTTCTCAGAGGGTTTATAGGAATAGTGTTCTTTACCATGCCCATTATGCCAGTCTAGATGTACAGAAATAAATCTTGCTATCTGAGAGCATAAATTCATTGTATGTCCTTGGGAGGGAGTATTATGAATGCACAATGACTAAATGCCTCAGAAGAGGTACAAAGTTAAAATCTTCCCTTATAGTACATTAAGAAAATGCTTAGAGAAGAATCTCACAGAATATGGATGTTACAGAATTTACTCTGTGGTTTACCCCACAATTATAATTGTAAGCAGTAAGATTATCCAACAAGTAGATTCAGGATGTTTGCCTGAAATGCATCTGTTCTTAAGCAATCAATGTCTCTAAATGGCTTTTGTGAAATTTTTTATCACAGAAATTCCCAGAAAATACAGATAAACAGTGGATGGTAGATAAAAGTGCACACGTGCACATGAGTTACGAAACCCAAAGCCTCAAATATCCTTAATCTTGTTCTTTTGCCTGTTTTAGCTTGCCAGACAAAGCCATTTTCAGTATTGAACTTCTGAGTTTAATAGCTGCAAGAGAGGTTTTGAATGAGTTCTTACTATTGCTGGCTTTGGCTAACAATCACATTTTTACCTCTGTCAAGCTCTAGATGATGTGGAGACTCGATTCCTGGCACCTTCCCAAGTTTTGTCTTACTAGGCTTTGACAGTGGGCTCTGTGACTGCCATACATCACTTTCTGCAGAACAACTACAAACCCCATTAAAATGCAGTCACATCACTGTCCTTTCACTCACAGCACTGGCCCTCACACTTGCACTACCTCAGACAGCAACTCTAGCATGACTGCTTGGATTGCATCTGATGCTCACTCCTATACTTTTATCTGTATAAATCATGCTACTATGTCCTCTAGGATGACAGACTCTTGTTTTGTCTCTAGTATTTTTTTCTGGTTATGAACTTTACTGTCTGGACAGCCAAGAAGGCGAAAAAATGAGTCTGTTTGCAGAACAGACTTCAAAAAACACAGCAAATACCCAAATCTTGGTTAACTATTAGAAATCCACATTAATTCCCTAAAATAAGAAAAATCAGGATGTATTACAAAAAATTGTAGTGCTAATTGCCATTGTGTTTATTTGCTGCAAGACAGTATTCTTACCTTGTCTTAAGCAGGCAGCTCACGCTGAGTGTTAAGCCCAGTAATTTGTTTGGAAGCTACCAGGGGAACATGAGCTTCTATTGGCTTTTACACAGCATGCATTATCATGAATGGAAATCCACAAGCAATGAACAGGGCTTACCAAGGAACCTTGAATTTGTATTGGCTATCACATGGACTCCACAGCTCTGTTCATTTTAAATATACCTTGGGCTTTGTGCCTTGATTTAAAGCATGAAATCTCTGATTAAGTAACACAGTTAGGTAGCTAATTTAGTATAATGTTCCCCACTTGAAATGTAAAAGCTCAGTTCAGTTGGTGCTAGCAGGGAGGGATATGTGAATGTGAACTACGACTTTCCTGCTGTCATTTGTAATGCTATGTAAAACATGACAGACAAAAATCATGGCACTGAGGAAAAACCTTTTATAATGAGCTAGTGACAGATTTTTCACTTCATGTAACACATAGAAATCATACAGTTTGGGAAATATTAATAAAGAATAATTAAAAGAAGATGTTGCACCTTCATTAAACCTTTCTTCAAATGATGAAACCTAATAATTATCTTTTGTACTCTGTCAATCATACTTTAATTGCTGGAAACACTACAGAATCATTTTTCAGTTCAGTGAACAGTTTAATTGCTTTGAAGTGCTAGAACCTGTGTGAGTAGATGTGAGAATGGCTGTTTTACTCATCAGTGAAAATAAACTTCTACCTCTTTTGTATTAAAATGCTCTGTTTCATTTTCTCCCCCCCCAAATCATCAGTAAGAATGACATTGCCCTATTAAACTGATTTGTACCCTAGATCAACCTATCTTTTCTTTCTCATAGTCCTGTATAGGCAGATTTGTGATGAATATTTTTTTGTGTAGTGGTCGAGAAAGGATTTAGTATTTGGAGAGTGCCATTAAAGACAGGCTGCGGTTGAGATAATATTCAGGAGTGATGCTGATAGAACGACTTTGAGATTAGAGTCACCATGATCATATGAGAGCTTTGTTTGAGACCTTCTGCAGTGACAGCTGGGTCAAGAGAATGTGGAAGAGGTGAGGAGCTTCTGAGTGAGTTCCGTGCTTTTGTAGAATTTATAGCTCTGAAGCCTTTACCCTGAATATACTTGCAAGGCTGCTCCACCATGAAGCCATGTTCCCATCACTAATGCATCCCTTTGTATTCTGTCTTGGTTGATAAAGGCAAAGCAGATACAATAAGTCCTCACACATGCTGTCCACAGAGTTCCCTTGGCTTGTACCAGTGAGCCTGGAGAGCAACCTAACACCATCTTGAGATCTGGTGCTTAAAACAGCAAAGGGGAAAATGTGACACTTTCCTTTAACCCTGAATTTGGTGGATATTCATAGTGATTTCCCAGTGGTATGACTCTCATTGGAGATCACTAGGTGTTTTCATAGAATCACAGTATTCTGACAGTTGGGAAAGACTTAAGTCTTTCTAAGACTTATGGTGTTAAGATCACCATGCCCAACTTTCAACCCCCTCAGAAAATCACTATCCCACTAGAACATGTCCTGAAGTGCTTCAATTTGCATGGTTTTAGAATACCTCCAGGCATGGTGACTCCACCACCTCTCTTGGCAGCCCGTTCTAGTGACTGACTACCCTTTCAGTAAAGAAATTGTTTATAATATCTGGTCTAAACCTCCCCTGGTGCAACTTCAGGCCATTTCCTCTAGTCCTGTCATTATGTACTTAAGAGACTCATCCACTAGGTGGGTCATCTGGTCATAGAAGGAGATCGGGCTGGTAAGCAGCTTCTGCCTTTTCTGAACCCATGCTGGCTGAGCCTGATCCCCTGGCTGTCATGCACTTGAGGTGTGAGTGGACTCCACTGTGTCCAATAAGGCATAAGAAATCTCCCTGGTTCTCTTTTTCTTGTTAATGTATTTGTAAAAAAATCTTTTTGTTGTCCCTTAATCCCTTTTCTGCTTCCTAGGACTGGGCCTGTTCCATAGGAAGCAAGTCTAAACCCTAGGAGAATCCATGAGATGGACTGTCCTTTATCATTCTGAGTACTATGAAGAAGATGAGTTTAGGATGCAAGGTACTCTCAAAATATTGTAGAATAAAATTCCCACTGAATTAGCCTCTGCTCAATGTGAGAAATAGGATTTCCCAGAATGGTGTGGATGTCCAATTAGTATTAATGATGAAGGGCATAGTTCCTGTCCTAGCAATGCCAGCTGTGCAGCTTTGAACACAAAATCTAATGTATAAAGGAACTACTAAAATTTGTGCACTGAGGCCACTCACTATATCTACACTTTAAGTAGTGTATTTTCAAAATACATAAAAGTAGGAATTTACTAGGAGAACAACCTTAAAAACAAGAAGCAGCTGCTAAACCTTTCCAGTATTGCCAAATTATAGTTTAGATAGGTACCATTAAAAAATAAATAAATAAAAAAAAAATCATTGTACACAATGATGGCAATGAGATCAAAAATGTCCTGTCTAATCAGTAGGAGATTTTTCAGTTACTTGAAGACAGATTTTTTATGCAACATAAAGACCAAGTGGAGTGAAGTAAAAAGCAAATAGGGAAGGAATGGGGAGGAGAGCTCACTGGAGGATGCAGTTGAAGCATTTAGTGTGAGATGACAAAGATATCTGGAAAGCTCAGAATAAACCATAGGAAGGGGGAGAGGAATGAGAATAACACTGATGCACAATGGACAATTAAATGGTGACAGTAGTGTACTGTATTTAGATAGTCAATTAAATAGTAGGATGTAGAGTTACCTGTGAAAGACTTGGTTTGGGAATGTGATCTGGGTGGAAATGACAATACAAGCGGGTCCTATTTTAAACAAGTTTTGTTTTGTATTTTCCTGATAATATGTATTTGAATGCAAAATGCATAGTGGAGCATATTATTTTTGTTTCATGAGGATTTAAAAATACATCGATTTAAAAATAAAAATGACAAAACAAAATGGTTGCAGTGTGGCCTAGAAATGGTGCAAAATCACGTAATAGCTGAGAAGAGATTAGTATACCCCTGCAAATAGGAAGCAGAGAAGAGTTTATTCTTCTGGTTCTCCATTTATTTGGGCTGGAACACAATTTACTTGTTTTGAAAGACATTATAAAACTGTAGTGTGCTTTTAGAAATCAATAGCAACAAAAATTTCAGAACTTCAGATACACTTATCAATATAACAGGCTGGCTAAGATGTCATTTGATTAACTTCTAAATCTTCATTTTGGCATACTGAGCTTGTTTTATTCCTAACTGATCATTTTTTTTGTTGAAATGGCAATTACAGTTCTATCACCTTCAAAATTATTTCCCTTTTCTGAGGCCCATAAATGCCTCCGTACAGATAAATTCAATCTGTCTTTCATGTTTTGGTATCAATCATGCAGAAAATCTTCTTAGTAACACATTTATATTTTCTCAAAAAACTGAGACCTTTTGGAACAGTTGGGTCACTAACTTCAGTGGCTCTGCAATTTGTATTGAAAAAATAAATACGCTTAGAATTTGTGTCTTTTTGTATGGAAAACTAATAACCTTTTGGATTTTCACAGTGTTTACCCCTGTTTACTTGTGTGGAGACTTTGAACAGAAAAAGTGTTTTCTCTGAGGGTTTTTCACTCAGCATTCTTGAGGCTCAAGCATAATGATAAAGCCTGTGAAATGAATGTTTTCCAGGGGAACTAAAGATATTGACTTTCAAAGACAGACACCAGGAAAAATGTGTGATGCATGGCAATTGCTCAATTTCAGTTAAATCTAAGAATTTGAGGATTAAGCTGATAGGCTCAAATCGCAGCTGAAGTGGTGAGTTATTTCAGTTAGATGTGATGTTGCTTTATAGGCCATAAGTTACAGCAAAAAGTTATGTTGCCATCATCCTTGCCTGAAAAGGGATTAAGGTTAGCTTCTGGGAGGTAAATCTTTGGCTGTCCTTCTTTCTGTTCTGCACTCAGAGGTTGACTCTACTCTCATGAATTTTAAACTAGGAAAATATTCTTGCTAATTCTGATTTATTTAGATAGAATAAACATAACTAGCCACAACTACTGAATATTAAGGTAAATTACATTATATCAGAAAGGAATTCAGCTCATTTAGGGAAGTATTTTGTTTACATCTCTGAGAGTTTTTTTTTGCCTGATCTCATAGAATTATTTGCCTCTGAAGGCATAGTAGTTATTTTTGATAGTTGAGGCTGAGCCATTAATCAAATATTCTGATGTCTCAAGCCCATCAGACACCATGACTATCTTATTCTTACCTAAAAGCTCAACATAAACACATAGCCCTGACTAAAAAGAAGATATTAAAATAAAAAAACCCCACCAAAATTATATTAGCAAAACCACGAATAATGAATACTAGATAATGATCAATCTACTGAAAGTGGTTCAACAAATAACAGGGTCCCTCTTCCTGTAGAATATAGAAAGTACACAAGTTACCCTTTCAAAACACAGGCCCAAAGGAGGACCATGAAAGTACTTAGACAATTTCTAAAAAACATTAAAACATGCTATGTGGAGCAGAAGTAATCAGAAATTCTTTTGTGCATCAAATTGTCAAGATGTCATCCGTATGAGTGTTTCCAAATAGATTTATCACCTCACATCTGTGAGGCTGTAAATCTCACATGCAAACCAGTGCTCTGCATGGACAGACACTTGCTGTGTGAGTGTACTGAGGACTAGTGTTGTACAGCATTGGGCTATAACCAGCCTTTGCTTAGCTTAGTTGAAATGTAAGTATTTTGTGATGAGTTCTTACAGTGTTTCTCAGAGTAAAGCAAACAAATTCCCCTTCCCTTTACTATTTTTACCCATTTATTGCCCCGCAAAAGGACATACCCCCTTTCAAATTGCCAGACATGGGTGATTCTTCTATGCTCAGTGGGATGAGCAGGGTGTAGATGGATGAAGATGATGTATAACATTTCCTGCTCTTGCTATACGTGCCTGGCCATTATGCTGGAAGCACCTGGCAGAGTTTATTAATATTCACTCTGCTGGGTCTGAAGGAACCTGTCTAGAATTGCCTTGTATACAGGCAGCCTTCAAAGAGAGGCCATGGTAATTATTCTTATCAGAAAATGTAGGAAGTTAAATGATGATTGAAACTTCAGGCAGGTCAAAGCTGATGGGAGGGTGCAATGAAAAAGTAAAACAAATTCATGGAAGAGTGTGTTCAGTGTTGTTCAATAGGCAAAAGTAAAGTTCTCATTTTCTTGATGGGCAGGCACCTAATATTTACAGGTTTAAACCATGTATTTGGCAAATGCTTCTTTCCCACATGATGGCTGTGGAGCCAAAGGCACACACTGGTCTGACCTCAGGAAGAGTGGCTGAGCCTCATTGCACATTTCATCTGCTTGAGCTGCATTGACAGACACGTTTGCTCACTACAGTGGCAAAACTGAGAATGGGACCCAAACAGCCTGATTCCCCATCCTTTTCTTAAGAAAGAGATAACCAAAACCCCAACACATTCTTTCCAATCTGTTTTACAACAACTCTGTAGATTCTAAGGGGCGTAAATTAATTTCATTTTCTACATTATAAATGTTTAAAATATTTTTATGCTTCTAAGGTTTGTTTTGTTTTGGTTTTTTTTTTTTTTTTGATTGTGGACTAAATAATGTAAAACGTATTCAGAGGAAAGGATGAAAAAGGTGAGGAGAGGACATTATTTTGCTCAGTCATTTTACAAAAATGCAATTACAGACAGGGAAGGCTAGTGCAAAGAGAGGCACAAAATCTGTGGCAATAGCGTTTACATGTTCAGCAGGTTCCCATGTCATATGAGGGAGACAGAATGTAAATAATAATTAGAAAAATATTCTGTAGTCATTCAGGGGCAACCTGGTTAAAACCCTGGACACCACTTCGGAAATCTTGCTCTGAGAAATTGAGTGCCAGGAAAAACAGAGAGGAGGAGCTGGTAGCAAGGCCTTTGCAAGGACTCATACTACAGCATGAGACCAACAAACACCTCTACTATGCTATTACGTATATTAAATGTAATATAAGAGCATGTCAGGAAGTTTCTTACAATTTTTGATTTCATGACATGCTTTTATTACTTTCTGCACTTTTTCAGTCACAGGTTATTAGACATACTGCATCTTCAGAAGGTACAACACATCAGTATCTGTCGGGTATGCTCCCCCTAATGACTTTCTTAGCTTGCTCAAGTACAAACATCTCGCACTGATATTTATCAAGTGAACACAATCTTTCACCTACTCATTTGTCTTGAGAATGAAGAACTTCCTGTTTCCCCTGAAAATGAAAGTCCAAAATGTTCATTCCATTAAAAAGGTAAATTTTGCTTGGTGTCAACGATATTTAAAATAATCTGAATAAAATTTCTGTTTAAGTGAACTCTGCAAGCTGCCATTTTTCAAAGTACATATTGATCTTTTTGACATGCCTAGTTAGTCTAATTCTGCCAATAATAGAACAGTCAGTCTGGTCTGCCCTTTTTAACAGAAAAAAAATTTACCTAGAAGAGCAATAAAAAATCCAGTCTGATTACAATAATAAAGTACTGTCAATCCTATCATGTATTTGATCAATCTTGATATTTGACATATGCAAAACTGGGCTTAAGGTACATGAAATTAATCAGAAAAATATTTATTCCTTTTCTATACCTCTTTTTCTACACTGAATACTTGTTGAATTCTCACACAAAATAATTAAAGTATGTAAAGTTTCACTGATTCATATAGATTTGAAATAAAATTATTTTAATTTTCCTTTAGCTACTTATAGGAAGGGATTTTTATGAGATTTAGCCAAAGTACTCATTGGTGCCATTGATTTAAATAGTGTTTGCATAAATTCTTACAAGAAATATAGCTATTACTTTTGCTTTTGCGTAATGAAACTTGGTGAAGCAAGAGGATTATCCTGAGGTTTTTTGTCTGTGGCAGTTGCTGGTATTTATGTTTGAAGCACGATTCTCTATCAGGCGCTACAAACAAATCTGATGATAGGCTGAAAATGTGTTGCAGGGGTGGTGAAAAGGATAACAGGAATAAAATATCCTTCAGACTTAAATATAACTGAATACATCTAATAGAAAGAGAACTTTATATATTTTTTTGAAACAAGTGTGGTATATCTACAATGTAACCAAAACTGGGTCTTTCACTGCACCTTTTCTTTCTGATAAAATTTTCAAAAATACCTCTGAAGACATCTCACTAAAGGTGATTCATTATTGTGGAACTCCCATCTAATGCTTATTTTTACTCTAGTTACACCAGCATAAAATCACAAGGTTGCAACTGTGAATTTACCCTTGAAATTCTAGCCAAGCACTAACCAGAGTCTGATCTGAGTTATGACACCATAGATGTATCACATTAGAAATCACTGGGATCACGTGCTCTACCAGAAACACTGTTTGCTCTACTGAATTCTTAATGCTCTACTGAACCATTGCTTTGCTGTTATTGTAGTTATTTATTATAAAAGGCTGAAATTTTAACAGAAACTATTATTCTCAGGCAATGTAATGTACATATGAGTGTTTGTATATAATTCGTTCCAATTAATTAGTTTGTAAGTATTTTATTAAGCATTAGTTGAAAGTTGTTAGGTTTTTTTTTTCAAAATCTATAATACTTTAAGCTTTCAGCTAATTAATTGGATGGCACCTTTGTCATTTACAAGGGAATTAAAATAGTAAGTTATAGTACATTTTGAGCCAGTTCTTTCTTCATGATTGATTAGTGCCATTTGAAACAAGTTCAGAGAAGTTATAGGACATGCTCTGGGCCTGAGCTGGGTTGACCAGATGCTAAATGAGCCGAGTAAAGAAACCACTGTGCCTGTGAACAACTCAAAAATGCTTTTCCTGCTGCTGTCAGCTGCTCCACATGCTGCTGATGCTACTTCTGGTAAGGAGAAGGAGCTTGTTGTAGAGGTGCTGAGGCCAAGCTGCTTTTTAAATATCAAGATGTGTCTCTCCGATATCAAATATCTGCAAAGGTGACTTTTTAGCTTTCTGCTGTGAAACCACAGGAATAAAAGGAGGTTATTTGCTTTCCTTCTATTCCTTCCAATTTGAAGCTGTGGCAGGCATCTGAAAACTGCTTGATATTATTGATGACTTTTATTCAAATGATTTCTGGCCTGCTTGTGATTTGTGTGCGAGATGAATTTATTAAACATGAAGATCTTTCTTCCTAGGAGCTTGTTTTCTTTGAGGCAAGATGGGAAACTGCTTAAGTGTGTTGCTTCCTTCACAGCATGGCTGAGGGACAGTCTAGATTAAAAGCAGTGAGAATGGGTCTATGCTCACTAGCAAGGAACACAAGTACTTTTAGCTCACAGCAGTTAGAAACTGTTTAATGCAAGAAAGTCTGACTCATGGGTCTAGTAAAATCTGCGATAACCAGAAACTTGGTTTTTGTTCAAAAAGAAGCAATGGAAACACACGTGAAGTTTTCATGTGTACCAGCATTATGACCAGTTAAGTGACTGATGATCAGTTAAGTGACATGGGTTGTAAACTCAGGAGTTACATTCCAAGTTGGTGTTTATTTTATATATATGTATGTATATCTATCTACAACATATTATCCCATGGCCTTCTATAAGGGGCAGTGGAAAACCTATATGGAAAAGCAAAAGGATGAGAAGCATAAGACATTGAGCAATTTTAAGTCAGCTATTTCACTCTCCCAATAAGTGACTTTTCATGACTGTAGGAGATAATTCAAATGCAGCATGTCTTGAATTAGAGTTCAGATGGGCAATCAAGTTATTGTGGCATAAAATTTTTCACACTTCATCTGAGCCATAAGGACTGTTTGTGAGTGTGCCTTTGGTCCCCAGATAATGACAATGCAAGAAGGAACAACATCCTGATCTAAATGGTGGATGAAGGTGGTGAACATGATGTGTATGTGTGTGTGCAGCCAGGCAGGCAAATGAAGAGTCTAAAGCCTCCTTAAATCCATGCCTGACTTAATTCAGACTGCAGGCTAAACTACTTCACATTTCCTTACAGCTGGTGTGGGCTGAAAGCAGGGTTGAGGACAGCTGCCATCACTCAGCCAATGTGCAGTAACCTGTTCCTCCAAACACAGTATGTGAGTTTAGAGAACTAATCCTACCACCTAAACCCACAGCATACATCCTGCATAGTCACTTCCTTTGCAAGCTAGAATTAGAAACGGAGAAAGAAATATATTTTTGGGCCATCTAATCCAAAAAATGCAGACCCACGTACACAGATTCAGAGGCTCCATTCTGGCAGCATCTGGACTCTGGCAGGGGAATCTGTCTTTGTTGGACACTTCCCTTTGCTGACAGCCTAAGGGCTGGTCACAGGGGAAACGAAAAAGAGACAGCAATATTGTGTTCAGCAAAAAAAAAAGAGTCCTGCAGAAGGTTACTGGCAAATGACTCGGAGAGATTTGGAAGGAGATTTACAGCTAAATATGAAGCACTGAAAAAAATGTTAAGATCTAAATTTAAGTTACTTTCACCATCTAATACTATTTTTCAGACTACTGGACTCACAACCAATTTTCAGTGCTGAACTGACTTCAGAACATTAGCTATGCCCATTTCAAATGTTTTTCTATTTGCTCTGCTGCTCTTAGTGATGAAAGAAAAGATCTTTTTTCATCATCATCCTAAATCCCTATAGCTCCATATTTGGAAAAGATTACAGATTTCTTTAGAAATGACCTTCTGGGGGCTATTTTTGATTCTAAATCCAAGGACATGTTTTCACACACGCAAAGTCTGTCCTAATTTATCATTTAACACTTTTCATGCTTAAAATACCTTTTTTTTTTTTTTCTCAAATGTAACTGGGTCCATTCCAAAATGACACATTTGCTATTAATCAGCTCTTTTTCCTGAATTATTTTTCATAACTCAGAAGAACAGCATCTTTTAGGACTTCTAGTTTTATACTGTTTATCTATCTACTTCACTTTTCACAAAACAGAGGCTGATGCCAGATAGCAGGGCACAGAACAGGTAGAAGTAGACTGAAATCACAAGTATTCCTAATTGGTTATTCACTATATGTTTTATAGTATTCTTACTGACTGTCCAGTTTCACAGGTATTGGTGACTGGAGTGGAAAATAAAACTTATAAACACTGGCTGTTATATCTACATAAGTACACTAAAGGGTAAGTGGGCTAAATTAAAAATTTGCATCATAAACAAGTTTCATATTGTAACAGTATCAGGCAGTATTGCTGAGTGTTTTGAGTAAAAACTGTGGAGGAAAGAGGCACAGTTTATAATTGTCTCTCCATGTGAAACACCAATTGCATGAGATTTTTTTTAAGAAATCCTTTGTAGAGCAATCCTTTAACCATCCACAGTGTTTTTTTCATTCACTGATCTCCCTAGGCTTTGCAAAAGAAAAAAAAGTTATTATCTCACCATAGCAGGGAGGAAAATGAAGGTGAAGTGGGCTATTGCGAAGCTTGAGGAAAATGAAAAACGGATGATGAAAACTGCAAGGATTTTACACCACTGGCAATCTTGGCTCTGAATTTAAAGCCTACAAGACTGTCAGCTTCTTGGCTAGAAGGTCCCATTGTTCTAGAAGGTGGAAGTCATGAGGATGACTGGTTCCACTGCCCTGGCACTGGGACAGGCAGCCCCTGACCAAGACAATACACATAAGTAGATTTCCTTGGCCTGTCCTTGCTACCACTATGTCAAGGCTGGTGGGGTATCATTCATGAGTTCAGGGGTGCAAGGTAGAGCACACCACTCTCTATGTGCCGTGAGCCAACTCCTCCCAGCAGTCAACAGGCTCAGTGATGACGTACAGAGAGATTGGATCTGGTTCTACCCATGCCTTAGATGTGTGGCTCAGACTTCTGAATTGCCTTTAGAGCTATGTCTGCAACAAACTGCATTTCAACTAATTCTCCAACATAATCCTAGGAAAGCTTTTTAATTTGGAAGCAGTGGACTGCAAACGTGGCTGTGCCAATTTCAGACACTCACTGTTAATGAACTCTTCCTGTGCTGCTTGCTTTTTAGAAACTTTCCTGCTTAGGTCTTTGCTAGATGAAAAATTCTTCTACATCATGCTTCATTATATAGTGTAGATGTATGCTAAATATGTCATGCCTGCAGGGTGAAACGACTGCACTGAACAATCAGAGGCTAAGATACTGTGCATTAACTCCCCCACTTAGCTGTCTGCAGTAGGAAGTATGACACATAGTGAGTGCAAAACCCACCAGTCTTGTTAAATTGTGGTCACCCTTATTGCTAATGGCACTTCAGCTGATCAGGTTTTAGCCATGGTGTGATAACCTGCCAGTCTTATCTGTGACATATATTTACAACTATTTATCCATTATGAAGTTTCAACTTCCTACAGATTTTGAGTACCAACTTTTTACAGATGTCCCTTGTATCTGCACAGGTTCTCCTTTTCCTTCGAGAAAGAGAGATAATGTCATATATTCTACATCACATGTTAAAAGATGGGGGGATTTAGGTTGTAGTAGCTTCTCCTGTGCATAATGCTGTTGAAGATTTATAAATTCAAGAGGGCCTTGTGCTGGCTAAAAGGACACAAGCCCTCCAATTAGCAGTAGGCTGAAATTGCATTTGCAGCAAACAGTACACATTTTTTTCACATACTGTGTTACACAGACTTGGTGTTTGTTCAGCTGTGCACATCTCTGACAGAATTCTGTTGGCTTCAGTGAATGATTTTTACAGTGCAGACAAGATTAAATGTGTGTTAAAAGGCAAGCAGGGATAGTGAATCTGAGCAACAGAAGTGATTTCTGCTCAAAGCAGAAGAATATGAAGGCCACAAAGAGAGGTAGACTGTTGGAGTCTAAAAATGTGACGTATCCTTCTTATTAGGAATGAAAAAAAATGTAAACTTAACTTTCAAAATATTTTTTACTGCCTCTCTTGAAGAACTTAGGAGACTAACAACCTGATGGGCACTTCATGAAAGGTGTAAGCTCAGGCTGAAACCCCCAATATTTCTTATCCAAAATTTCTTAAGGAAAAATCCTTCCATCAAAACAAGTCTGTATCTGCTGAATCAGCCTGTAGAAGATAAACATGAAAGACAAGGACTGGGGATTATGGAGGATCATGTGTTAACTAATAAGAAAGTTCTCTATTCTAAATTCTTTCTTAATTTTGAAATGCTCCAGTTAAAAAACTCAACCAAACAAAACCACACTATATTTTCCTTTCCTGTCTACATTTCAGTAAATGTAAAATAATAAATGACAACAAATTTTAAAGTACATTTAATTTCCTTTCTAAAATCACCAAGTGTAGTGAAATACATTTAACTTGTTTCTCCTTGGAGGGTCCTATGTTCAACTGATACTACAGTGTATGAAGAACATGGGGCCAGGTACTAGTTACAAAACATCACAGTGCTGCTGGGAGCTTGTTTTGTTAATCCAGATTGTTGTTTCTCTGTGGTTACTTGTAGCAACTGTGTAGACAGACATGGCATGGTTATTTCTTACCAGCTCATTGCTGCCATCCTCATCAAAATCCTCCTCTATCCCATCAGTCATCTCTTCTCCATCCCCATCTGCATCTGGCCCTCCTTCAATTGGCTCTTCTGTAGAGTTATCTGCATTCTCTGATATGCATTCCTCTTGAATCAAATCAGCATTATCTTCCATTTGTTTCTTTTGAGCTTCTGTAAGGAAAACATACTCTATAGAGATTCAGAAACCTTCCTTATTAGTGGCAAAGAAAAACTCTCTGAGGAAGAAACCTGAGCTTCCCATCTCCAGATGTCCTACCTTTGTAAAAATCAATGTTAATATCTACCAGGCAAATACAATCAAACTCGCTGTTTTCAAACTTTAATGCATAAATCAAACATAGTGCCAAAATGCACATCTATCCCATACAATGGATGAAGACTTGATTTACCGGAGGATCCATCTTTTTTTTTTTTTTTTTAAATTTTCTGGACTTTGCTTTGCCTTGGGAATCAATTGGCATAGTTATTATATATTAATTTATCTGCAGCCAATGATAAGTACATAAATGTGTATGCTCTGAGAAGTGGGAAGCTGTTAAATGCTAATAACTCAACAAGGATTTGCAGAAGTTGGCTGTGCATTTATCTCAAAACCCATACAGATGATCAACAAATCCTTCTAGACAACTGAACATATTTTTTTTACAGAGTAAAGTAACAGTTGCTCACCATTGGCATTATGTAGCAAGGTAACTGGAGGGTTTCCTACAATTTCTGTGAAGCAATGAAAAGAAAGACCATTTCCATAGAATCCCAGAGGATCTGTTCTGTTTAGCCTTGTGCGGATAGCTGCATTGTTGTGATTAGGGATTGCAAGACTCGTGGATATGCTGAGGAATTTCATCCAGACAGCAGTAATCCAAATGAGGATTGAAAGAAGAATGACAGAGACAGACTGTCCAGAGGAGTGCTTGGAGGAATCAGAGTCTTATTCCTATGCACATCAGGACTCTGGATGAAAAGTTTTAGGAACTCAAGGTGAATACGGGCCAGAGAATTGGTTGCCTGTAGCTAGAATACCAATGTCTTTTCAGTCTGAGGGTGACAATACCCATCAAGGATCAAATTTCTAGAGCAAAGTATTTCTTTCTTTTTTAGATTGAACACTTGGAGAGAAAAATGAATTTGTAGATTGTCTGTGAAGCTCTTTATTTTAAATTTCTATGATTGTATGATTTTGTCACTGTAAATTACTACTACCTGAATATAATATTTATATCTGCTCACACTTTTCTGTACCGTAGTCTTAAACCAAGACTTTTCTTTATCCTTCTGCCTCTGCACATTTCTTTTGCAACTTACTTTCATCTCTTCAGTCTTTGTTAGTCTCTCATCCCTCATGCCAGTCTCTCATCCCATGAATATTAGCAGTACATTCAGGCCACAGAGCCTCATAATGTCTTGCTAAGGTGCTCTATACAAAGCTCTATAACCATGCTAGTTATAAGTCATTGTGTTACTTGCCTTGTTGTGCAATGAAATGTGAACTGAATTAGCTATGTCTACTGTGTCCTGCTCCACTACCTTCTGCCTTGAGCTGCTTCTGAGTTTAACTGAATAAACAATTGAATAAACAAACTTCAGTCATTGCTTTCAAAACATATTCCTGAAATTATGGACTTACTACATTTAAAAGGGAAAACTTTTAAGATATAGCTTAATTGTCTGAATGAGAACGTTGGCTGAGTTTTTCAGAGGAGTCTAAAATACCAGCTCAGCATCTAACCATTTTGGGCCCTTCTGAGAAGCTAGAATTAAGACCCTGCCTTCAGCACCTACCTCTGATATTACAGAGAGAATATTCTTGCTTAACAATTTTTTTAATGTCCGAAAGCTTCCTGTTCCTGGCTTCCTGATTCAGATTTTAAAAAAAGAAGGAGCTATTCCTGCAGTGTCCCTATGTACAGGGAGTCCTCTTATCCATATTCTCCCTATTGGCGTGGTCACAGGTTGTTGTGAGGAGAATTTTCATGCAGCTGTAGAGCAGTAACCACTGTATGTACTGACTTGGTCCAGCTTGTCTGTTTAATCAGTCACATTTCTCAAGATGTGTAAATTTTAAGATTAATAATCAAAATTAGTCATGAAAGGAATGCAAACTTTAAAAAATCCAAAAGGACAAGATGATGGCTTGATTTTTCTTTCTTGTAAATGAGACATAGATTCTCTCTCTTATCCCAGCCCTAGTGAAGCCATATCTCCTGGCAGAGGGAAGTAAGAAATAATATTGCCAAACCATAGAGGAGGAACAAAATCATCTCACATCCAATACAGTAAATGAAATAATACAGCTACTGATGTAGCTTTATCTCATACTAATTTTTTTAGATGATGAAGCAATCAGCTGCAGACTAATCATCCAGGCTTTATCAGCTCAGGAGATTTAAATGCAGAGCCAGGTTTACTGGTATCTCCAAGGTGTTTTTCTCATCACATCTTTTCTCTGATGAGAGGCAAGGAATGTTTTGCACCTGATATTTTAAAACATCAACAATTTGAAACCAGTTTTTAATCTCTGAAGAGATTATTCATTGCTTGTCTTCAAAAGGCATAAAAGTATGATTTAATACAAATCAAAGTTTTCCTCTTTGAGTTGATTTCTATTTAAATGAGTTTACTACAGTCCTTTAGCAAAAGTAAAAATTGGATATCAAAGTACAATGACAAGCAGGTTGCTTTGCATAGTAATAGATTTTATATAAAAGCTCCCAGAAGTAGGGATATGCCTTCTCAGATCATTACAGTACACAAGTGATTTAATGGAGTGCTTTGAATTACATCTTCACTGATTATACCAACTTTTTTCTAACTTGCATAAAGAACAAAATAGAATATAATCAATGCATATTGTGTAGGTTCTAATGGCCTACCTTAGACTTGGAAAAAACCCCACTCAACTTATTTTGTGAGGCAAACTATAAGAGCTGAGGAGTTGACCCTTGGTGGCCAAGATCGAAAATGATTGCAAATAAATTGCTTTTTTTAAAGAGCTGGTTTTTGTTGTTGTATTTTTTTCCTTTTTAAATTGTTAACCATAAAATATTTTCTTGTAATATTCATCCCAAGGAAGACATTTGTTAGAGTTGTTTCTGAATGCCAACATAAAACTTCTGAGGTCAGAGAGATACCTCCACATTAGATCAGGAAATAGAGCAGGCACTTGTGAACAGGAGGGATCTGGATCTAAGTATCTGTTTTTCCTGTGGTTCATGAACTTTAACTCCCAACAATGTTTCAGACAGTTTTAATGAAGCTGCCTTTGTGTATTCTGTTGGTTCTTTTTTGGCTTCAGGTAACTGATTTGATTTAGGCAAGGACAACAAATCTGAGTGCCCAGACACCCATGCAACTGCAGATTCTCAGGCAGGATTTCTTTCACACATAATGCAGAAAAAGTTTTCACCAGGGTATGGAGGGAAAAAAGAAAAAAAAGGATCACTGAGATTTTCCATGAGATAAAACTTCCGTTTCCCTGCTGGCTCTGATCAAAATCAGCTCATTAGTACACAGCTCCTGTACAGAGATGTGCCATTCCTTTAGAAGAAAATCATCAAGGAAATACCAGAGACAGTGGTAAGAATTGAGATTGTGTTCTATATGTACTGTGGTGAAAGTACACCCTTATAAATACCTTATAACTTCTCAGCAGGACTTTAAAGTGCTGCCGGGTGAGACTGTTCAGCTAACTAAATTATCATTTCAGTGATAGACATGAAAATCTTGATTAACCTCAAAAATACCATTGGATTTAATCATTCCCAAGGTTTGCCTCAAAACAAAATATTGCAAGCCAGAGAAAAGCTTAACTAGAGGTGTGGCCAGTATTACAGAGGTGCTACAGCTTCACACAGTGGCTTAGGTTGGTAGGAATTTCTGAAACCTCCAAGTCCAAGCCTGCTTCAGAGCAGAACCAAACTCAAAATTTGGTCCGGGTCCATGGGTCTTTGACCCAGTGAGTTTTGAATGTTTCCAAAGTTGGAGATACTGCAGTCTTTTGAGGCAACCTGCTATACTGGTTAGTTGTATCTCTTTTCCTTATTTCAAACAGAAATTTCCCTCTCTGAAACTTTTGACTACTGCCTACTGCACAGGCAATAGTTCCTGATATAGACCATCTAATAGTTCTTAATGTGGATAGAAGAGGCATCTCCAAGC
Source organism: Florisuga fusca (assembly GCA_038090715.1). Lineage (NCBI taxonomy): Eukaryota > Metazoa > Chordata > Aves > Apodiformes > Trochilidae > Florisuga > Florisuga fusca. The sequence goes on along the minus strand of JAAWXA010000021.1, from coordinate 6,823,725 downwards.
TCAACAACCTCTAACTTAGTTCTGTTTGGTCAATTTTCTGGTGATATTTTATTTCCAGAACACCAGGGAAGAATTTTCTTTTTTTTCTCTACTACCCCATAAAAAACAATACTTGAAATGATGTTGCATGAGCTCTGAAGCTCATGTGAGCTAATTTATTCTCCCAATAGTTCTGTCTGAGAGCTAATTTACCTTTCTTCAGGCCTCCATTTTGTAGCAAAATTTCTGGAAGGCTTCTGTTTTCTATGGTCTGTCTGTTTGACTGATAACTAGGTTCTAATTTAATTCATTTCATTACAAATTGCTTTCACCCACCTGCTTCAGCTTTTTGCTGCTTTTCGATCTTTTCCAGTCTCCCTAGCAAGGAGTCAATTTTTGTTTTGATTTGGGTTAGTTCCTTCTTGATTGTTTGCAACTCATCTGATTTCACTGTGAAAAGAGAGCAAAGATGCAAAACATGAAATGAACTATACTTTCACCCTCCCCCCATGAACAAAACACTTTATTTTTTTTCCTTTCCCCTGTAGTATAAAATCTACTCTCTCATTTATGTCAGTAGTTTTATAGATATAACTTCCAAAATGAACATTCTTAGTTAAAATAACTGAATCCAAAGAAATAACAGGATTCTAAGCCCTAATGGAAAGGGGTTATGTGAGATGTACTGCTCTGTAATAAGCATTTCAGGCAAAATATCTCAAGGGCATTCTTAGGAAACCCAAGTAACATTGACTGAAAAACAGCCTATACTTGAAAGAATGACTCAGATCTGACAGACAGTTCACAGTCTTACAGTTCTATTTAGCTGTACTATTTTGTAATACCAGTGACAATAAAAAAAGATACCTCACAGAAGCAGCAGGTATTTTTCAACAAGAGTGAATGGTAGCATAGGGCAGCCAGGAGTGCAAAGAGTTAAGTGTTACTGCTTCAAAAGCTTTCAGTTCTTGTAATTTCTTGCTCTTTTCTCAGCAAAGGATGGCATAAGGAAGTATTTATTTCTATTATCACATACAGGGACATGGAGGCAATGCCTATGAATTAAGACCCCAAATTTCCATCTTTGCTGCATTGCATTCCTCTTAATTTATGTTCACTACTGCACTCATTGTTGAAAGTAACTGCTTCAGAGGTGTTTTGGCTTCAGAAGAAACAAAACTGCAGCTCTCGTGAATGAACTCACTATTATGGCATTATCAGGATATGTTTTTACACTCAGAAAACAGTCCAAACAAATCCACTTGCACCCTATCTGTACAAGGATATCATGCTGATAAGAGGAGAAAATGGCAACACTGTCCTTAGCATGGGGTAATAAAATAATATATAAAGGTCAAGGGTAGATAACACAGCTGTCACTCTTACAACTCTTGTAGGAAGAAATGAATCATAACCTTAAACTGTGAGGAGGCTGGCAATGGAAGAGCTCTGTATAGCATTACTCATCCTTTCTTACCAGTGCTGAAGGAGTAAGTGCAATGACTTTGGTGTGTGTATCCAAAGCAATGGGAGGACCCTGGGTAAGCCTAGGAAAAGGGGTGTTCTGTCACAGAGAAGGACATGTGCTGTCTCTGTCCAAAGGTCCTTCTGGTTGCTTCTTGCCATACCAGGCTTGTTCATTGACTTTTTGACATGTATCTCATCATGGAGTCTCAGATATTTTTAATGGAACAGTCAAAATCTGATGAAATGTGGAGGTCTGCGAAGCTACTGTCTGCTTCAGTGGTAGTAAATGAGTTTGTGTTTTGTTCAAAATCAGCCTTATTGTAAACTTGGAGCACATTCACTGAGGTTGAAGCCAACACTTTTTATCTTAGAGTTTGGGTCATGTGCATGATATGTAATGATAGTTACAACCAGACTGCTAAAGGCAGTGGGTTGCTACGTGCTGTAATGAAACTGTTTAATCATGTGTTCATATTGAGAAATTGCATCTCTCTCACTATCATAGGCCAAAACCTTTGATCTCATATTGAATGAATGATAGGTCTTAGAGAACAAAGCTTAAAAGTAACCTTTGTGCTAGACCGTTATATGCTACATAGTATTTGACAAAATTATTCTTTAATATTTATTGATCAAGGCTTTAAAATGTTCTTAGAGAAATAACAGGTTACTGTCCAATCCCCCAGCTCTGTAACAAAACATTAAGATTCTGACAACTGTATATTTAGAAGGTTGCTGCTTCCCCAGGGGCAGTGGCAGGTCCATTCTGGAGGTGCAAGGCAGTCCAGATTCCAGGCTGAAATGGTGTGAATCTGTCCAGTAAGTGTTTACAGCAACCTGCTGTGAAGCCAGCTGGCAACACATCCTGTGCAGCCAAGCTGTTGAGCTATAGGTGCTCCGTGGACTGGCAAACAGCAGGCTTGCCAAGGCTAAAAGGTGACACTGCAAGGACCTAATGGTATTTTTTCCCGGTGAAAAACCAGTTTCGGAAGAAGACTGCACCAGAGGTAACACTGACACAAAAGTAAGGTTTCAATAACAAAGATGGCATAAACAACTGAGGAGTTTTATTAATACATTGCAAAATTCTCCTATGCCAAAACTTTCTTCAAGTTTGGTCACTTATGATTCACGTTTAGTGGGATGATTCTGTCCTATGGTCAACTTCAAGTTAACACTAAAAATCTGCACAAATTCAAAATTCCCGCCTGGTTCCCACATTGTGGTGAAATTTTTAATTGTATTAATATGCAGGGAGTTATACAGATCTTCAAAATAATTCTCCTAGAGAAATTCCACTCTCAGTTACATTGTACTGCACATTTCTGCAGTAAGCAGCAATTACTAAAGACGAATTATGAAGTGTCCTGAGGGACAACAAGCTGAATATGAATGAGCCAGCAATACATACAAAGAAGGCCATCAACATCCTGGGCTGCATTAATAGGAGTGCTGCCAGCATGGTGTAGGGGTGATCTCTCCCCTCTATTCAGCACTTGTGAGGCCACAACTGGAGTACTATGTCCATTATGTCCAGTTCTGAGCTCTCAGGTACAAGAGGGAATAAAGAAGACAAAGCCAGACTCTTCTCAGTAGTGCCCACTACCATGTCAAAAGCTATCAGCACAATTTTTAACACATGAAATTCCATCTAAAACAAGAAATTATTTTTTTCTTTTCTTTCTTTTAATTTTATTTGTACTGTAAGAGTAGTCAAACACTTGCACAGGTGGCCCATGGAGGCCATGTAGTCTCCATCTTTGGAGATATTTAAAAGCTATCTGGGTGTAGCCCTGTGAAACCTGATGTAGGTGGGCCAGCTTGAGAAGGGGAGCTGGACTAGATGAGCTCTAGAGGTTCCTTCCAACCTTAGCCTTTCTGTAATTCTGTGGTATAGAGATCTGGAAGAGCTTCAGTTTTGTTAATCACAGTGTTATGACAGAGACAAAATGTAATGACTTTAAGTGCTGTTTGTTAGGATTCCTGATTTGAGTAAATATATTCTCCTTTAAAACCTGGATTTTTTTTTTTTCAAACTGATCTCAGGCAAGAAATGGTTATGTTGATAAGCATGAAACCAGAGCTATATGTGCTCAAAACACTTGTTCATCTGCTTTTGAGTGATAGAGCAGGAAAATAAAGTATCTTACTGTTGGGGTTTTTTGTTTGCTTTTTTGTTTTGTTTTGGGGTTTTTTGGGGTGGTGTTTTTGGAGCTTTTTTTTTTTTGTGTGTGTGTCTGTGTGTGTCTGTCTTTTTTCCCTACTAGCAGATAAGCAAAGACCAGCAGGTGACAGAAAGGCGTGTACAGAAAGGGGAAGAACTGACTAATGAAATCACTGTCACAAAAAACCTAGATATCTTCAGCAATTCTGATACAAAAGAGTACACAAGCAGGTGATCCGATGACATGAAATTGGAAGGTATCATCTATTCAGAGTGAACTGGAATGCAGGGAGGAGTCACATGTTTCTTGAGGAATCCTACATTAGAAGAAGATGAATCGTAGTTGTAATGAAAGAAAGTCCTACATTATTAACCAACAGCAGAACTCCTATTCTTAACATTCAAACTAATCAGCAGAAAATAAAGGTTCAGAATTATCCTGGGGTGTAGCTGTAATCTCAGATTGACAATAGGTTATCACTATAATACAGCCATGAGAAGGAAAACACCGTGCTAGGCTGTGTCAAATGATGTATTGCTAAAGCTGGGGAAGTATAATGCCATACAAAGACCTGGTGAGAGCTCATCTAGAAAAATGTGTACAGGCTGAACCACTGAGTTCTAGCAGGTATGTGGGGAGAAGGGCCAGGAAGGCGACCATAAGAATAGAAAGCCTGTACAGTGACAGCAGAACTTTCCTGGTTTGCCTGAGCCAAAAGGAGGTAAAAGGAAATAAAGCTTTTAAGCTAAGACAATGTTGGTACAATAAATGGATATGAACAGATGAGAAACAAATTTAAGCTGGAAATTAGAAGAAACAGAAGCAGACAAAAGCCAATCCCTAACTAGCTTTAAGATGGAGCTTAAAGGATCAGATGATGTGGCTGCTTGCAACAGTAAAGAATTAGATTCTGTGACCCTTTCCAACCTTCTGCCAGAATGCATCTTTCTTTGAAGCATATGGCACCAAAAGAGGCAAACTGCATCCAGCTCAAAGCAAGAGATTTAAAATTGAGGTCAATCACATTTTTAGAAATCAGTGTTACTGTTGATTTACAGCTATATTTGTGAAACATTTTTTGTCATAACCACAAATTGATTCATCCACAAAGCATGATTGGAATGAAATGTCATGTATTTTTATTTAAGCCCTTCAGGTTTAATATAAAATATTTCATCATATTGTATTACTTTAGATTTCTCTGAAAAATGGGTTAGCTGATGAAGCTAAATATAAACTATACAAGTCAAAATGAATTAATTTAAAGGCATGGTTCAGTACCTATTATAATATTTTAAGTGTCTACTCCTTAATCTCAAGCACACAGGGTATTAAAAATTTCATTAGTGTTTTCCTCCTGTTTTCAGATATGTGAAATGGAAGTGCACACTCCAAGAGCTTAAATTTCTATATTGTCAGAAAAAGTGAGGTTTTCCCAGTTCAAAATAGCAATCTGCATCTGATGCTTCATACCATTAAAATGAAAAACTACTATGTGTAATTTCCATGCCAACATGTTTCATTTTGTGAGTTACTTCTGATAACTTAGAAAGGTTGATTTATTTCTAGTCTTTGGAGTTAAAAAGTAAACAAAATATTGCCAACTGATTCTTGAAAAATTATAGATTGAGGTAAGAGTAAAATAATAATTATTTTTTGGTTTGGAAGCAAACTTACTACACAAATTTCTACTTTTTAGTAGAATAAGAATCTACTGCACTGGAAGACATTATTTTTGCAGATATATTCATCTATAAGCAAGGCATTTTTGGTATTATGTTTTTATAACATCATTAATGTGTGCCACAACACAGTGGTGTTCCCCAGGTCTCAGTTTTGGGTTCGGTTCTCTTTGTCAGTGATCTGGATGAGTGAGTTGTGTGCACTCTCAGTAAAGTTGCAGATGATAGTAAGTTGTTTGGGAGTATTGATCTGCCTGAGGTTAGGAAAACTTTATGGAGGGACTTGGACAGGCTGAGTGGATGGGCCAAGGTTGGTTGTAGGAGGCTGAATGAGGCCAAGTGCTAGGTCCTGCACTTGGGTCACAGCAACCCCAGCAGTGGTACAGGCTTGGGGAAGTGTGGCTGGAGAGCTGCCCAGTGGAAAAAGGACCTGAGGGTACTGCTTGACAGCCAGATGAGCATGATCCAGTAGTGTGCCCAGGTGACCAAGAAGGTCTACAGCATCCTGGCTTGTATCAGAAATAGTGTGACCAGAAGGATTAGGGAAGTGACTGTGCCACAGTACTCGATGCTGGTGAGGCTGCACCTTGAGCACTGTGTTCAGTTCCGGGCCCCTTGCTACAAAAAGGACATGGAGTTTGTGGAGCTTGTTCAAAGAAGGACAATGAAGCTGGGGAATTCTCAAGATAACAAGGGCTATGAGGAGCATCTGAGGGAATTGGGATTGTTTAGTTTGGAGAAGGCTGAGGGGAGACGTTATCACCCCCTACAACTACCTGAAAGGAGCTTCCTTACTGAAAGAGTGACCAAACCCTACAACTACCTGAAAGGAGCTTCCTTACTTGAAAGAGTGACCAAACATTGGAACAGGCTGCCAAGGGAGGTGGTGGAGTCACCATCCCTGGAGGTGTTCAAAAAACATGTGGTTGTGGCACTTCATGATGTGTTTTATTTGGCATGGTAGTGCTGGGTTGGCAGTTGGACTTGATGATCTTAGAGGTCCTTAATGTTTCTATGAGTTTCTTGGATTGGATTTCTTGGATTGCTGTTTTTCAGAAGTAGGTCGCTCAAATCTTAGTAATTTCACTGAGGGCCCCCTCTATTCTGACCTTTAATACTACATATATGAGCTGATTTTCTGGATCCAGTCTGAGTGTGGAGAAAAGTTATGAAAACAATTATGCCTTTGAGATTTCTACTTAAATCTGAAATGTCTATTTGGGGATGTGACCTCATGAGAGTTTTTCTACAAGGGGGTGAAATTTTTCAAGCACAGGCAACACTATTTTGCCATAGTTAATTCTGAACCTATGGTTGAGCTGGTTTATGGTCCTGAATTTCATTGAAACTCAAAATAGCTTCCTTCCTCTGAACTGTGTTTGAAGAGAACCCTCGTTTAACTAGCAGTAAATTACAATTAGAATCAACAGTGCAATAGTTCAAGAGGTTCACATTAGCAGTGTAGAATAAGGCGCAACAAAATATTAAATTGCTTCATCCCACAATTCAATACAACCAACTTTCTCAAGAAAATTGCACAAGAAACTGCAAAACACACATTCTCTATTTTCCAACTTGAAACCCCTAAGGGAATGGCTTGGTTATTTCTCTGATAAACGTCTTACAGTAAGCTGATTACGTTCCTGTCCGAGTCAACAAAATCATGTTTCTACCTTTATGATGGGTTGGTTGGACTTGATAAAAAGGGAAGTAATTCCACTGGGAAATCAAGCATGAAAGTCTGTATACTGTGTGCCTATCTCCTTTTAAAGGTGTCCTGCATGCAGAAAGAATATTTACTGCAATTTATTCCAGCATTATAGTCTCTGCAGTTGTGTTCCAATTGCCATTGTTAGGAACTGAGGGTGGAAACTCAACAATGGTCAAAACAAAAGCCCAAGTTTTTAGTAATGTGTCTTGCAGCTTTCCCTTCAGTGTTAACAGAACTGTATCCAAAGATGATCTTGTCACCTGAAGCTTTAAGACTGAGAGTTTTAGAACTCACATTACATCTGAATACTTTGAAGGATACTTTCTCTGGGGCATAGCACTGTCTGCTAGGATCTCTTAACTCCGGACAGCATTTTCATTAAATAATTTAAAGATTCTGTAGCATATGCCATGTTGTGCAGACAGTGGCTAGTGGCTATGGGTACTCAGATTAGGATTAAATTCTATGATCAAAGAATCATATCATAAAGAGTTTTGACTTGGAAGAGACCAAAAACCCCATCTAGTTCCAACCGTCCTTCATGGCCAGGGACACCTACTACCTTGAATGCTTCCAGGGAGGTTACATTCACAACTTCCCTGGGCAACCTGTTCCAGTGTGTCACCACACTTACAGAAAATAATGTCTTCCTAACATCTCACCTAAATTTACCCTCTTCCATTTTAAGGCCATTGCTCCTCATCCTATTGCTACATGCCCCTGTAAGAAGTCCATCCCCAGCTTTCCTGTAGGCATCTTTCAGGTACTAGAAGGCTGATATAAGGTCTCATTGGGAACCTTTGTTTCTCCAGGCTAAACAGCCCCCAACTTTCTCATCCCATTTTTGTAGGATAGGTGCTCCAGCCCTCTGATCATTTTCATAGCTCTCCTCTGGATTTACTCCAACAAGTCCATGTCCTTCTTGGGTGGGGGTCTCCAGATCCAGACATAGTACTCCTGGTGGGTCTCCCAAGTGTGGGAAGGGGGAGAATCACCACCCTTGACCTTCTGGCTATGCTTCTTTTGATGCAGCCCAGGATGCAAACTTCTTTTGGTGCAGCTTCCTGGGCTGCAAGCTCACATTGCCAGCTCATGTTGAGCTTCTCATCAACCGGCACTCCAAGGTCCTTCTCCTTCTATGATTTGTGGTATACATTACTGATCTATATTGTGCATAGTTTAAGTCCTGACATAGTACTACAAAGCATTTCCTGAAATGCAGCCATATTTTAATGTTATTTGCTCTGTCCCATTCACTATAATGGAAGTCCAGATTTATAGTTGTGAGATTTATTTGACACCTATTGAGGTATAGTAAGGTCCTTAGCTCTCTTTCATTAGGACAATGAAAAATATCTACATGTGTCTATATATGTCTCTCTCTAAATATATAAACTCATCTGAAAATAATTTTTCTCAAGGCACAGTGAGTCCAAAAAGCTCATTATTATTACATTACAGTTTAGGACAATTAGTGAATTGAATTCACCAATACTACTGCCTTTCATACAGATAAGACAAGTGATTTAGTGAATTAATCAGTAAGTGGTTATGCTTAACAAAGCTTTGATCCACTGTGTGAAAGCCCAAAGACTTGAGGAAAGCAAAAGACCAACAAAATAATTTAAACTCTAAGTCTACCAAAGTGAAGATCTTGAGCTTTATGTTTTCTTTTAATTTAATATAAGGAATAATAATTAATTACTTTAAATTACTTAAAGTATTGAGGAAAGACAAAAAGCAGCTCTTGACAAAAGGATTAGTTCAAGATGTGTATGAAAATGTCTAACCTCATGTTCACCCTCCAGAGAACAAAGGAAGTGTTACTCCCAGACGTCCTCTTGAAGTGTGAGTGAGCTCCACAGTATGAAACCTCGTATGTCTTCCTGTGTGCTAAGTACCAAATTTCCCATTATTGGTAATGGATATCTAGCCCATTCATTCACTGGAGACTTGTGTGTGATTCAACTGGCCACCAACAGAGCCTCTCTTCCTCATCCTTTCCACGGAATGGCTTGAGCTTCTTGTTTTTTGATGTACATCATTTTTAGCTCTTCCCATTCTTTCAGACTCATGCGTATTTATAACATTTTTTTTTTCAAGGTCTCAGATACCATCAAGGCTTAAAATAGGATCAAGAATGAATCCTAAGGGGCCCACAAGAGCTTCATCTTTGTTAGATGCTAGTGTGTGAGGTTTGAATGTCCTGTTCAAGCAGCGTATGTAACTGTCTCATGGTGATGCTACAATTAACCCCTCTTTCAATAAGACAATCTATTGATAGTTCATGGTTGTGTGTAAGACAGCATGATGCTTTGCTGGACAGTCTGGTACTGGAAATGTCTTATTGAAGTCCCTTCATTCTTTCTAATATCTGTTCCCTACCTGATCTTTCTCTTCCTCTTCCAGTGACGCTTCCAAGGACAGTATCACTCCACATAAGTGGCAGGGGAAGACAGGTGGGTGCTGAAAGATGCACGAAGAGGCAAATGAAGTTCCTAGGACCTACTTAGAGGTGGGGAGCTTGGTGAACATGAAGGGGGAATGCCTACTGTTCATCAGCTCTTTTAAGGCCAGGTTACTAAAGATGAGTTGAATAACCACAAGTTACCAATCCTGTTTTGAAATCCCTTTAGAACAGGCAAAGATATTTTTCCTCTTTCTAACATGAAAGGGATCTGGCAAAAAAAACCCCACACAAACCAACCTCCCCTGCCACCCTCCCTTCCTCCCAGACTGCTCCCCTGCAGCTCATACACAGCCCTCAAGTCTCAGCAGAAATTGATGTGCCTCAAAAGTTTCTCGCATTTCATTTTTATCAACTGTTCACAACACCTCATGGTACATAAGCAGTCAGGATGACAGGAAATGTTAAACATGCTTCTTCTGAGGTCAAGAGAGTAAGTCAAATGTTATTGAAGGGATTTCCTTCAATAGTTACATCTCTCTGCTCTTTGACTTGCAGGAAAGGCATAGCAGCTTTTCTAATGAAACTAGGTTTTCAGGCTAAAGGCTGAAGTTGGGAAATGACTGCAATAGAGCTAGGTAGTGGAAGTTGTCTGCTTGTAGAAATTACTAGGATGATTATTTCAATAATATCCAGCTAATGTGAGCAACTCACATTTGGATCCTGAAGAAGAAGCCCCACTTGAAGTGGATCGTGATGCTCCTTTCACGGAGAAAACACCTTTGCCTCTGCGAGTTGTTGTCACAGCCACACGAGGACGCTTCAGAGGAATCACTGCACGGGGTGGTGGGGGGACACGGCCGTGGTAATCAAACAACCTAGAAAAGATTAAGTCATCTGGACTCCATAAAACCTTCTGTGATTTGAAGTCATGGAGGCCCTGTCAACTAGATTTTCATGTTATCTTAGAGAAAATTACTGTTTGAAAACGTAATCACTTTATGTCAGTCAAATTAGATTTCAAGGACCTATGCACATTAAGTGCCATATTCAGATTTCAGTCACAGACCAGTGTGCAGCTCAGATTTTTCATTTAATTTAAATGAAGGATGCATTATGGGACTCTGCTATTTGCAATATAGAGAATTCATAACTTGTTTTCCACAGGTCTGAATTATTTCATTGCACACATGTAACAGCAGTACATTTTGTTGTGATGACATTTCAGCCCCTTTATTCCATGCATGGATCACATTCTAGTTTTCTATCTTTTATCTTTAAAGACAGGAAAAGAAATTAACTTTTCCAGTGCCAACCATCACCATAATGAAATATCCTTCAGTTTTTAAAATAGCAAGTCTTTAAACTGAGGGACTTGTACGTCCTTCTGAATGAATAGAAAATATATCCCAACATATATTCTCTTCAGTGAAAAATGAATTGACGTAGAATCACTAAAATAACCTAAAATAAAGGATTTTTAATAAAAACCTTAATAAAGCATGTTTGATAATAATAAAAAAAATTATTGAAAGACCACTTTAGCAAGTAGATATTCAGATAATTATCTGTACAGTCAGCAAAGGATACTCTACAACCAAAATGAACTAGTTTTCTAAAACAGAATACGCTAATCTTAAAAACAGTTAACTAACCTGCACAGAAGGAAATAAAGGCAGTAGAAAAGGCAATCAAAGCTACAGATATGCTTAAGCTATGGGCTTTTATATAAAATCTATGGGCTCTGAATACTATAGGTAGGAGAAAAAAGTTCAGAAAATTATTTCCTGTTCAGAGACTGAAACAGAGGAACAAGAAATGCTGGAAAATTTTCTTGAGTTTCAAATGATACTTACAGCTAATAATTACAGAAATTTAGAACTTCTTGTTTAATTTTCAAATTTTGTCACACATCTGGACAGATAATTACACATTTCAAAACAGACACCTGAGAAACAGTATTTCCCTTACCACAGTGTCTAAACAGCATGCTGAACAGGAAGTAGAATCAAACTTAAGTCTTCTAATCTCTTTTTTAGCAAGTAAAAACCAAGTGCTTAAATTCCAGGGTTCTTAGTACCATCTGTATTGTAATCCTACAGACAATATAACCAGCTCCCTCTTTTTCTATAGCTGCCTACAAAATGTGTCACACTGCTCCTGTTGTCCCTGCTGAACTTGAACTCCTTGGCCTTGGATATTCTTACTGAATAAACAGTTTTGAGATATTGTGAGCATAATTATACAGTTCTGGATGAAGATAAACACTGATGCATTTCTGGGACTTTAGCAGAAATATTATTGTTTGTTGTCACTCATTATTTTTCCTATTGGATGATCTGTATGTTTGTCATAGTCTTTCATTTGATGTTACTGAAAAAAAAGCTTCAGAAGAACTCTAAGCTGTCATGAAAAAGCTTGTTATGCAGTAATTTCAACAATGTAACAAGAGGCAAAATTATGCTTCCTTTTTTGAAATATACAAAAAGACTATTATTTAATATTACAATTCTTATTTTTATTTTTGAAATTATCTAAAGATTTTGGGCTTATTATTTTGCTGCACCAAGTTCTATATATTTCAATATTATGATTGAATGAAAAAACTACGACTTTCTATAGTCAGTTTTGAAGCACACTGACTGTTTTCCTTCTGCTTGTAGTATGATAAATGATAAACAGAAATTTTTAATTCTGAAGTAATTCCTTGTCCCAATAATCCCTATCATGTTTATAACAGCACTGTTATAAGATTTTATTTTTCAACACTAACCATTCTTGCCACTCTTTTCTGACACTAGCACTGATTTCTTCAAGGTAAGAGGCAAAAATGACCTATGGTTTTGAATAAAACACAGAAATGCAGAAACTTCAGAAGCTCAGAAATTCAAAGAATCAAAATAAATTTCATTCATGTCTGTTTCCTATAGGCATGTTGATGGTACACTGAACTCTCCATGGAGTTTTCTTTTCCATGCCTATTATATAGAGATTTTCATCTTCCACATCAATTAAATTGGATCTAACAGGGAGGCTTAACTTGCTAAAGTTTTTATTGTCAACAGTCAACAGACCAGCATGTCAACCTCATATTTGGGTTTTCTTCGTTAAACACAAACAATACTGCTGTCTTAATCCTGAAGGTTCCTAAATCAGAACATTATACTACTGAATAAATTTAGGGAAACATTTCACCATCCATGGTTTTCCATAATAACATAACCAGCAAGATAGACACCAAGTTCCAGAGACACAAACTTTAGTGTCCCGTTAGTATTTTTCTTGTTGTGGAAATGCAACCATAATAGCTGCTCATTTGTGCTACCCGTAATATACAGAATTAGGGGAAAAACTGAAAACAAATCACTTCAGCATTCAGGTGACATAAATCAGAAACAGTATTTTGTTTAAAAATGTACAAATCCACCAATGAAATTTAGAGCAGTAAGCTTGGGAAAAGTCAACACAAGCCTGTGAAAGTTAGCTTTTTACAGGCCATGAACTGTTGCTACTGTCAGGGCTGGAATAAGCTGAATTAAACCGGCTTGATGATTCTCAGTCCATAAATTTATAGCCACTAGTTTTAGCTCTGTTGGAAGAGAGCATGATCATTTACATGCCAAAAAAAAAAAAAAAAAATTAGTGGCTCAAAAGGAATCAACACCAGGAACAAAACAAAACAAAAACCATTGTTTCTGCATTTTTCCTGCAGTGTTGCTAAGCAGAAAGGTACACAACACTTGATAATTTCAGGGTATACACTGCTCCCCTGCTATTTTCCATTGCTTTTCATAAAAAATCTCAGATTAGAAGAGGCTGATGAAACAAAATTTTGTTCCACTCTCACTGACTTGACCCGTGTTAAATGAGCTGCTGTAATGCAAAGACACAACCCTTCTGGATCATGAGTTGATTATCTGTGGTCATTCACGTTAACCCCCTGTTGTGGTGATTCTGCTACATCTGAATAAATAAACTCGTACAGTGCTGATCTGGGCTGTATGTATATTCTCAAGGCAGAAGCCTCAAATTACTCAGGTAGTCCCACTTCTTTTCCTCCTATAGAAACACACATGATGTTCACCTTGTGTTTTTGCTTCCCTAGAGGTCTTTCTAGACTTCCAAGTAGTCTTGAAAGACATTTTTTAGGAACCTTTCTATATATTTTCATACACAGAGATGAAACAACAAAGACATAATTGTCCTACTGAAGAATTTTACAGCTGTTGTATGTTCCAGCAAAAGTCAGCCTGGAATAACTCTGTAGGAAGAAACTCTGAGCAATTAAACTGCCATTAAACTCTTCAGCACAGAAAATGCACCAGAAAACTCTTAGAGAAGGCTAAGACCAAAAGAGCTTCTTTAATGAATATCGATTTGGTGGTGGCAATTTTCTCTATTTGTGACACAGTAAAATAGTCTTCTTCTGCTACACAATAGGATTAATGAAATGAATAATATGTAAAATCAGAACAGATCTATCTAACCAAATTATGTGATTACGTTATAAACAAACAGTAGAAATGGTGTAGGATGTACTGAATTTATAACCACACATACCGATTGTAGAAATCATCCCTGTAGTAATCATAATCAAAGACATAACCACTGTGGAAAAACATAGAAAAACAAGAATGAACTAGTTTATAAAAAAATACACATTGACTAAAAGTTTTGTGGTAACAGTGAATTATTCTCATAGTCCAAGCCCTTCTTCAAAGTCCTTTCACTTCTTTTCCACAACCATATACTGCACATTGTGTTATTCAATGCTATTGTCAGCTATCATTGTAATATATTTGAAAATGTAAAGTCTGGGGCATGCAGAACAATATAAACAGTTGACAGCACATACAGAAAGGATTTAACACAGCGTGACAACTCTGTAATTAGAGCATCATTAAAGTGTAATTCTCTGAGTGATCAAATGAAGTGAGCATTCTAATACTGAAGCCCTCTTCTTTGCAGAGGTAACATAACATAATCAGTGCACTAGGAAGACTTAAAAACATGAAAGGCTGGTAAATGAATGAGTAGGTGAGCAGAGATAAGAAAATTAATTTGGTCTATGACATTCATGAAAAGGGTTGGACTGCTGGTCCTTGGGTTCATCAGAAAGAGTGATGGCAAAAGTTTAGAAAAATGAATGATGCAAGCAATAGTGCTGCAGAGATGCCTTTTCTCTCATGTTTAGAAAGAATTACACATACCAGTCTGTATGGGAGCTATCAATTGCAAAGTCAATCCTAGATTGAACTTCCTAGTTTTGTATTCCATTAACGACTTTCTACCTTTATGGTGAAGAAATAGCAATGAAGTCCATCTATCTTAGACAACTGAAGAAACGGAAACAAGCAGCTAATAAATGGCCTGCATGAAAAAGCCAGAAAGGGGTTGTGTTCTGCCTGATGAAAAGGTAGTAAAACAAAACTGAAGTTTTTCATCTGTGTAAGGACAATTATGAATAGTAAAGAATGAAAGGCATGGAAACAAAAAAATCACAAAACCAAGAAGCTTTAAGTAAGAAAGCAGGAAGGTAGAAAAGGGAGACATAAAAAGGCCAAAACATGGAAGAAAACATTCACAGAAAATAAAGGCAGACAGATGGTGGTAGCTATATACTAATCAGCTTTGTCTTCACAGGGGATGGACTTGTGAATAATTTCTGCTCTTGAACATTGAGCAAAATGTCTTCAGTATTTTTAATGGTATAATATGAAGAACACGTCAAGAATTCTGGAGTTCTTTGGGCTTGTTTTTTCCTCATCACATAGTGTCTCTTTCCCCTTTTTTTCCTTGTGTTATGTCTCAAAGGTTGATCACTTGAGAGGGGGGAAAATTACAGTTGGCAGGCTTCAATTACCTCAACAATAATTTGATCTCAGTATTTTGATTCTGAAGGCTTGCAATTTTGCCTGTCTGCAACTGGCAAAAAAATCCACCAAGGGAGCAGGAAGTCAGGGACCATTTGCCACATCTACCACATCTGCCTTGATGTATGTGATAGAAGTTGCACTGTCTGCCCACATAATGCTGGACCAGCAGTGAAGATCGTGAGGCTCACCAACTGAGAAAGCATGACATAGTCTTGTTGGTAATTTGAGAAAAGAAAGCCCTATATGGATTTTATGTGAAACATTTATTAAATAAAACAGCCCTGAGAGATAGAACCCAGTAGCAGGTAAGCTGTGTGGCAGAGGAGCCAAAATCCCATTAAGGAATAACTGCTAGGACTTGGATAGCAATCATTTCTCTGTACCTTATCTGACACAAACATAGTGGAATTTTCCTTAAACTATGTGACAACTCTTATTTTGTCTTTCACTCTATAGCCAGTCCAAGTGGTAGCAGGTAAGAAACCTAGTATTTTATTTACAGCTACTCACAGTTTGCAAGTGGTTTTATTTATCTGCATGATTAATAGCTGCGGTAGGCCCATACTTAATATTCAGTTTGTGTTTTATGTAGAAGATAACAGATAATTTAAAGAAAATAGATCAAATTTAAAAGACTTGTCACATGAAACCTTTCACCTGGAGTGACATTAATTTAATTTGCATAAAAACCAGATAAATTCAGTTTTTCAAGGTTGAAGCCCATGAAGCTGATGAAGAATGAATCACTCTGCGCTAGCTAGAGTGAAGCTGAAGGGCATCTCTATCTTTCTGTGGCAATTCAGCTCTAATCCATAGGATGCAATAAGGACTGCTGGACCTTCACTGGGCTTTCAGAATGTGAACCTTGATTTTCATATGGAAATGCCATGACACAGGTGGCTCAAAACCATCCCTGAGAATGGTGGCACTAGTGGGACACAGGAAGGAGTGAGATCTCAGGCAGATATCTGAATAGCTAAGGAAAAATATCAGTAGACTTGAGAGGGGGTTGAATATTGGAAAGGCTCACAGGTTCCTCAGAAGAGGGTAGTCACAGGCAGTGGGGTCTTGGGGAGGAAAAACACAAAGAAGGGATTCTGGTATGGCAATTGATTTTTTGCCTTTCCTTCTGCCCTTACTCTGTCTCTGTACCACAGAGCAGATCCTGTCACAATATTTCTATACTGTTGAAAAATGTGATTTACATTTTCCTTTTTTTTAAATTTAGTGTAACATCTGGGACAATGCTTCTCTTTTGAAGGGAGCAGTTCTGGGCATGTCAGCCCCAAAGAATTTCATTTATTTACTCTGATTCCATTCAATTCATGCAATTTCTGTCTTGAAACTAAGCTCAGTTGTTTACATTCCTTCAGCTTTGCAAATGACAGTTTCAACCCATACGGTCTGATACTTATCTGTAGGACTAGAGTAGGAAAAAATAGATTTTGGATTCTAGTTATCACATGGCACTGTAATCTATGAATTCTTGTAAAGGCTTATTAGTTGCTTACATCAATTTAAAAAATACTTTGTTGCTACAGAAACATTACTGTTATCACATCTTTAATTTTCACTTGGAGAAACTCCAGAGGTTTCCATATCATATTTTACAGCTGAAGCTATCTAAACAGCTCTGCTGCAGATGTTGTCTCTAACCTTAAACTTAAGGTACTTTGCATTTTTTGCATGATTTAGTTCTCTAACATCCATTGCTACTGAGTTAAGAGGTAACTGCAGGTATTCTGTATGTTTCATGACATTCAGTCTCTCACAGCATTACCCAATTTCTCCTTCTTACCTCTCTCTCTGTCAAAAGGTTACTGACCACATCTGAGATATGATGTGAAAACATACTGTGTCTTCTAACCATGCAGCCTGCTGCCACGATTTACAAATGCTAACAGGACCTGATTTGCTTTCATTTCTAGTCTGATTTTATTGTATGTGAAATATTTTTAACAATTCAAAGACTACAAAGTAAGTCCCATGTACCCCTCTCAAAGTCGGAATAGAATAGTAGGAAAATCTAGAGGTGCTAGAAGTGGATGGGCTACAATAAGCTCCTAGAGAGAAAAGGGCTCAAGTCCTTTTCCCTTTCCCATTCCTTAGTTTCTTTGAAGAAAACTGCCTTAATTCAGGTGTTGATCATGGAGGAAAGACATTTAACCTATGTCTATATATTAAAATAACAATTTTAATATATAGCATAATATATATATATAATATATATATTATGCTATATATTAAAATAACAATTGGCAATAACACTGTAGTACCTTATCTTTAGATGTTGAACCACATAGAATAGGACAGGTAAAGGACAGTGGGTTTAAAGATTTGGGCAATATTAATGTGTATCCATGACCTAGGTCTCCTTTTTATCTCTGTGAAATTCTACATGCACCTGTGGAAGCAGGAGCAACAGAGAAGCAACATGCTGCAGCTCTTGGGGTTAAGTGTCCTTCATATTGACTGCTGAGTTACAGTCCACGGACACAAGGCATCGTGTGAAACTCTTAGAACAACAAAAAGAACCCAAAATGGATGACAGGGGGAAAAAAAAATTCTCTTCTGTTTCTCCAAGAGATCTATCTCACTTGGCTTTTTTTCTTTTTAATTCATGTTATGTTTGTTTGATTGTTTGTTTGTTTTTAAGGTGAATGATATTTTATTTGTAATAGTATGTTAGAGAGATCATATTGTGAAAGTGGAAAGTACATTTCTCCATCCACTGCCATAATTGTTCACCATAAGTGAACAAAATTGTTCGTGACAAAGGACAGACATAAGCTTTGGTCAGTGCTGCAGTATAAAACATGAAGCAGAAAACTAGCACAGATAACCACTGGCACTGAGATCAATGTTACTGCAAGACTTAACCTCTGGAGAGTTTCTCCTTAGCAACCCAGCAGCCTGCGATATGGAGGCTGAAGGAAATCACTCACACAGTGTTGAATAACAAACACTCAGCAAGTCAGAAGCAGAGAAAGCAGTGGAGTCAGCGGTTTCCTAATGGCACTGTAAACAGGCAGATTTCTTAGCCACAAACATATGCCATCCCTGCAATTTTAACAGAACTCTGTGCATGATGCTGCTATTAAAATGGAAGACAGTAACAGACATTGTAATGCTCACATTGAAGCAAAGAAAACTCACCAATAAAATGTGCGTCTGCTAAGCAAAAGTCATGGTCCCTTTTCTGACCTATTATCACTAAGACAATCTTGTATGAGCTGTCTCTTTTAGCTTCCCTTCACTTTAAAATTACTCTAAGTTGTGTATGCCTGAAGAATAAAAGAGTATCCAAAAGACCGTATTTTCAGATTTCTTGTGCCCCTCAACAGTTCCATGTAGCCATTTAGGCAAAACCAAAATTTTGTTTCTGTCTGTGTCTTTAAAATAAACTTATGGATGTTTTTATGCCTTTATTTATCTGGTAATTGGATATGGTGAAAATATATTATTACTATGTACATATTACATAGTTTCTTGTGTTTTGTTTTCTAAGCCCACAGAAGATCTTTAAAAACAATCACACCCTGTTTGAATTTAGTTAGCTCCAAACACTAGTGAGCATAACTGAGTTCCAGGGACTTATTCTGACTTTAGAATATTTAGTGCAGAACAGCGCATGAACAGCTTTTTTTATTTTCATGGCAACAAGAATTTCTGTCTTGCATGTAAGTCACTTGTAGCTGATATATCTTTTTGCTTTCCTCAGGTACGAAGATGTGCTTGTAAATCACAGAAGTTGACAAACCAGACATGATTCATCTTAATTCAATCGACAGTGCTATCACCATTTCTGCTTTCAGCTGCTTCTCTGTTGTCAGGGTTGACTAAAAATATTAAATGCAAAAGCAATATTCCCTCAATCAAACTCTTCTTAGAAGGCACATATCAACCTAATGGCTGATATTAGTATTCCAGTCACTTGTAAAATCATCTCTCTTGTCATGTAAAAAGAGTGCTAGAAATTGTTCCTCTTGAGTGCAAAAGGGAATCAGTCTAAGCTGAAGGGATGTTAATAAAAAAAGAGAGTGGGTGAGGGTAACCAGATGATTTAGACAATAAACAGTGGGAGATGGAAACTTTTACTGTTGGAAAGTCAATCTGATGGCAATGACTTTCATAAGCTATTGAAAAAAAAGGGTATAGATTTCAAGCCACTTTTCAGTGGATGTTACCTATATTCCGCAAAGAGATGAATCAAATTGGTGAGCTGAATCCCACATTTATTTCAGAAATTATTTGATTTTAGTAAAGTCTGAGGATGCTGATAGAAGTGGGACACTTCTGTTTCACAGATCAGGCTGTATGCTGTGCACAAAAAAGAGCATATTTTCCAGAGCCTGCTTTTTGACGACATACTGTCAAAAGACAATCAATTAATATATTCTTGAAAGTTGACAGCAACAAAGAAGGAGCTGGAAGAGGAAAAGTAATTGGGGAACAGTATTTTACACTTATTTCCATAATAGAATTATGAGGGCAAATAGGTATAAATAAAACTAAAATATAGCCAATATATCCCCAACTACTTTTCACAAAATCACAAATGATTGAACATATAACCTATTATTTGTATATTTCAATTACTAATGAATTTTCATAGTAGTTTTTAAATATAAGTTAATAAGTTCTATTATAATTCTCTGTGTTAATTTAATTAATAAGTGCAAGACAGATTGTTTTTTTCCTGAGATAAGGGAGAATTATGGAGTCAAATTTTAAAAAGTACAAAGAATGTAGTACTGTAAATGGAAAAAAAAATTCTGCAAAACTGAAAAAGTTTTAGCAAACGTAATCTGAAGAGGTATATTTTGTCCAAGGAAGACATGTATACATAAAATAACTGACATAGCACTCCATTTTCCACTAAAATATTTTCCTGCAGGCACTAGGCACAATTTATTTGCAGTATGACTAGGATGTTTTTCTTGTTTTCTTCAGATGCATCCTTTCTTTACCCTTATCTTCTCTCCTGAAAACTATTTTGCCATTGAAATGTATTTTTTGTAAACTGTTGAAACTATTCTTCAATCTGAATTTTAGCCAAAACTTTGGCAAATATTCAAGGTTGGATGTGCTCAATCATGTGCTTAATCAGGTAATTAAGTTACTTAGACATTTTTCTGTAGAGGATTAGTCAAAGCGAAGCACAGACTAGAAAAGACATCATGATTTGTATTGAAAATCTGGGGATCAGCTGGTTGGGAGTTGTTTATGGCAACCAGATGGGCACAAATAATACAGGGCTTTCAAGGCAAAATTTAGCCCAACAATTGTCTGTGAATTTAAGTGACAAATATTAGAAACACTCCTAGTAAAAACTATTTACTGTGATTGCAGGGACAGTCTATTGTTAACACTCAGCCTGATGGTTTTTAGAAACAAAATAACTTTTAAATGTAGAGAAATCTGAGTAAATGTACTTAATGTCTCCCTGACCTTTCTACTGCTGCCATTAAACTATTTTCTGTCATCTAAAGTAATCTCCTATTACTCATTTTTCCCAGTGTATCAACCAATGGCCTAGCTCCTTCCCAAGGTGTCCTTTAATTGTATAGCATGATTGGAAAATTCTTCATGTCCATACTGTTTTTGGGTTTTTTAATTTGTAAAAGAGTGACAAGTCCTGCCTCATATAAATGTGTTTTAAATTCAGTGTATTCCAGGTACTACTGCCCAAAACCACATGTGATTAATTAATTAATACAATTTTCTGGTAATAATTTATATGTTGCATGTGTTTCATTTAACTTTGCCTGATAGTATGCANGACAGCTCTTGTCATGTAAAAAGAGTGCTAGAAATTGTTCCTCTTGAGTGCAAAAGGGAATCAGTCTAAGCTGAAGGGATGTTAATAAAAAAAGAGCGTGGGTGAGGGTAACCAGATGATTTAGAGAATAAACAGTGGGAGATGGAAACTTTTACTGTTGGAAAGTCAATCTGATGGCAATGACTTTCATAAGCTATTGAAAAAAAAGGGTATAGATTTCAAGCCACTTTTCAGTGGATGTTACCGATATTCCCCAAAGAGATGAATCAAATTGGTGGGCTGAATCCCACATTTACTTCAGAAATTATTTGATTTTACTAAAGTCTGAGGATGCTGATAGAAGTGGGACACTTCTGTTTCACAGATCAGGATGTATGCTCTGCACAAAAAAGAGCATATTTTCCAGAGCCTGCTTTTTGATGGCATACTTACTGTCAAAAGACAATCAATTAATATATTCTTGAAAGTTGACAGCAACAAAGAAGGAGCTGGAAGAGGAAAAGTAATTGGGGAACAGTATTTTACACTTATTTCCATAATAGAATTACGATGGCAAATAGGTATAAATAAAACAAAAATATAGCAAATATATCCCCAACTACTTTTCCCAAAATCACAAATGATTGAACATAACCTATTATTTGTATATTTCAATTTCTAATGAATTTTCATAGTAGTTTTTAAATATAAGTTAATAAGAGTTCTATTATAATTCTCTGTGTTAATTTAATTAATAAGTGCAAGACAAATTGTTTTTTTCCTGAGATAAGGGAGAAGTATGGAGTCAAATTTTTAAAAGAACAAAGAATGTAGTACTGTAAATGGAAAAAAAAATTCTGCAAAACTGAAAAAGTTTTAGCAAACGTAATCTGAAGAGGTATATTTTGTCCAAGGAAGACATGTATACATAAAATAACTGACATTAGAGGATTAGTCAAAGCGAAGCACAGACTAGCAAAGACATCATGATTTGTATTGAAAATCTGGGGATCAGCTGGTTGGGAGTTGTTTATGGCAACCAGATGGGCACAAATAATACAGGGCTTTCAAGGCAAAATTTAGCCCAACAATTGTCTGTGAATTTAAGTGACAAATATTAGAAACACTCCTAGTAAAAACTATTTAGTGTGATTGCAGGGACAGTCTATTGTTAACACTCAGCCTGATGGTTTTTAGAAACAAAATAACTTTTAAATGTAGAGAAATCTGAGTAAATGTACTTAATGTCTCCCTGACCTTTCTACTGCTGCCATTAAACTATTTTCTGTCATCTAAAGTAATCTCCTATTACTCATTTTTCCCAGTGTATCAATCAATGGCCTAGCTCCTTCCCAAGGTGTCCTTTAATTGTATAGCATGATTGGAAAATTCTTCATGTCCATACTGTTTTTGGGTTTTTTAATTTGTAAAAGAGTGACAAGTCCTGCCTCATATAAATGTGTTTTAAATTCAGTGTATTCCAGGTACTACTGCCCAAAACCACACGTGATTAATTAATTAATACAATTTTCTGGTAATAATTTATATGTTGCATGTGTTTCATTTAACTTTGCCTGATAGTATGCACCTTCTTTGCCTTTAGAGAACCCCCATATGGATTTCTTATGCCACCTTGCAAGGGGTATAATAGTTTTTTTGTTTTCTTAATTCAGGATTTTTTGATGAGCATATTCGATATAGATTTTGATCAGGTTGTATTTTTTGATTCAGTATGAATTGCATGTACATTGTAGATGCACAATGTAGAAATAAATGATGGGTTTAGGCTTTAAAACATTTTTACAGTATTTCACTGAATGGAAGATTGATAAATTCAAATCACAGTGGTAGTACTAGAGCTGAAAGACTAACCAATTAAGATTAAAAAAAGTTGGTCTCTGAAAACTTTATGTACTCCTCAGAGAAGCAGCCTTAGAAGCACCGCATGAAATAGAAAAGCACAATTCATGAATGATTTATCAATTACAATGTGACAGAGTCAGACTTTATGCAAGGAACAAAATATCTCTTGAAAATTACAACACAATATCCATACCCCTTTTAAAACTGTCACAAGGCTTAAATTAAATCTAATTCTGCTCTCATTTACACTGTTTACTATTGTAATTTAAATATTTTGGATTGAGCAACTTGAGTTTTAAACCAGCAAAATGGAGCTGTGGAGGAGACCGTTGCTGTCAGTGTCCTGAATATGGCTTGTGAAGCCAAGATATAGTGTTTGTTTTTCCAAGTGTGCTTTGCAAGTGAAGTTATAATATAAATGGAAATAGCAGATACTGTGAATCTAAGAGAGTATTCTTGTGTTAATCATCTATTGTTCAATAACTGCTGTGGTAAATGGATATGGATACAAAGGAGATTCTTCTGTAATGAGCACAGGACTAGTTTAAATTCCATTCTGGTCAGAGATGAGTGGAAATGGTAGTTGTGCATCACTCAACTGATTTTGTATCCTCTAGACCAGTGGATATGTGGACTGCACTTTTTTTGGTTTCTAGCAGTGTGCTGGAAGGCCTGTGTATGTCTACATTCTGCATGCACAGTGCAGAAAACAGGATTTCTTTTCTGTGAGGGAATAAAAAGTCATAAAAAAAAAGGAATTCCTAAAAACTCAGTGAAAAGACCTTTTGATTTGCAGAAGGGTATTAAAATTTCACCACTCTGAACTACGTCATTGTAACTACGTCATTGTAAAACCAGAATAAAACTGTTGAAATCAAGGGATCAGCTATAATTATTTACCTTAAACATATGTCTGGATTTTTCCATTATATTCATTCTCATAAGAGAAAGAGAATTTTTCTCCCAGATGACTCACCTGAGTTGAGTATGTGGCAAAACAGCCTGGTGGCTTGTCATGGAACTGGTATCACAGTTTCTTTATAAAGTTTTGACCATATGGTAGAGCTATTGATTTTTTGTCACACAGATATGATACCAGTATGAATCATCTAGATGAAAAATTTCTACATATCATTTCTAGATTGCAAAGAAGTATTGTCTGACACTTACCAAAAGACCTTCTTTCCCTTTAGAGAACCCCCATATGGATTTCTTTTGCCTGCTTAGTGTCTCAGACAACTTGCAAAGGGTATAATAATTTTTAAATTTTCTTAATTCAGGATTTTTTGATGAGCATATCCGATATAGATTTTGATCAGGTTGAATGTTTTGATTGAGGTGTAACCTTTTTTCTCCCACATCCAAGCTCCATAAAATAAAGTACTCATGATTTGTAAATCACATATAATCTCTGTCAAGTATTTCGGTAGCATAACTGATGTTAACTTAATTGTCTACAGTCTGACTGTTATACTTAAAGAAAACAACCAACAATGCATTTGGGGTGCTCAGTATGTATTTT
Organism: Florisuga fusca; assembly: GCA_038090715.1. Taxonomy (NCBI): domain Eukaryota; kingdom Metazoa; phylum Chordata; class Aves; order Apodiformes; family Trochilidae; genus Florisuga; species Florisuga fusca. Next base: position 6,799,292 of record JAAWXA010000021.1, on the reverse strand, counting down.
CCTCAACTTCTCCCTTACATACCCTGGATGTTACAGGACTTCTGGAAACCCCTTCATGCCACTGTATTAAGCTCCAAGGAAATAGTTGCACAGATTCATGTTTTAACAACTTCCTTGCAGCAGGTGGGCAAATTTTAATTTGCTTATTGGTATTGTCTGTTAAGAACATAATACTAATATTTGCTTATTAATACTAATATCTTGTCTGTTAAGAACCTAATACTAATATGATCTCTTGGAATGGCAAAAGAGGAAGGCACCAGCAATCTAGAGTGTTCCAGGAAAGTATTGGTGACAATTTCCTTCTCCATGTGGCAGACGAACCAAGAGCAAAGCAACAAGCACTTAACATGTCCATCTTAAGACTGGTGGAAAATATGAAGCTCAAGGGCAGCCTTGATCACAGTGACTGTGAAATGCTGGAATTCAAGATCCTTAAAGCAACAGGTGGGGTGCAGAGCAAGCCCACTGCCCTGGACTTCAGGGGAGCAGATTTTGACCTCTTCAGGGATCTGCCTGATAGACCACAATAGGATAAGGCCTGGGAGTGCAGAAGAGGCCAAGAAAGCTAATCAGTATTTAAGGATCACCTACGCCAAGCCCCGAAGCAATGCATCCCAACAAAGAGGGAGGTAAATAAGAATGCTGGGAGGCCTGCATGGATGAATAAGTTGCTCCTGGACATACTTAGATATAAAAAGATGAAAGCAAAGACAATTAGTCTGGGAAGAATACAGGGAAGTTGTCCATAGACAACTTGGACAATGCCATGGATAGGTTAGGAAAGCTAAAACCCAGATAGAATTAACCTGCCCAGGGACATGCAGGGTAACAAGAAAACCTTCTATGGGTACATCAGTTATAAAAGGCAGACCAGGGAAACTTTGGGCCCTGGTCACATGGGATATGGAGATGGCTGAGTTACTCAACATATTTTTGCCTCAGTCTTCAACAGCAAGGGCTCTGGCCACATCACCCAAAATGCAGAAGGCAAGGGCAGGAAACAGGAGAAGGCAGATGGGCAGAGCACATTCAAGACCATCTATAGAATTTGAAAGTGCACAAGTCCATGGGACTGATGAGATCCATCTGAGGCTGCTAAGGGAAGTGGTGAAGGAAGTTGCAAAGTCACTTTTCCACACATTTGAAAAGTTGTGGCAGTCTGATGAAGTTCCCACTGACTGGAAAAGGGGAAAAAAAGCCCCATATTTTAAAAAAAAAAAAAAAAAAAAAAAAAAAAAGGAGACCTGGGGAACTACAGGCCATTCAGTTTCGTCTGACATTCTGTTTCATTTCAGATATTGGAATGGGCTGCCCTGGGAAGTAGTGGATTCTTCATCCCTGGAGATATTTAGAAAGAGACTGGATGTGGCACCCAGTGCCATGGTCTAGTAACTGCGGCAGTAGTGGATCAAGGGTTGGACTTGATGGTCTCTGAGATCCCTTCCAACTCAGCCAATTCTGTGATTCTATGATTCTATCATCTCTGTTCTTGGCAAGATCATGGCACTGATCCTCCTGACAGCTCTGCTAAAGCACATTTAAAATTATGAGGTGGTTGTTGGCAACTAACATGGCTTCACTAAGGGCAACTTGTGCCCGACAAATTTGATGGCCTTATGAAATGGGGTCACAGCATCAGAGGGCAAGAGGAGAGAAACTGACATCATCTGCCTGGATTTGTCCCACATGACATGAAAAGCTCTGGTCCCTAAACTGGAAAGATATGGATTTTATGGATGAACCAATTGGTGGGTAAGGATTTGGCGGGTAAGGAATTGGCTGGATAGTTGCACTCAAAGAGTTGTGGTCAACAGCTTAATGTCCAAGTGAAGGTCAGTAATGAGTGGTGTTCCTAAAGTTGGTAAGGGGAATGGTGCTATTTACATCTTTGTTGGTAACATGGAGAGTTGTATTGAGCTGCACCCTCATTGAGTTTGCTGCTGACACCAAGATGTCTGGTGTGACTGACACACTGGAGGGAAGTGAGACCATCCAGAGGGACCTTGACAGGCTAGAGAGGTGGACCCAGGCCAACTTCATCAAGTTCAACAAAGCCAAGTGCAAAGCTCTGCACATGGATCTGGGTTGTTCAGTCTGGAGTAAACAAAGCTCTGGGAATAAGTTATAGAGGCCTTTCAGTACCTGAAAGAGACCTAAAGGAAAGCTGGAGAGGGATTTTTTATAGGACATGGAGCAATAGGAGGAGGGTTAATGGGCTTAAACTGGAAGAGGGTAGATTTAGTTTAGACATTAAGAAGAAATTCTTTACTATTCTTTACTATATATGTAAACATTTATAGAAAGTTTCATGTCAAGCGTTTTATCACTGTGGGAAATGTACATTAGAAGTTAACAATACAGACACATCTTAGACTAAATTTGGTTTTATGTAGACTATTGAATTAAGCTACCATAAGGATTCAGTGCTTAGAATTGCCTCCAGCATCTCTTCCCAAACCACAAGACTGTGAAGGAATTAAAGCTGTTAAGGTCTCTCTCTCCTCTTTCCCCCTCTTTTACTTTCTTGCTGAACTCCCCTCACACAATTTGTGCCTTCTCACAGAAAAAACACATTACTGTTATTCACCCTTATACTACTTACATGACTGGAATGTTATTTTTCTATGAATACTCTACACAGCAAGACAGTTTTATAGACTATAAAGCATCAGCCAGAACATGAAATACACCTAAATACTGACACCTAGACATGAAATAAAGCACAAATTTGCAGAGTGCATTGCATTTCTTGAGAAAGGCTTTGGTTTTCCTCCTTTATGAGTTGATTCGTTCTATAGGTGTTGAGCTGTTGATTTCTGTGAAGGTGTTTGTTATTTTCAGGTAGACAGCAAATAGTTCATAGGAAAAATGTATTCTGAAAGTTGATAATATTTCTGTTTGGTTATTTGTTGTTCATAGCATTCCTGGAAACCTATCTGTAGTTTCTGATGCTTTATTTAGATGGCAAGAAAATAAACAAAGTCATACATAGTAGGTATTTTTCATCAGATAGTTGCTTTTGACAGAATTCCTAAGTTTCTGGGCCTTAAAGTACCTTTGATGGCTATCTCAGGTTATGGTAAGTGATTAAGAAAATGTTTGACAAAAGTAGCTATGGTATGACAGCTGATTCAGCCTCCCACCCCTATCCTTGAGAGTAAGGGCTACAGAACCCAAGTGTGAGAGTTCAGAAATGTTGCTATTTTATAAAGCATGAGAGGCAACTGAAACTCTGCATTTTTTGGAAATGGCTTTATACTCTTTGTATTAAACAAATGCTTTAGCATTATCTACAGAATCAGTACCATAGCAATCAACATAAACTGCCAGTTCCAGTTCACACATGACAGATCCACCCTGCTAATTTTACTTCACATTTAAGCCATGTCCTCCAACTTTTAATTCGACTTGAACATTTGGTTGTGGATAAATATTTTTTATTGAATATAACTTATCCTTAGATATGGATAAGAACCAAAATCTCAAGACTGAATAAAAGTTATTAAAGCACAGTAGATAAACTGTAAGCAATAACAATCTTAGCATACTAGTGGCAAGACAGAATGTAACCTATGTCCTATTTATTTTTGTACATCATCAGAAAAAATGTTACAGCCTGTTATACCTGTGCATACACCCCCACAGGAGTGCATACGGTTAATACAGATGGAGCTGCACTTTGGCTTGCTGAATGATAAGAATGATGAGAACCCAGCCTGACCCTGAGATAAAAAAGTCCCTAAATTCAATGCCTAACTGCAGATTGCTTTTGAACTGCTGTTCATAGTTGGAACTAAGGCAAAAAACCTCAAACCAAAATGATAATGATCAAAATCAAGACACATCTTGAAATTGACTGCAGTTTTATCCAAGCAGAGGCTATTGAATATGACCCTAACTACCCTAAACGCAGTCCTGATTCTTCCAAAATTAAGGAGTGTAAAGACATTATATTAATGTAGTTGAAGAAAGTACTATAAATGAGGTCAGATCTCTGATTAAGCTAAATTTCTAGAAAACTACCTATGATAGTATTCATCTTACAAATTGAAAACATCACTGGTGTCAGCAGATATCCTGATTTTTGTTTTTTTTTAATGAGGGGTACACTACTGCATGATAATGCACAGCTGAATGATCCAATAAGGCAAGATATGAACTGTTCTCTAGCATCATACATAAGGCTACTGTCAAGGCACTAAATAAACACCAAATAAAATGCCTCCTAGCCTGAAGTTTTTCTTTTTAAAAAACTTTAATAAACATGAGAAAGAAGTAGGACCTCCTGCTTACTCTCTCGCAGCAACACAGCTCTCTGATGTGCTGCTTTCTGCAATGCCTCTAATTGCCTCCAGCAAACTTCACACCCTGGGACAGGACATTCTGATTTCACAGAGAGGAGTCAGAGGCTGGAATTGTCACTGTGCATGCCATGCATCCAACAGATAATGTGACTTCCCTGCCTATTCGTAGAGTTGGAATGTAGTTGTAAAAGGTACCTGGTCCAGCATCCTGACCAACAGGTAATTATATCCAGGGTTAGACTAGGTTAGCCATGGATTTTCTTAGTCAAGACCTGGAAACTTCAGCAGATGGAGAATCAACAATAAAATTACCAAGTTTAAAAAGGCATAGATTCAGTAAAAAAAATCCCCCCTTCTTTCCATCACTATTCATGTTAGTACCCTACTAATTTAGGATTTCACATGCCCTTTTGTAACAAAACCTTGAATGGGGAAGAGAAAGGATGATCCCATTTAAACTCAGAAGGGGTACTTTTATACTGTGGTGAGAACAAATGCCTCATTTTAGAAGTTTTAAAATTTTACATAGCAAATAAAAAATATATTAAATAAACATCTAGGTAACAGTATCTTTTGTTTCACTAATTCTCTGAATCCTTACTCAGATGAGCAAATTTGCCAGCCTGGTTAGCAGTGCTTTACATGAGCCTTCTTTTTTGATATTCTTTAAAAAACCAGGAAGATAAGAAGAAAACTAAATTAGGATCTGTGGTAGTGATCTTGATGGGGCTTTTTATGAGAATGTCAAAGACTGGTGTAGAGCAATAACTTTTGAAACATTTGCACATGTCAATCTCCAAAGAAGAAACACCTTTATCAAGGAGTTGCAAATTATTAATTATATTGATTATATTGATACTGAACCTTGTGAAGCAGACTTTTACTTTGAAAACCAGCAGAGCAGTATTGGCTGTAGTTTCGCCTTTTAAGCATACTGTTCTTTCTGCTATTCCACATTTCTCTTCTAGCACAAATGCAAGCATGTTTTGTAGATGGATCAGCCTCAGATTTAACTCCATAGTAAAAAAATTAAGCTGATTTCAAAGGTGGAATCAGAGGGATCAATCATCAGATGCTCTATGAATATTTGTACAAGCCCCTAGAATGCTAAGAACTTAAGAGTTTCAAATGTTATTATTGTACAGAAGTAGTAAGAGCAACACAGGAAAAAGAGAAATGGGCAAATACAGATTGAGTGACTTAAACAGCTCTACAGGGAATCTGAAACTCAAAACATCAATATTCATATATACTATTTCTTTCGATATATATATTAAGAGGAAGATACTGAATTAAAACTTCTTTGTAGTGGTCTGGAAGCCTGTGAAAATAAAGTCTTTTGTGCAATAATAAACATAGAAAGGATGAAAAACTATTATGGAGGTGGTGTGAGTTGGGAGCTATATCTCATTTATGAAGTTGTTTTGAGTGTCTGTCAGTCTGCTGCAGTAAGCTGTGTATATTTGCAGAAGTCCATAGAAACTGGTGGGCCAAGATGCTGTGTTGATACTTCAGAAACAGGTGATAGAGATACCATGATAAAACAGACACCTCCAAACACTGTTTTCTATGTTGCCTGGATCAGTCACTTCTGTTTTGGCAAAACCCAGTGTGTTTGTACTCAACAAGTATTGTTCACAGTATCACAGAAGCAAATATTGTTCACAGAAATCACAGAAAGTTAGGGATTGGAAGGGACCTTGAAAGATCATATAGTGCAACCCCCCCCTGCCAGAGCAGGGTCACCTACATTAGGTCACATAGGAATACATCCAGGTGGGTTTTGAATTTCTCCAAAGAAGGAGACTCCACAGCCTCCCTGGGAAGCCTGTTCCAGTGCTCTACCACCCTCACAGTGAAGAAGTTTTTCCTTATATTTATGTGGAAACTCCTGTGCTGAAGCTTGTACCCATTGTCCCTTGTCCTATGATTGGACATCACTGAAAAGATGATGTCCGTTTTCCTGGCACTCACTCTTTTTGTATTTATAAATATTGATGAGGTCACCCTTCCTTCTCCTCCAAGCTGAAGAGACCCAGCTCTCTCAGCCTTTCCTCATAATGGAGATGATCCACACCCTTCTGTGGCTTCTCATGCTCATCTGGGAGGCTCTGCACTGGACTCTTTCAAGCAGTTCCCGGTCCATTTGGAACTGAGGGGCCCAGAACTGGACACAATATTCCAGATGTGGCCTCACCAGGGCAGAGTAGAGGGGAAGGAGAACCTCTCTCGACCCACTAACCACCCCCCTTCTAATACACCCCAGGATGCCATTGGCCTCCCTGGCTTCAATGGCACATTGTTGGCTCATGGTCATCCTTCCATCCACCAGCACCCCCAGGTCCCTTTCCCCTTCACTGCTCTCCAACATCTCAGTCCCCAGCCTGTACTGGTACTTGGGATTGTTCCTACCCAGATGCAAGACTCTACATTTGTCCTTATTGTAATTCACTCAATTTCTCCCTGCTCAACTCTCCAGCCTGCCTAGGTCCCTCTGAATCGCAGCACAGACTTCTGGGTGTAAGCCAGCCCTCCCAGCTTTGTGCCATCAGCAAATTTGATGAGAAGACATTTTGTCCCATCATTGTCATTGATAATGATGTTGAACCAGAGTGGACTCAGCACTGATCCTTGGAGGACTCCACTAGTCACAGGTATCCATCTGGACTCTGTACCATTGATCACCACTCTTTGGGCTCTACTGTGTAGCCAGTTCTTAATCCATCTCACTGTCCATTCTTCTATTCCACATTTCCTGAACTTGCTCAAGAGGATGTTATGGGAGACACTGTCAAAAACCTTGCAAAGGTCAACGTAGACTACATCCACTGGTCTTCCTGCATCTATTCATTCAGGTACAACATCATAGAAGGCTATCAGATTAGTCAAGCATGATTTCCCCTTGGCAAATATATGCTGACTACTCCTGATATCCCTCTGGTCTTCCATGTGCTTAGAGATGACCTCCAGAATGAGACACTCCACCATTTTTCCAGTGATGTTGGTGAGGCTGATTGGTCTGTAATTGCCTGGATCTTTCTTCTTGCACTTTTTGAAGAATAGAGTGACATTGACTTTCCTTCAGCCCTCAGGCACCTCTGTTTTTTGCCGTGATCTCTCAAAAATTACAGCAAGTGGTAGGATGATAACATCAGCCAGCTCTCTCAACACTCTTGGGTGCAACCCCCCCTGCCAGAGCAGGGTCACCTATATTAGGTCACATAGGAATACATCCAGGTGGGTTTTGAATTTCTCCAAAGAAGGAGACTCCAGGGCCCATGGACTTGTATGCATTCAGTTTGCATAAGTGATCTCTAACCCAGCCTTCATTGACCAGTGGTGAGTCTTCCATCCTCTTTCTCCCCAAGCTTCCTCTCTTATGTCCAGGGTCTGGAGTTCACAAGCACTGGTCATAGGAGTAAAGACTGAAGGAAAGAAATCATTCAGCAACTCTGTGTTCCCTTCATCTCCTGTTATCAGGGCTCCTGCCTCATTCAGCAGTGGGCCTGCATTTTCCCTGTTCTTCCTTTTACTACTGATATACTTGAACAAGTCTTGTTTCCTTTTACTTCCTTTGTCAGTTTTAGTTCTAAGAGGGCTTTGGCCTTTCTTGTTGCCTTCCTACATTGTCTAACAACATCCCTATAGTTCTTCCAAGCGACAAGGCACTTCTTCCATGAGCTGTAATTTTTTCTTCCATGAGACTTTCTTCAGAAGCTCCTTGCTGATCTATGCAGGTCTCTTTCCACCTCTACACAATTTTTTACTCAAAGGAATGGTACTGTTCCACTCTGACAGTACATAACCAGCAAATACTGTCCTTCCTTTGTGCCTCCATTTTGCATTGTAAAAAAATACTTTCCTTTTTATTTGTTTGTGTAGTCCTTCTCCCTGGATTTCCTATTGTTATGTACTTGCAACCTTGTTTATTTCCTTTCATTTTCCTGTCCCCTGAATATTTTAGCCTCTTGACTTTCCTTCAGAAATATCCTCTTGTACATTTTCCATACTCTAGAGAACATCTTGTCTCATATGTAGTTGAGACTAGATATTCAGTACCAAGGAATTGTTCCTAATTAGCCAGAACATAAAAGACTTGCATATGGATTGCTTTCCTAGAATTTCTGGATGACAGAAAGAACAGAGAGTAAATAATAGGGAAAGGCAAATAGAATAACTAGAAGAGGGAAAAAAGTGATCTCATGCTCTGTTGCCTTTCCAAATTACTAAACACATTGTTTCTGATGTTATTAAGGGCAGAGAGAAGGAAACTAATTTCTTGAGCTTTATATTTGCTGAATTTACTGCCAATAAAATTTAATGGAATTGGAAAAATACTTTTTTGACCAAATGTGTTTTCAATGCAATATATATTTTCTGTGTGTGAAAGTCCAAGTGACAGAATAAAAGAGATCAGTAAAACAAAGGAACCACAAAGTAATTATTTAGATTGTAGATTAATAGAAAAATACATGATCTGGTTTCTTTAAAAACTGAGTAAAGACACAAAACCACCAACAAAACCAGTAAAAGAAATGGACAAACATTATTATCACTTTGGCTTTGTGATGAAAGAAGAAAATTATAGAAAAGGTCCATTCTTGTGGATTTTGGTAAAGTGTTGGAAGACAAGTGAATCAGTAATACTGCTTGAAATTAAACCATAGATTCTCAGTGTTTCCACATGAAGATCCCCAGTTATCCATGTGTGCTGTCATCCCCCAAGTCCCTCCTTTTGCTGTACGCAGAGCCCCTGAAGTACCCTGATTTCTGCTTTTAGCCTCACACCACACATAACTGAAGAGCTAATTGTTTTAGAAAGCATTTTTTGCAAATGCAGAAGACCTGCTGCTACATAAATCTCAGAGCCTGAATGATTTTAAGCATAAGGAATTACTGCCTGTCTCTACACAATGAGTTTAAATAATTGTCAAGTGTGTTCAGTCCTCCCATGCTTTTAATGAAAACACAGCTTGCTTATACCTGATCTGAATGTGAATGAGAGTGATAAGATTATGTCAGTTGGAGAGGTTTTTTGGCTTCATACTAGCAGTGCAAAATGCATCCAGTATCTCCTCTTCTTTTTATATTTTTCCTCTGCTACAAGAAAACAATTTTCTTAGTTATCTTTCTTCAGAATCTGGATGGGAACAGTAGGAATAGAGTCTGCTCATTCCACTGGAGCTATCTGATAATCAGGATGAGGGACAAGTGCTATGCTATCTGATATGCAGAAGGTGACTGCATATGGCTACATTCTGGTTTGTACCTTAAAACCTACTGCCTGTAAAAAATTAAAAAAACAACCCACACAAAAACTGACTGTGAATTGAACAAATCTGAGTACCTTGGAAGTGGACTGAGTATTATCCCAACAGAGTCTATGAGGACTAGGCTCACTAGTCCTCATAGTGAGCTGTGAAAAACTATTTCACTTTTTCAGAAATGGAATCCCTAAAACTCGTGTCTGGGTGAATGATTTTGATGAGTAATATTGCCCTGTGGGAAAGGAAATGCCACTGAGAAAGAGGACGAAATGCAGGTGACAAATTACTTTTGTTGTTCCTCAGAACAATTCTGCCAGAAGAAAATCAAGGCATTTTACCTTTTTTTTTTTTTGGAAGAACTTCCTCAAGCTGAGCCCACAAAAACTACTCCATCTTTCCTAGAAGAAAACTCACTGCTTGTGAGCTGAGAAGTACTGTGATTAAACTGTAATTTGGAAAACCATGGCTTGTCAGTACTTTCTAGTGCCATGTACTTTCTAGAAAGAGGACCACAATAAAAAAAGTAGTGGTTCATACAGATCTGTAGTCTTTTTACTGAGAATGTAAACAAATGATGAAATTAGTACCAATTTTACATTTATCTCTATTCCGTCTCTCAAGACAGACAGCTATTCATTATGTAACCAGTGCATACAATGCATTCCTTTAACATGTATTTCTCTGGGCTTTCCACCTACATTTATACTGTTTCTAGCAAACAAACAACCTTGAAAAAGAAAAAGAGTGAAAAAGTCAGCAGTTTGTATTGTATTTTTTTAACATCTACACAAAATAAAGAAAAATAGATTGAAACTGAGCTGACAACCAGGTGTACAAGACATGTTTTCAGAGACCATCTCAGTGAAGAGCTATTGTTTGCTTATCCAGATGTAATCCCATTCTTTGCAGCTGGCGGTAGATGAATTCTACTACTAGTAGTAGTTCTCACTAGCCTCATAAAAACAGGTCTGTTTCTTCTTCCCTCTCTGTCTCTTCTGAATTCAGCACTATGTGACATATTAAAGGACACCTAACAAAGATCACAAATATTTTTAGATGTTTAACAAATTTAATAGTTGCTTTGATGGATTTCTGCTACAGTATTTGTTAATATCAAAGGCTGTTAATATCAAAGTTACATACAATTACAGTTAGATAAAAACAAGAATTAATTCAAAGCTTTTCAACTATGTGAGACAGTTAAAAAATAATTATGGTCTCTCTTGGCCATAAAACACTGTAAAGGTCTTAAAAGATGCTGCAATAGCTGTGTTTTACAATATGAGTTTTGAATTTTAGAGCTCAAACAGATGATAAATTTCAAACTTGCACGCAGTTTCATATGGAATTTATCAAGGGCTAAACTTTTACATTCAGATCGTTACCATGAATCAGTTGACATTAAATATCTGGGTGAATAGTTAGTAACTGGATTATCAGTGTAATCATCAAGAGAGAGTGATAACAGTTTTGTTGAGGGGAATAATTGTGCATCATTATTATTAAGACCAAAAAGCCAAGTATGGACAAAAAATGTGGATAATAAAAAGTTACTGGAATTTTAACTATTTAATTTTTAAATATTATACGTCCTTTGTCACAAAGTGGGATGAACTTAATATGAGCTGGTTGTTCTTTTTGCAGTACTCAGTTTTTTTGTATCTCTTGATCTGCCTGGTCTTTCTAGGGCCCAGCCTTTCAAAAACTTCTGCATGAAGTTGATTTGATGCACTGTTAGTAGTCCTCACTTTGGTGCAGTTTTACCAGAACTGTTGCCTCTGATGGTAAAGTCTTCCAGGCATTCTATCCAGAATTTACATGACTTCTCTTTTATTATATCCCTGCATGAACATGAATGCTACATTACATTAGGAGAAAAAAAGAGTCCAAATAACTCTCTGTGTTGCTCAGATTGAGTATGGACAAAAAATCCCAAAAGGGTAGAAGTAACACTTGTGGGGAGTATCATCCTGTGCCCCTACAAGATAACAGCATTCAGAAGTGTTAAGAGATGTTTCAGCCTTCCCTAAGGATACTATTTTCACCTCTAAGAGAAAAAGGCAGACAAGCCCTACACCAAATTCAGTACTGTGGTGTAACATTGAAAATTGTAACATTGAATTCAGATACACTTATCTGAGTAGATCACATACTTGAATATTTGCTCCTGATTGCTGCAATTACAGACTTTCATTGAAGAGATTACTGTTACTTCAGTGCCAAATTGTGCCTCTGTCTTGCACAGGGAGTACAGGAGCGTGGATTTCATAGAATCATAGAATTGGCTGGGTTGGAAGGGACCTCAGAGATCATCAAGTCCAACCCTTGATCCAGCACTGCTGCGGTTACCAGCCCATGGCACTGAGTGCCACATCCAGTCTCTTCTGAAATATCTCCAGGGACGGAGAATCCACTACTTCCCTGGGCAGCCCATTCCAATGCCTGATCACCCTCTCGGTGAAGAAATTCTTTCTAATATCCAACCTAAACTTCCCCCAGCACAACTTAAGACCGTGTCCTCTTGTCTTGCTGAGAGGTGCCTGGGAAAAGAGACCAACCCCCACCTGGCTACACCCTCCTTTCAGGTAGTTGTAGAGAGCAATGAGGTCTCCCCTGAGCCTCCTCTTCTTCAGGCTGAACAGCCCCAGCTCCCTCAGCCTCTCCTTGTAGGATCTGTGCTTGAGTCCCTTCACCAGCCTGGTTGCCCTCCTTTGGACCTGCTCCAGCACCTCAATCTCCTTCCTGAACAGAGGGGCCCAGAACTGGACACAGGACTCGAGGTGCAGTCTCACCGGTGCTGAGTGAAGGGGAAGAATCACTTCCCTGGACCTGCTGGCCATGCTGTTCCTGACACAGGCCAGGATGCCATTGGCCTTCTTGGCCACCTGGGCACACTGCTGGCTCATGTTCAGCTTCCTGTCGATCCAAACCCCCAGGTCCCACTCTGTCTGGCTGCTCTCCAGCCACTCTGTGCCCAGCCGGTAGTGCTGCATGGGGTTGCTGTGGCTACTCCATTTGCATGGAAAGAGGGGTAAATGGAATTTCATTTATCAAGGGAGTACAGGAAATGGTCTGTCCCTGAATTTGGAAGATGAAATAAAACACCAAAAGGTAGGGTCTGCTTCTCTCTGTAGCTGCTTTCTGTGATGGGAATTAACATAAATTTTTAAGAGCACTTTTTTTTTGTGAGATCTTTCAAAGGGATGCTGCAGTCCTGCACAAACATGCAGAGCTCAGCAAAGGAGCAGTCATGAGCTCTTAGGCTGCCACGTTCCACATTCCCTTCCCCCACTGAAAGAAGTAACAATGGAAAAGCACCAAGTAACAGAAGTGACTGAGTTTTATAAATGAATGTTTCAAAGCAACCAAACCAAAAGAAAACACTCCTTGCCCTCCCCTCACAATCTGACCATCATTTATATTCTTTTTCAATAATTTTGTGTACCCAAAGCTAAATTACTTTTTGCTATGGAAGCCAACACATATCTCAGTCCTGCGTTATGCTAATATATTGAGTTTCTCCATTCGCTACTGACACTTGTGTTGCTGTTTCTCATTTCAGAACCTGAAGTATTTTTTGTTCTGCAGTTAATACAACTGTTTGAAAGCTATTGATAATTACAAGGTAGGATTAACCCTTAAATGGCTATTTTGTGGGGGATTTTTTTTCTCCAGTTAATGCTCTTGGTAGCATGATTCATGATGTGAAAAAACTAGAATGAGAATGAAGAGACATAAAGAATATACAGTTCTAAGAAAAACAGAGAGTGAGAATGTTAGGAAATTTACAAAAAATTCAAAGGAAGAATCTAGAATGGTGCATGAAAAGTGAACTTCAGACTCAAAAATAAAATACAGATACTTTCCTTTAAGGTGTGTAACAGTCTACCTGTGTAACAATATAACTTTTTAATAGAATGCTATATTTGAAAATAAGTTTATAGAAATATATGAGTCAATAGTTTTAATATATAGGCCATATAACTCTCTAAGTAACCATGAGACTATGAAGGCAATAGCTCTAATACACAAATGAGAGTATTGATTTATAATTTCACAAAAAATGTGGTATTTCTCTATTTTATGAATTTTATTTTGTTTCTGTTATTGGAGTACCCCAACATTTTTATTTTAAAATATAATCAAAATATTTTAAAATAAACTATCTCTTATTCATTCAGGGGTGTAGACAAGTAGTATAGACAATATTTAAAATGGTTTCTGACTGAAAGATCAATGAAAACAGATAATAAATGGGGTATCTTTCTATGCAACACTGGACATCTACATCTTGTAGTATAAATTTTGTTAAATCAACAGAGCCAAAACATCTTATTGTTTTTTTAGAAAGCAGATACCCACAGCTGCTGATTTGGTTGACTAATAAATACTTTTTCTAAGTTTAGGTATGGTAAATAACGAAAATTTTGAAACAGGATGTTTACACTCAACATAAATCATAAAATGTATGGTAGTTGAATACATAAATAACCATGGAAATATGCATATTCCTACTTACCCAACAGACAGAAAAGGCTCCTTTGACTCAAGTCTGTTAAGGAAACAATAGAAATTTTAGATGTATATTCATTTATTACATTTCAGAACATTTACACAATAAGTTTAAAACAGCTGTTCTCAGTGCAGCAATCGAAGGGCCTGATTCATTGTGCTAGGAGGCCAACTTCAAAAAAATCCCACTTGCCTAACTGACCTTTGCTTTAGAGAACATAGATTTATATATGATTTTGTCTTTAATGAAAAAATACTGCATATCATCTTTTCTGCAGAGCATTTACTACTTCTTTTCCAGAATCCCTAGTGGAAATCACTTAGGATCCTGTCTTCATTTCCAATAGCATATTCCAGTGTACTTTAAACCTAACTTTCTGGGCTTAGATTTCTAGCAGTGATAAAGACATCTTGCATAAGGCTTGAGGAAAGACCAAAATGTATATGAGCCATAGTAACTTTTCTGTGGTCTCCATGTCTATACCCAACTTCTCCCTTTCTTTTTGGGATCGTGATCCAAAGGGAAGTAAAAGAATAGAAGAGGGGATCATTGGTGAACTTTGTGTTCCTGGAAGTGCAGTGGGAGCCCAAGGCTGGGAATCCCCACGTTCAGGGGGACACTTCTCAAGCGCAGTTCCAGTTCTGTCACAAATGCTTTCTCCCCCTAGACTGCCGTGCCAGACACCGAAACGTTCATATGACCAAGAAAATTATTAGCTTGGCATCCTCTGTGCTTAGGCAGTAGTTCCAGGGAGCAACAAAGTGATGAGGCCCTGTGTGTGGGGCTGTATCTTTCTCCTGAAGGCTCTGCTGTGGATCATGCCACTGCAGAAAAACATCTGCATCATCTTTTTACAGCTGCTTTTTCTTTTGGCAACCCCAATTGTTGTTAAGGTTTTGTTTCCTGGTTTTCTGCTTTGAGAAATGAACCAGACTTATGAAATCTTATGGAGAAATGAACCAGACCAATATATGGCTCAAGAGGTTAACTATAAGCAAAACAAGCAAAGAATGGAGGCCCTAGAATACATTTAAATACTTCATAATGCAGAATTTTTATAATGAAGAGAGACCTGGCACTATGCTGATGGAGGATGTTCTGGTGAATTTTATTTTCAAATGAAAAGTGTGTGATAGAATACCTTGTGGACAAAACACTGCAATTAAAAAACTATTTGGAATCCATTCTCAAGATGGAATTAAATTTGATTTAAATAGCGCTGCCCTAGGCCTGACCCTCTCTTGTATATTTGACTAAATGGTTTTAGATAATTTGCTTCATTACTTGAAACTAGTTCAAGTATTCCTCATAGTAAAGAAATACAATTACATGTTGGCTTTTTATTTAAATTGGTAATCCAGTATATGGTAAATTAATATAAAGATTTTAAAACAGCAACATTGTATAAAATAACAACCTGTATCATCTTTACTGATGACATTTATCAATATATTATAAATTTTTTACCTTTCTTTTCTAGACTTCAATACACCAAATTCCAGAGTTTTGAGGAAGTTTTGCATAATCAGATATCATAGCTCAAAAAGAGTAATTGTGGTAAGCTGTGAGAAAGGCTATCATACACCTTCAGGAAAAATGTGACTACAGAAATTTTATTTCATGAAAAAATGTATTTAGTGTGCAAGAAATACTAAGTTGGGCAGTTAAGGAAAAAATGTTTTAATTATGTAGGATGGTAATAAATGTGGAATGATCAGGATTTTTCTTTCTGAAATGGCTTTCCCATCATAGAATTTCAGTTTATCAACATGTCAAGGCAATGTATTTGTTTGAACAGGAAGGAGGCAGGCTAATCAGAAGCATGACTGGGAAATTGCAAACTGAGGTTGTGTTTCCCTAAGGTTCTGAGAGCTAAGATTTTCTTCCAGGTCTCACTTTCTTATCAAAAACATAGAATGGATATGTTTTTGCAGGAGGAAAAAGGATTTCTACACTATGTAAATCACTCAATTAAAATCAGTGCTGTAAACCAAACAAACACAGGCAACCAATTTGTATCCATTGATATGCTACAGTACTGCCCACTCTGTTTAACATAAGAATTTCCCATTAAGCATCTTGCCCCCTGCAACCTGTCTTGAAGAGACATTTTACAAGATCTATTTAACATAATCTTGTATTTCATGATTTTCTTTGCTGCCAGGTTTGCTGGCAGGTTTGCTTATATGAATGCCAATTATATGTCCCATCTTTGACATGGACTGAACATGGAGATGGACACATTTTTCAAGGTCTGCAGCTTAGGACTGTCTACCTGCAACAGCTCACTGGTGTTATAGAGAATAGAAGTCTGGGACAAACATCAGATGTCACAGGAGCAACCAAGTACAAAGCTTACTGGTCTACAAGCAAGTCTGTAATCTATTCATGCATCATTTCTGAGAAATATTTTTTGCAACGCGATCCCTTTTTTGTTCCATCTAATTCCCATTTTGAAAGAAGTTTTTAGCATTCAGGAGGTAATCCCTACTTGCCAAGAAACTCCTAAGTCACATGGATGCTTTCCAATCCATGTTCCACAAATGTTTCAGGTTAACCTCTGTTTCAGCCTACATTAAGTGCTGACATGTCCCAACATCTGATTTGAGGTAGAGCAGTTATGTGAGGAATATAAGATGATTCCATAAAACAGGTATGCTTTATGTTACAGTAAAAACTGATGTCACAGCTCACACAGATATTAGGTTCTCCTTTGGTCTATATTTCCATTCTTTAGCTCCTCTGAATCATTGCAGTTCCAATAAGCAGTGCTCTTCAAACTACACATAATTCATCTCTTATACTCTAAGATCATAGTTAATAGAAACTTGATTAATGTTCACAAATGGAATATCTAAGTTTACTAAAATAAATTCTAGTTATTATTGAAAAAGGTATTCAATAAGGAAGCTGCTACAACACTCCAGGGATAAAAATGGGTTTACTTAAAAATGGTGCTACATTTGGTTACCTATGTATCTATATCCTTAGTATTGGTAATGTGCATTTAGTCCCTTGTGAAAGTATTGCTACATATTATACATTCTGACTGGAAAAAAAAAAAACAAACAATTTTTTTTTCCAATGTTCTATGATTTCTGACAGGATGAACTAATTAGCATTGAGACTAACTGCTGGAGCATTTTCTGTCTTTGAGTGCTTGTGCTTACCCTAGGGTTTGGTTAGCACTAATGCAGTTACTCTGAATTTAAATATGCTGTGAGATGAAGCTGCCTTTGTCCTTTCCAGAGTTTCAAAGTGAAAGGAATGGAATTTTTGGCTCAGCATATATTATCATATGACTTTCAGGTGTTTTATGTGTCCAGACAACAGAAAGGTATGTGCAAAAAATATCAGGTGGGGTTTTGTTTTTTGTATTTTTATTTTAATTATTTTTAAAAAACCCTGCAGAAGTCACTGAGTATTGATGCAGACCCTTTTATTTAGCCAGTTCTGTTTAGTGCCTAGGCCTATTGTAGGGTAGGGCCAGGGCACTCTGTGCAGGCAAAGGTTTTCAGGGGTCACTTAACATAGGATACTGACTGTGGTACCTAATGTCAGGCTGCCTAACCTAGCATGCTGCCACTGTGCATTGAAAAGAAGATGCAATATTACGGTGGTCTTCAAAGTTAACCCAAGATTAAGCAAGGTTTGTGCCTTTTAATTTCTTCTGCCTTACTCTATAAAACAGTTTTGTTACAGATGTACATACCATATGATCACATTTAGCTAGTTTCCTACCAAAATCTGAATCTTGTTATATAATTTATAAACATCAAATTCTTGATGACATAAATTCAAGTTTCAGAGACCCCTAAGATTTATTTCTGCAATAGGAAGATAATCTTCAGCCACCAGTTAACAGAATGAAACTGAATAATCTATACAGCATTGTCTCTAAAATGTGATATGAAAAACTGAATAAAAGGTTGTTTTCAGCAGAGGGAGGAAGTGCTTTAAAAGAGATTGTCTCTTCCTTATTCTAATTTTCACAACTTCAAGAGGCTAGGATAAATCACCACGTGCAAAATTTGGTTTTGATATACCAGTAAAAGTGCACTCTGTCGGATATGTTGGATATTGCAAGTGCACTACTGTTATAACACATGGGATGGCAGGTTTTTGGGGTTGTGGTGAAAAAGGGAGGAATGGGGAAGAAGAAAAGAAGTATTCTCCAGTAATTCTTGTTAATGGATAGCCTACATTTTAGCCAGCAGGCAGAGAGGAAAACACAAAAGCTCAAAGTCATTTGAAGGTTGTATTATATTTTCAGAGAGGTAGGAGTAAAATATATTATTTCCATCTAACAGAGTTTCAGTAACTGATTATAGTTTGTAGCTGAATTTACTGTATTTTCCTCTGTGAATCCGTAAATCACAAAGCCATCATGAAAGTAGCATGGATTCTCACAGCTGAGGTAAATATTGGTAAGTGTGTCTGAGAAAAGCTAAGTTGTGACTTGGAGATAAATTCATTCAGACTCTATATATGAATTCCTTCTTAGTTACGGACTACAGTTTCATACCCCACCACTCAAGAGAAGTCTGCTGAAGCCAAATACTCTGATAAAGAAGATAAACTGAATTTAATCTATACATCACATCTGTATGATGTTTCCAGTCATGAAGAAATAAATGCTCACATTAAAAGTGAGATTCTTGCAAGAATCAAAAATAAGAACTCAATTAGGGTATGAACACTTCTAACTCTGATCCTCTTCCCAAACTGAAAACATGCTCAATTTGTTACCTTTGTTCAAGTAATTAAAAGAAAAAAACTCTAGAGAATGAAAATAATTCCACGCTATTGCTGTCAATTTTAATTTCCTTTCTCCTGTTGCTAAGTTTTGAAAAAATCTATGCCCCCTCCCCCCCAAATAAAAGAATTCTGTCAAAAATATAATCTTGTACTTTGCTATCTACCTTAAAGAACTCTTTCTGATCCCTTTAATCATTCTTTGAATGAAGCTGATGTCACCTGATCCTCTTCTGCTCTAAATCAGAGTAAAAATATTCAGGTCAATATGTACAGGTCTAAAACCATCTGGAACAGGTTCATCATGCTAGGCTGAACAAAACAGTGTTGACTTATCTAATGCACACAATCAATACTGCTTTATTTCATGGCTATTTGTAGTCACAATGAGATGAAGGTTAATGTAGGCATTGCCTCTGAGGATCCCAAGGGTAGAGGCTTAATCTCCTTTTCCCTCAATGACACTACGAACACTTAAAGGTAGTTACAGGAGGGGCACTGCTCTGACAATGTATGATTCATGTTTGCCATGATGTTTCCTAGAATAATCTCACTCTTACAAGACTGAAAAATTCAACATGCATTTTTATGTCAATAATATAATATATATAATATAAACTGCTCATTTCTTAGGACTTGTAATGAACTCACACATGCTTATGAATACAGATTTTCAGTGAAATAGCTGATGCCTTTGTGAGAAGTTCTGAGAATACTGTTCTACCAAATAGGCAAGCAATGTGTATTCTATGCTTTAAAAAAATATAAAATTACATTTGACAACATGCGCCAACAGAAATATCCAAGTACCAGGCCTGGCATTCTGGGTAACAAAGTTTGGATGCTTTGAAGTTAATGGAATTCAGCAAGAAATAAACTTGTGGAACAATTTCATTGTTAATAATTCACTGCATATTAATATTTTGCTATTGTCCCTCTGTGTTGAACACAGCATAGCCTTCCTTGCTATTTGTAATCATACTTAACAATCCATTTCCTTTTAAACTAAGTATAATTTAAATCTCTTCTCCCAACATTATTTTTAAGACAGTAAAATATACAACAAGTTACATTCTTGTTTATACAGCTTTCCTTATTTATTCACAGAATACTAAACTATAACCTA
This sequence comes from Florisuga fusca, assembly GCA_038090715.1. NCBI lineage: Eukaryota > Metazoa > Chordata > Aves > Apodiformes > Trochilidae > Florisuga > Florisuga fusca. Next base: position 6,779,324 of record JAAWXA010000021.1, on the reverse strand, counting down.
GCATCATATTTCTATTGCTGTTTGGAAGTCACCTAAACTGAGCCTTTACAGTACCCCAGAAGCTCCCAGTCTGAATTACAGCCTTCTGTACAGCTATAGGTGTTACATTATATGAGAACCAATGCCTAATTACAAGCTCACACAGTGGTGCTTTCAAGCAGAGCCTTCCCTTGCATCTTGGATTATTGCTTCAATTAAAATCGAGATGTTTATGTGCCATGTTAGGGCAGGACCCTTCTCTACTCTGTGCCTTGAACCCTACATGCATACTTTTAAGACCTCTATAAAGTTAATAAAACAGTTAAACACTGAATCCAAATTCTGATTATTCCTTAACTCAAATGTAAGAACCATGCAGTTATAAAGGGTGAAAATCTCACACTTAATAGCTGACAGGGACAAGTCTCAGACTGTCAAGATTTAAACTGAACGAATTACTAAAAGTGCTATTTCTGTTTGCCTGCAGGCAAAACCATCAGTGTTCTGGATCTGTTAGGAATTTACTTTTTGAATTATAAAACAAAGCTTTTGCATTTTTATTAGCAGTACAAATTCTTGAATAAGAAGGGAGTCATAATAGTTTCCTTGCCATCAAAAGGTTGTGAACAGGTTTTATGTTCTACTGTAGTATAAATAGTGATTAAAAACCATGACAAAAATAAGATGCTTTTACAGTTATTAACTTTAGTTATAATATACTGCTTCAGGTCTCATAGGAGTTGAAAAAAGTAAGAAAGAAGATTAAACACCAGGGGGAAAAAAAAGTAATAAGAAGAAAGCAGGCTGTACTTATCTAAACTTGCTAATCTCTGAGCATGAGTGTGATTATCATGTCTGGGCTTTTGGGGAAGAAAACAACCTCAGCCCTGTGGTGCTATATATCATCTTCTGCAAGAGGAAAATTATCAAACTAGTAAAAGGGATGCAGCTCCTCTGTACATGTGTAAGTTGGTGTCACTGGCTTCCTCGTGACTAAAAAAAAAAACCCAAAAACTGAGAACAGGATGTGCAAGTCTAAAGAAAAGTCTAAAGAATAACTTGAGGGGAGAAATGAAACACAGGATAGTCTCACAGTCTATGCAGGACATGCTTCAAAATGAGTCAAAACCATAACTTAATAACTCTGGTGAAGGTGAAGATTTCGAATATACTGATAATAGAATATTAGAATACAATATTCTATTATAGGTAATAGATTATATATATAAATTATTATATATAATAGATTACATATAATCTCTATAATGGAATATTAGAATAATTAGAATATTAGATTTAGAATATATACTGATAAGTGAAGAAGGAATATCTTCCCTGCTCACTAGAGACAGATTCTAAAAGTGAGTTTGCAGTATATTTGAAATAGTGAAGGAGAGATTAAGGAAAAAGCAAAACCAACCAGTTTTGTTGCCGAAGTTGATACTGGAGTTCCTACACAAATCAGGAATAATATTACTGACTGAGAAACTCAGGATGTCAGTGTATTTGACATATTTTGATTCTTTTGAACTTTTTTTCTCTCTGTGATTTTTCTCCAGAAATTTTTCCTTGGTGCTGATAAGGTCTTAAGACCATCTCTAAACTTATCAGAGGAAGCACATTCATGGTCTGGATCATATTAAAGGGAAATTTATGTTCTCCCAGCCTCTCTCCCTACCTCCCTAAGCACGTCTTCTTCTTTAAACACCTCAGGGACACAACTGATTGCAGTTACACTGACAAAATTCAGAAATACAGAGCTGTATGTGCTCCTTCCCATCAACAGATACTTTTTTCTTATTATTATATTAGTCATTTTACATAGGTTTTTCCTTGAAACAGAGAAAAAAAAATTCAGAGCAAACTTGAATCACTAGATCTGCTGAGGCTTCGTATCTGTGCCTTTTAACATTTTTAATATAATTGATTATGTGGCTTAATTTCTCAACAGAAACAAAACTTGCTCTTCTTATTGTAAATTTTAAGTGAGAATTTCATGACTACATTGAATGTGATCCCATTTCAGTGTGAAAATTATTTAATAAGTGAATGTAAATAATATCTTTCTGTATTTAAGATTATCTCCATTTAAAATTGCCTAGATATTTTGTTTTATTGAAGTTAGATCTTTCATCAAGAAAAGAGCTGTAGAGCAACACTCATCTTAAATTCAATCTGTTGCACTGAAATAAAATAGCTTGCTTTGTGAAAGAAGGCAATCAAGTGCATCAAGGAGATACATTTCTGTAAGAGTATGCACTTTGATTCAAAAGAAATATCACACTATATCAGTTTAATATGATGTATTCATCAAAAGATTATGTTCCATAGACATAAAGGATTTTTTTCATTCAGAAAACGTAAGAGGAGTGATCATGATTTAATACAAATGTAAAATATCAGCAAATAATTGATCAGGGTTACTTTCTATTGGTTGGAATATGTCTCTGTGGTCTTGCAAGTGAGTAATAAAAGTGGACACACAAGTACATTATGAAGAAGAAGGAATAAAGATGAAAGTTATTGAAAATCTAGGACAATATTAAATCAAGAAAGATCCTTATACCTGCAGTTATTTTTATCATGTGCCAGTAGGTTAAAGCATATTGCTAATACACTGCCAATGACACTGCAACAGAAATTATGCAAAATACTTCAGTATTCAAATAAAATAGTAATGCTTCTCTGGCACCGAATTTCTTGAGTTAGTGTTATGGTTTCAAATGGGAGGAATAATCTCAAGAAGCTTCCTACCCTGGAAGACAAGGAGATTGCATTTCTCATCACTGTGTCTTTCACACTTTCTTCTGAAATGATGGGCCCAAAAGTGCTGAGAATAATACTCACAGAAATGAATGGCTGTGAGGGCTGTGAGTCAAACCAAACCACATCAAACTCTATAAATGGTATCTTAAAATAAGTCTGAGAAGCAGAGAGCAAGTAGAGAAAGACTGTAAGCAGTTCTTTAAGCCTCTGCTACAAAATAAAACCACAAAACCAAAGGAATCCAAGATATGTAATATAATCCAGTTAGGTTTGTGATGGAGATTATAAAAGTAATATTTACTGAGAAAACTGATGAAGTACTTTTGTCAAATAAAAAGAAAACTTTGACATAAAACCAAAATTATACCCTGTAAAGAAAGAATATCCTTCTGCTGTATTAATATTAGACGTTTAAACAAAATAATTTCCTACAGAGGCAATGGGACTTTGTTATGGACAATTAGTAGCATGTTAAATCAAGTATGTTGAAGCCTTTGCCAGGGCCGCCATGTTCTATAGAGAGGCAGTTCTGTGGGAACTCAGGCCACTACTAGGTGGAGATCTGGTCAGCTGAAGCCACACAGCAAGGGATGTTTTCTCTTGTTAATTTATGCACTAAATCTATCCTGTTAAGTGTCTCACTCTGGGATGTGCCTCAGTTTGATGGAACCCAGGTTAGAAGACTTCAAGCCCAGACAGCAATGGAAGGCTTGCATATCTCAGTGGGTCTTCAAGATGTGGCACTGAGGGCAAGGCCACCTTTGTTTTTTGTGGCCTTATGAGGAAGGTTGGATTTTGACTATGGGGAAAATAATCCACATGGGGAAGGTTAGTTTTAGCTAAATCAGTCTTGGAAATGCTTCTAGATCAACTACAATATTAAACTGTGTAGAGCAAAGAGGATACCCCCCCAGCCCCTCACAGTGAGGCCCGCAGTAGTCACACTAAATTTTGTGCTACTAAGATCCCCAATGTTTTGCTAGTCTGTAGTACAATCTTATCATTATTTCAGGAGACTCAAAAACAGGTGCCCCTCCACTGTCCTCAAATCCTCTAACCTTTTTTACTGCTAGAGGTGTGCCAGAGAAAATTCTGAGCCATCCCCCATGCCAACAAAGATACAGACATGACGTGGTGAGTCCATCTTGAGCAAGGCAGGCCACAAGCAATATGTGCATGGCTGCTTTGCTCCACCTGGCCTGGAGATTGGGCCCATTCCTGAAGAAAATGGGGATGGAACCATTAGCACCCTCCAGAGTTAAGAATTAGAAGAGCCTAGTCCTGTTCTACTAACTCCGTCAAAGACCTCCAAAAGAGAGAAACAGCTTCCAAGAGGACACATTTAACACCTCGTGTAACATGGTGGTGGACTGAAATGAACAATAAATAGTTAAAATAGTCTTTTGTGATGCAGAGAAACAGAATGCTGGTGTGAGGTTATATTCACTGGAATTCCAAATTTTCTTTGCCTCAAATGATAGTTTGGCAAATGGGATGTTGGGAGGTAGACTGAAAAGGCAGGATGAAGGCTCTTGCCAGGATGGAGCCAGCAGTGAGCTGACACCTCCAGCAAATTGGCTAACAACCAGTAAGGACAAGGGACAGTGACAAGGGACAATCAAACTATGGCCTTTTCAGTGAGGTGAGGAGAGCCTCCTGAGAGGAGAGATTCCAGTGGCCTGAATCAGCCTCGAGAGCAGTGGGAATGCCAGTATATATAATGAACACTGATGTGTTCCTTCATCACTGTCTACCACCGGGCTATCACCCTGCACCAGACCTTTGCCCCACCTGGAATCAGATCACCATCCTGAAGAAGAAGTTTCACTGAAGGCCGCTGGATCTGTGGGTCGTGATATTCCACTCTTTAACTCTTTCTCTCTCTCCCTCACTCTTTTCTCTTCCCCTCTGCCCCCCTTTCCCTTTCTCTCTCTCTCTTTTCCCTCTCAAGGTACTTGCCATATCTTCATTGGGTTATTTGTGATAAAACTTTATGCTTGCACCTGACCCTGGGTGGTTGGACTTTGTTCTCTCAGATCCAAAAGTATAAATTACATCAAACCGTAACAGCTGTTCCATCAGAGTATTTGCACTGGATTCTACTACATAAATCCAGAGGGAAAAAACAATAAATGAACTTTCATCTGCTGGCACAGAGCTGCTTCAGTAAACTACTGATCAAAACACCAGTAAATTAAAAAGACAAAGTGTGATCCTCTATTTTACCACAACAATGCTCCCAAAGCGTGCTTTAATACATTTGTGTCAGCACCTTTAATCTTTACCTTGTGCTTCAAAGATATGAAGATTAGCCTGTAAAATTAACTTCTGCTTGAGGCTAGACCCAAATATCAAGATGATAAATAGTTTTTGATGCAGATTTGTCAGGCATTTGGTTGTCTGCAGAAGTGCTGTGTTAAAAAAAAGGAAATTCACCACAATTTTGAACCTTCTGGGATTTAGGCTTCCCCTCACATACTGAATAGCAATGCAAATGAGGAGGAATGCTGCTGGAGCTGCTATGTTAGATAGATTTAAGCTGATCCCTGAGCACTACCCTAAGCATATCTGTAGATTTTCGGTGAATATGCTTAAAATTAATGTGTTTAGCAACTTTCTTAAGCAACACCTAAATCTTCCTGTTCTCCAAGAATTTTTGAGTCCAGCTCCAAACCAGAAGTTCTTTTACTAAGGACGGAGTGGCCTCCCAGGTCACCTGTTGTTACTTCCACATTTTTCTGACACTTTTTAATGTAATTTTTTCAGGAGCTTCTTGTTCATCCATGCAGGCCTCCTAATGCCTTTGCTTGATTTCTTATGGATCAGGATGAGCTTTTCTTGAAACTGAAAGAGGCTGAACTTCAACCAGCTCTCCTGCCCCCTGTTTCTTTCTTGACAGTGTCCATGGGATTATTCCAAGCAGTGAAAGTCCAGCAGTCAAGGATTGTGATCTACGGGATATTCAGATAGTAGGAATTAGGGTATCAGCTCATTCGCAAGAGAAAAGGAGAAGTAAATTCTAGTTCAGTGAATAGCAAACTTTTTGCTGACTTCTTTATGTCCATGATGCCTTTTACATTCCATGTATCACTTTTAATTCCTACCTTTTTTTTTTTCTATTAAATCTACCAGGAATACTAGCATCAAAAAGATGTGAGAAATATATGTGGAATAAAAAACTTGAGAACAAAGGATGCATGAATCACAGCATGTATAAGCTGAAGAAAAAAACCTAGATTCGCTTCTCTGTATTGCATCTAGTTATTCCTAGAGTTGAAAGACTCTGTTTTCCATCTAGACTCATGCTGAATTTCACATAGGTGAGATTAAATTAGATTATTTTCACATAGATTATAAAACTATAAAGGATAGAGAGAAGAATGTAGCTCCTGAACTGAAGCATGACCAAGTATTCTTATTCCATTCCAGACAAAAGTGCATCTAAAGACTTGGATAAATAAGTAATCTATATGGTTATAACACATCATAGAACCTCGGTTACTCTGTATTAATTACTTATGTGCATATCCAGCTATAAATGTGATGCAAGTTTCTCTTCAGAGATGTACAGTACTGTGAACTTTCTTGAAGCCTCAAGCATTTCACGATGAATATACAACCCTGTACATGCAACCCTGTACAACACCTATGCTTGCTTACCTTGAAAATTTTTTTAAATGCACCTCGAAGTATCAAAAAATACCCTAAAAATCTTTAGCAAAGGGGACTGAACAAGCAATAATTTTTATCTTTAACTGTGTTTTACACTCTCACTGTTTTTCCAGCCTATTGGGTGTTTACCGTAGGACAGTTTCTTCTAGCCAAGCTTCCTGAACATGCTTATGAAAACACCACGTAGCAACTTGTTTAAATGACCATTTAGCACATCTACCATTTCTTCTTTATTCACTAGATTTGCTGTCTTGTCAGTGAAGGAAATTATAATGCTTCAACCTAATTTGCTCCAAATAATTCTATGGTGGATTTTTTACCATCTTATTATCCTCTAGGTGTTCGTAAATTGATTTATAATTTGTTCTAGTACATTTCTGGGAATCCAAGCTGGTCTGACCTGCTAATGTTCTGGGTCCTCCTCTTTTTAAAAACAGGTATAGTGCCTGTCCATACCCACTGGTTTTCTACCTTATGTGACCATAGGGTTTTGAAAACAATCACTGGCAGTACACACAGATTCACCTAGTCCTTCAAAAACCCTAAAATGAATCTCATACTATTTCCATTGAATTCACCAATTCAAATATTAGTTAGAAAATTCTCATAGTCCACACTGTCTTGTTAAAGTTGATTACCTTAAATAACTGGCCAAGTAATCTATGTTACTAAAGCAAAAGAGGCCTTTTCTGTATCATCTGTTATCTCCTCTTCTTTCCTGTTAAGTAACAGCAACATAAAAAAAAAAACCACCAAAGAAAGTTACCTTAGCGACAATCTTTTTGAGGCCTTTTGTACTGTTATGTGCCTTAACCTTTCTCATGTCCTGTTAGATGACTCTGCTGTTCTTTTCTATGCCCAGTCATGGGGTTTTGATTCCACATTTTGTACAATCCCTTTTCACTTTTAAGTATATTAAAGAAAAGTGATGCTGCCATATTATCCCTTTATTCTACTCCTTCAGGAGCACTTTCTGTTCTACCTTAAGCACACTCAATCCAAGATTTTCTGTACTCCTTTTGTCCGCCAAAATTTCTTTTCAAGAGATCCTACTTACCACTTCTTTGAGCTCATTGAAGTCTGCCCTTTCTGAAATCCACTATCCTATTTCTTCTGCTGCCAGTCCTCCATTTTCAGAGTGACTATTAAGTAAGATCTAATTTTGTAGCCAATGCCTCTCTTAGCCAAAATCAAACCTAAAGTAAACACTTCCCTCATAACTTTCTCCATGTTGTAGGTTTGATCCTGGCCAGCAGCTAAGCACCCACACAATCACTATCTCACACCCCTACTGTTGTCCCTCATCAGGGTGAAAGAGAGAACAGGAAGAGCAGAAGTCAAAAAAACCTCATGGGTTAAGATAAATAAGGGAATAAAGGAGGGAAAAAAAAACAATAAAGCAAAGGCAATCGATTTTCACTTCCCAAAAGCAGCCCAGGCAGTCTCCAAGCAACAGCCCTTGGAAGGAAAAACCTCCCCAGTTTTTATTTCTGTGCATGATGTTATATGATACAGGCTATCCCTTTGGCCAGTTTGGGTCAGCTGCCTCAGCTCATTTCCTTCCCACTGCATTGTCAACCCCCAGCCTATTTATTGGAAAGACAGAACAAGAAAAAGAGAAAGCCTTGAGGCTGTGCAAACGCTGTTCAGCAACAGCCAAAATATTGGTGTGCTTTAGTAACAAATCCAAAACACAGAACCCTATGGAATCCTATGAAGAAAGTTAGCTCCATCCCAGACAGACCCAGTACAGTGTTTTGAAACAAGTAAATGTTCTCAGCTTTGTCAAGAACTTTATAAGCTATTGATCTCCCCACATATTACTATGCAAACAGGTGCTGAGATAATGAAAGTTCCCCATTACCATCAGATGGAGGATGCTGTTGCTCAAAAAAGTCTTTCAGAATATAGAGAAATTATCTGTACTAGAACCAGGAAAGGACACAACCTAGGATCATTTTTCCTATTAAAGCTGCATCAGAACATCCATTTTTCTTATCCTGACTTTTTTGTAGAAAACATTTTTATGAGAAAACATTTGCAAGCTCAGAGGTGGAAGTGTATATAAATGCCCAAGGCCACAGAATATCTTTAAAAATCTTTCAAGATATTGCCACAGGAACAAGGTAGGCCATGGCTACCAGTAACACCTATGGTTTAACAGTTTGAAGTTCAGAGAAATGAAACGTGTTCCCTCCTTCAGAAATAATATACATATCACATCAGCATCGTACCACAGGGAAATTCTGTGATATTATGTAGCATGCAGACTCAGATCTAAAATGCTCCTGCCTGTCTCATTCCAAGATCCCAGCCTTGAATTTCCATCAGAATCTTCCAGAACACATTCAGGCTTGAAAAAATCCTGCTCAACTGTTTCTGATTTCTGAGCTGTTTTTCTCAGAGAGAGTTTATTTGCATTTCAGCCACAGCAGAAATCAGCCCGAGACCCTTTCATGGATCTGGAGCATAATTTCTGTAGCACGAGAAGTGAGGTTTATTGAGCAGAAATGCATGTGTGTATGTCTGTCTATCCCTCTAACAATGTGGAATGCTTCACTAAATCTAATTGATTTTTTTTAAAGCAGAAGTTTTTCAGTCTTGTACAAGCTGTATGAAAAACAGGCACCTGGGAAGAGAAGAAAGACATTATCCATGCTTTCCTGAACACCTGAGGAAGAAGTCCAGTCTTGTTAGAAGTTGATTTTCTCCCATGCTTTGCAAATAAGCGAGAAACCAGTTCTGTTGCTCTGAAATTATTACTTATTTCACTTACCTATAAAGTGCTGAAAGCGGCCGCTTGTTGCCAGGTTTTGGTCTGTATGGTTTTGGTTCTCCTGCCATGTTGATATCTGAAAGCAAATATTTGATATTGGTCAGGCAAATGTTTGGAAGCTGGAGTGAGTTTGCAAAGGCACCTTCAAGTGACTGAAAGTGAGTAATGCATACTGAAAATGGACTGCATGCTTAAAACCTCTATATCGTTTTTAACACTGCTGAATTGATGCTATGAAATTTATTTTAAAAATCTTACTGCAATAGTTGAGAATTTTGTGCAAAAATTCTGTTATCTCAAAGATAGAGTAATGACTTTTTTTTTACATGAGTTTCTACTCATGAGGCTGAAGCCAGTAGTATATTCCTATTACAGAAGGAAACTTGAATGGCAACTTAGATGTAGAGTCAAATTATGATAGCAGGTCAAATACTGCTCTGGAGGAGTATTATGGTTCTGAATGGTTCACTGAGAGGTCTAGAGGAATGACACTGGCCTTTAACTACCACTTTTCTGTCCGCTCAAAATAAAGTTTTCAAAATTCAAAGTACAGTAACTATTTCCTACCTCAAATATTTTTATCTATCTATCTATATGTTTACGTACTGTTCTGACTATAAAAATGTACTGGCTTTAAAACTTTTGTGGGGAAAGAAAAAAATCTGGTTTTGCCCATACTTTATCTTAGTACTTTAATCCTCAACAACACTAGAAAACCTGTGCACACTTATTAAAAGTTCAGTTACGTTATGCCTTTGTATTTATCCTTGAAATTCAAAAACATGTGAAGCTTATATAGACATTAGTCATGCTGGATCTCAAGTTAGCCTACTCTTTGGACTCATCCGTATTGACATACCAGGAAATACATGCCCATCATTTTGATTGCTAGTAACAGTTACCCACAGACAACAACAAGCCCTTCCATGGAGAATACCTTGCTTGAGTTTATGAAGCTGTCAATATAAACACAAATATAAAAGCTCTTCCCAGAATTCCTCAATTGGATTGTGTAAACTCAACATGACAAATCACATGGATAAAGTAAAACTTCTGGTTAGGAAACAAATTTGATGCCAACTGAATGCTGCTACAGCTCTGCTCAGTTTCACTAATTTAGAAAAGTTTAACATTCAGTGAAGTCAACAGAGTTATTTCAGTGTAAAATTGCTGTCACAAAACAACATATCCCTCTTACTATGGAATCACCTGGTAAGCAAGACTTTCAAGAAAGAACAGGTTCTCAGTAAAACCTATGTTAAACCTGAAACCAAGTGGAATGGGGAGAAAGAGAAATAGAAAGATAAGGTGTAGAATTAAGAACATTTTTATTTAAGCTACTCTTGGCTTAAAAAGCTACAGTAAAAGCCCAGGACTTACTGACTTATGTTTTTTTACCTCACACAAATTAGAAAAAAATAATTCATCAGACTTTTTAGCAATCAGAAACACTGAAATCAAATAGATATGTTTCTCTGATTTTTTGATAGAAAAGATGTCACACTTCAACTATTTAAAAGAATTTAAATCATATTTGATTTATAAAATTTGATAATTTTATATTTTGAGCTAAAAATAATTTATTTAAATAACACAGGGTCCTAAAATGGAAAAAAAATTGTATAGAATTATTTAACGTAAATTACATATTTGGGTAAAAGTTTTACCATATAAAAGATTTTGGAATTCAATCTGATTGTAATTCCTTTTGTAGAAGCTGTGTAACTCTTAAATCAGTTTTCCATAAAATATTAAATTTCTTATGTCTCTCTGATGTTGGATGAATACTGGAGACAAAGCATACCTCCTCGAAATGCTTTCCTGCTCTCGATTTTAAACAAGTGCTTTATTAAATATATATTAATCTTCCTTCCCCATAACTGCTAAAAATTCAGTTACACTTCCCTGATTAAAAAAAAAGCAATATAAATGTTACCAGAAATAAATGTTGACCCAGAAAAGCCAAGAACAAATATGTCTGAAAGCTGCTGAGGAATTTTGATAACTGTGATACATTTTCATTGGACACTGGAAATTAGAATGAAATTTTTATCCTTTGATCTTTACAATAATTAAAAGTTTCAAATTATTTTGTTATGTCATTGATTCTATTGGCTCTCACCATCTCCTTGTAGAACAAGGTCAGATTTTAGGAAAAAAGTAGAAATATAATATGTTCTGGGGAAATACCTCAGGCTGTGGGATTCATCTGCACATATTTTTCACATCTTTCATGTGCTTTCCTTTCAGAGCTACAGCCCAGGTCACTGGGCTTAGGCAGATGAACATTAAAGGACCTCCAAAACTTTTTCACATCCTTCCAGGAAAGATCAGTAGTATCTTGAGCATTATTCTTGTAGATTCACATTTACAGCTCTACAGCACCCACTTTTAACAAAGATAAGGAAGACTAAGGGGTGTTTGTTATGTTCCCTTTTATTTTAATCAAATACTGTCAGAAAAGTAACTGCAAGAAAGCTGTAAAGTTCTTCAGAATTAAAGTTCCTTCCACTTATATAAATCTCTAAATGTACTAGCAGAAAACAGTGAACTATGTTATACAGACAGTAATAGCCAGAATTTCTCTTTAACACAGGAAGTATTTCAAAGAAAAGCTGTACACAGGGGGCTTTTCTGTTATTGTGAAAGTGATTTAATAGCTCCGCAACTCCCCATGCACATAGTAGTAAGTTAAGAATGGATGTGGGAAATGGTTTGAAGCATTAGAACAGATTTTCACCCCATTATTTTTCAGCACTATCTATTCCAACTTCAATTTTCTAAAAGATTAGAAGTGAACTTGACAGCATTTCACAGGATAGATTATTTCTAGTTTGACTGGAAATTTTGCAAGATAACTTGTTCCCTTGCTTCATCTATCATTAGTTTCACAGCAGACATTTACATCTACTAGGTCATAAACTGTGTGTCAAATGAATTAGTTGGCTGCAGCACAGAAATTTACCTGTGCTAATGATCCCACCCCAAGGAATGCAGAGAGGTATCACTCCTTATGCTGTAACATTAGCTACTGCACTTGTACATGAACATGAACCAGATAACTTGATAAAGGACACAAACATTCACAGGGATTCTCTGTGGGAATGGAGCAGCCCAGGGACTGCGACATTATTTTCTCTCTGACATTATTTACGTACTACAAATGTTCACTTAGACTTCAATGTTAAGATAAATTCAACAATGAATTTCAAAATGTTAAAGAATCACTTTGAGTTGAAAAGCGATGGCAGAAAACAGCATATTAAATGCAGCAGCCTGCTCTCTCTGTGATTTCAAAATCAAACAGGATCACTTTATCAAAGAAGTGCATCTTGAGTTCTAGCTATTCCTGTTAGCCCAGTGGAGGTTAGTTAAGAATCGAGGTCTATATTTCATTCAAGGTCATGTCAGCAGAATACAATTATTTCAAATGTGGTTTTATTTATAATTATACTGAAAAATAACTAGCAATTAATGAGAAAAAAAATTGACTTAAAAAATAACATGCAAAGCATTTAGAGAGAAGGGTGAGTGTATTGGCTACACAAATTCATCTGAAAGAGCAACCCAACAGTGCACGACCAAGCTTTCTTGTAATACCTTTTCCTACCACTGCCTGCCTACCTTCCTATGCAGTAATGACCAAGGTCTGGTGCACGAACCTCTTGCTTTTGGAGAGGAAATATAATCTAGCCTTGAGGCTTTGCTCAGAGTTTCACTGCTAAAGCAATCAGAGGATCTGGTCCTGAGGAAAACAGTTTCCTTTAGACAAACTTCGCAAGTGTAAGCAATGATCCTAAAAGTGTTCAGACTCTGGAAGTATTTCAGTATTTATCAGTATACCTGCCCTTTAGATTCTTTAAGAAGCTTTAGTGGGAAAAAAAAATTCAAACCCAAAACTAGTCCACCATTGCGCTTCAAAAAAACAAATGCCATAAGCTAGAAACTTCAACAGGCTCAGCCCATGAAAACTGGGACTGGGAGACTTCTTACTTCACGTATGTTTCTCCAGCTACTACTACATTATAAAATTAGATAGCATCCTTCACAAGTTCTACTACTCCTCATTTATCTCTTGTATTAAATTATATCAAAAGTCACCTAGAATGACTTTTAGGTCCAGTTTACAAGTTCTCTCCTGTTCAATTTCTAGACATAGGTAGAGAATCAACATTTTAGTTCTGGCCACTCCACAGTAAGATGCAGTGAAAGAGAATGGTTCCAAGTAGCTATAAGTATTAATGATGTGGATTCTGGGTGTAGGCTCCATGTCAGAAAAGCTTGGAACCAAGACCTGGAGTTAAGAAAACTTCATGGCCTCTCTAGCTCAACAGCTAATTTTCTAGACATGTTTCATCAGACACTGTTCCATCTATCCTTGTGAATGGTTGAAGAAATGGTAACATTCCTTGAAAAGCCCCACAGCTGCTTTACCTAAAATTTTTGATTGAAAAGGGTGTAATTTTGCATTTCCAGTTCAACTTTGCTTTAGACCCACTTTTAATGAAATAAATGATAATTAAAATTAGTGTTCAGAGACAAAATTCATTTAATGAATGTACAGTCTATATCCAGATGTATGGATATAGGGGGATCAGGATGAATTTTTCTTTATTCGGAGGACCCAAAGTATATGGGTCAGAAAAGAGAGACCAAGAGGTAGATTCAATTTAGAGGATGCCTCTAGTCATGTGGTTTATAGCATAAGGGCACACCAGCAAAACTGAAGCTAATCTATCTTTCTTTTTTTCCACCTACCAGTCCTATAAATCTCCCTGCTACCAACTAAAGGTGCTTCAGTGAGGTCATATGACATTTTTTACATCACAGACTTCATTGTTTCTTTATATGTTACATTGATTACGTGTTATATCCTTCTTTTTCCCTGTCTCTAGCACTGAACTGTGGAAAAAATTGGAGAGGAAAGGAGTTTTCTGTTCTGCTCAATTCTAGGCCCAAATTGCAGAGCCGTAAAAAAAACTTCCCAGAAAACTGAACACAAACTCCAATTAACTTTCAAGGCTAATAAAATATTAAATGAAGGTCTGTGTCACACATTTTCCATTTCCATAATTATATGAAAAATTATTTGCTTGTGGGGATGCTCAACTACATTTGGATTTTCTCTTCAGTGTGAAGTAATTGAAAGCTTTTTTTTTTCCCCCAGAGATGACAGCTATTGTTAATGCTCCATGCTGAAGGAACCGCTTGCTGAATAGTATGTGAAATTGCTTTGTTCAGCCATCTCTTCTTTCATTAACTACTGCTAAAGTGAAATGGGGCTATAGAATTATATAACCTATCATTCTTAACACCATTCAGTAACAGTATCAGCTGTTGTCTTGCTGGGAAACCTCTTTCTGCTCCCCAGGGAAGTGGGTTGGTGTGAGGACAGGTGACAGCTAAAAGGGGAAATCCTGTCCTGTCTACACACCCATCACAAACCATTACTTCAGATTCCTGGAGACAGCAATCTCTTATCTGCAGAATGGATGTTGGTGTGTTTAAAAGCATTGTCCTCCTTTTATTTTGTCTGTTTGCTGCCACTCTTGCATCTTCTGCCCCAGCTAATGGTACAATCACTGGGCAGACATGCCTGGCCCCTTTGGGTGTGTGACCATCCTGCCCAGGGATGCTAATTTTGAGCACGGGAGCTCAAAAGTGCCCCTGGGAGTCCTCTAAGACTGCAGAGGCTGTGGCAGAGACCTGGCAAAATGATTCTCTGTTGACACTTTAATCCCTGGAGATCAAGTACTGTGATGGGGCAGGAGTCATTCTGGGGGAAAGCTGAAATACTGGGCTGCAGGGGAAGAGAGTCCACAGAGAAAAGGGCATGTATTGTGAAGGGCTTCCTGTGGGAAAGAAGCCCTGCTGGTGGCAAATTTCCCCACTCCTCTTCAGCACTGGCTTGTGGGTTCCTCTATGGGAATATTCACTCCTCCACTCTGCTTTTTTGCAGATAAAAGAGATTCAGACTTGACCTGGGGTCTATGTGGCCATAAACACTCATCTGCAGACCAGCTCTAAGACGTGAGGGAGGTCAGGTGTTAATTATGGAAACCCTTAGTTGGGTTTATGCCATTGTGGCAACAAAGCCAAACTATAGATGCAGGCAAGTATAGTTTTCCTGTAAGAAGGTTTTTTTTTTTTTTTATGTCCTTTGATTTTCAACTGCTCTGTTTCCTACAAGATTTCTAGCTGCCATGTTTAACACATGAACTGGCTGTTGCTGCATGTACAAAAGAGTAACATTGCTACCAAGATATAAGAATTCAATAGACATCAGGAATCTTCTGTTTCCTTCAAGAAAATAAGATGATTGTTTTAATCTAAGTTTAACCAGCCAAAAAAAAAAAAACCCAGACTGTTCAAGCAGAGACTCTTACATGTTCCCTGTCCCTATTTGCACTGTACCTCATTGCTCCTAGTAATGGGAAGCCATTCTGGTCTTTGGGTAACAGTTTTTTAACAGAGAAGTGTGCAAGGAGCACTTTTCTTTCTTTACATTCTCTTTACAAAAAGAAAATACAGCACCTGTCTCCTTTCTGATCAAGCACAGTCATTACAGGGCAGCAGCTAACAAACTCTCTGCTGTTTTTGTTTGACAGCAACTGATAGTTATTACCATGAGACTCAGACAAAGCTTTAATGTTGACTAGATGTCTGAATTCCACAGCATTGCCATTAGCCTCAAGCAGCAACATTAAACAGTGTAGTGGGGATAGAGTATGAAAGACCTCATCTAACTCTTTCAGATTTCAATATGATTTGTTCTAGGGAACATGCCCTGAGCTTTTCAGTAATTTTCAATTCTTCCTCAAAATACATTTTTTTATATCTCTTCTAATACTTGGCTACTTTTCCTGCCCCACAGCCTTTTATCTAACTCTCCAACTAATGTTAGCTTCAAGCAATAGTTTCAAATGACAATTGAAATCTCTAGAGTACAAGTGAGTTCACTGTCATCATTGTCCCAATCTCTTTGTATTTCTCCCTATTTTTCTGGGAGGTCGTCAATTTTATTAAAGCAAACACAAAGTATTTTTCCTAAAATAAGCATCACAATAAGAATATTTTGCCAAAAAATTACTAAGCTTCTTTTGTCAGCATTTGTTAACCATTTCTCAGACATTCTGACAGAATTTGCTTACATTTGAAGTGCATTTCCTCATAATTTTGAAAAGTGATTGTTCCCAAGGCTTTCTGGGTGGCACAAGCAGAATGGCTTCCACAGAAACGATTCTGAAGGCACAGCTTGTCCTACACATTGCAGGAGCCCTGAGATCTGTCCTGGTTTGGGAAGGAGGGCCCAGCAGCCCCAGGGACACGGGGCAGAGGCAGCACATGAAGGTGTAGGGCAGAGGATGTGGCGCCTTCGAAGTGGGAGGGTTAAAGTGTGTCTCTCTGAAAGGTTGGGTACTGTACCTGCTTCTGCCCCTGGGGTTTGTTGACACAGCAGTCACTGCTGAGGGGTAGGTGCATTTTTGATACCCTGAGCTTTGCTGCAAAAACATTCAAGGGTAGGTATGACCTTGAGGGTATTCCCACATGCTGGTGTCTTTCATCCAGACTGACAACAGGTCAGAGAGGAATCATGCTGTAGATTTCAAGGGGTCTTGGAAATGCCATCCATAGATCACAGGCAGCTGGCAGGGGAGATAGGAACGAACCTCTGTAACCCCAAGTGCACTTCTGTCACTTCCCACTTCTGTTCCTCTCCAAACCATGACTGATTTTATCCTCATTCTTTGTTGCTGAAAACCTTCCTCCATTCTCCATTGTTCTTCTCCTCACAGTGGTCTCAGCTTTCATCTTGGCAACATCTCACTTCAGCAAGCCCAAGCAGCTATTCTCAACTATTTCCAGCTGTTCAATTCTTTCTCTATATGCTCTTTCTGCCCATGATCTTCGTGTTCCAGGTTTATCTGGATGAGGGACTCTGTAGAAGATGCGCTTTATGAGCTTCAAATATGTCATGTAATTGCATAGAAGAAGTTTTATAGTATTTCTCTTGAGATACAGTGATTTTTTTCAGTGCCAAATTCATGAAAATTTGTGTCCCAAATCATAAACTCATAGAATGATATAATGGTTTGGACTGGAAGGGACCTTTAAATATTAGGTAGTCAAACTCCCCTGCTATGGACAAGAACATCTTTCACTAGATAAAGATACCATCCAAGCTGAAGAGGAAGTCCCATCCAACCTGACTTTGAACACTTCCAGTAATGGGGCTTCCACAACTTCTCTGAGCGACTTGTTTGTGTCCCATCAACCTCATTGTAAAAAATGTCCTCCTTATGTCCAATATATCACCCATTTGGGTTCTGAGTTTTGTCTTTTAACTCAAACATTGTAAAATATATCAGAGACATCCACAGAATGAGGTGATATTTTTTAATGTAAAAGTTTTACATATTCCTTTAACACTAACACAGCTTTAGTAGTATAAAATAATATTGTAGTCATAAAAAAGGAAAATGCCCGTGTAGCACTCACTAACCTAAAGTGTACCACTTTCATTACAGTGTCAGGGTTGACTAAAGTGACAGTGGAAGTGGAGATAAGTCCACTGAAATTTGGTATATGGGAGGAAACATTTTTGTAGAGTGATTTACAAACAAATCCAATATTTTTGTATTAGGAATTCTTAGGTTCCAGCCATGTACTAATTCTTTTCCATTTCCAGTGCAGGCAGTTGTCCAGTGGATTCAATCTGACAACCAAACTAGGACATAGTAGCATAGAAGCCTATTGCAAAACCAGGACTTATAATAATTAGAAATACTGAAAAGCTTCAAAATGAACAATGTGTGGTATTCTTTTGTTCAGATCTCTTTGGCATTTCTGCAAGGACAATATAAAAATAGGAATAGGACAGGAATAAAGAAAATGCAATATCTTGCCATACTAATGCTTCATATACGGTAGGTTTCTGCCTCTAGCTGCCCCAGATGTTTTGGAAGGAGATGCAAGAAACTCAAACTAGCTAGAAACAAGATAATTTTCCCTCCATTCTGTTACAATATCACCATGTTTCTCATTCTAAAATGCTAAGAAGTTTAGGATCAGTTTAAGTCCTGAAATGTGATGTTTTATCTTTCCTGCTATAATAACTTTATTAGTACAAAACCAGTGCTTGCTGGAGCTGGAAATCAATGCAACTTCAAATAAACTGCTAGTTGCATAAATGTTCAACCACTTTGTTATTCATAATAATACATTATATTTTGGGGTCTTTTTACACAAAACAATTTTTGTCTCACAGTATCCCCCTCTTCATTCCCTCAAACCCTCTTTCAACCAGTATTCATTTTAGCCATCACTAATAACCAAAATATGAGGAGTCATGTCAGAAGCTTTTTCTCTAAAAAGAAAACCTCATTTTTCTTACTGCGATTTACTGGACTTTTTCTGTTTACTCCTGTAAATTTACATTTGGTCTTGTATGTAAATATACTTTTTACACCACTTCAGAGGTTCTCTTGAAAGGGGCTTAAGGTGTACTGATATTAATTTGCATATATCATGAATCAACAGAAGAAAACATAGTAATAGATTATTAAAAATCATATTATGAAAAAAAGTAATTATTCTGAAGCTCATTAAATGTAGTCTGAATATTAAAACTGCTTAAAAAAAAAGACTCTTGACATTTTTCCAGTGTAAGTTTATAACAGGTTAAATTACCATGGACATTAATATGCAGTGCTAGTACAGCTCTCAAGCTGGTTGTTCACCACACTTGCTTTAATTACATCTATTTCTTCTATGCTTCTCAGTAACATTTTCTGTCTACATTTGCTTTCCTATACAAAAAATAGGTGTCTATTATCCACAATTAAAACATGGCACTTTGTCTTGGAGACCATAGGAACCAAGAATTACTCCACACTACTGAAATTTCCTCAGAAATTTGTGGGCTTGTGGAACTTCCCAATTTTTCTTCAGAATGCAATTATTTTGAGAAAGACACATTTAAACACACAGCATAAATGTTTGTAAAATGGCTTAATAAACTTACCTCTATTGAAGCTGACATAAGAAATATATGAAATATAAGAAACTCACCTCTACTGAAGCTGACATAAGTTTATAAAAAGGCTTAAGAAGCTAACCTCTATTGAAGCTGACATAAATATATAGAGCTAGACAGGACAATAAGCATCCATTTGACATTCTCTTTCTCAGTGTTTTTTGGGGCTCATATCAGATTGCTATTATGAATCCAGAATCCTTATTTTTCAGAGTGTCATTAGAAGCCACAGTGTGTCTTCTGTGACCTGGTCATGAAGTTGAAACAGAGGGTACCTCCACCCCAGCCCCTCAAGGTTAAAATTTTCATCCAGGTTGCTAATTGCTTAACAGAGTTCCTGCATTTTCCTTTTCCCTCATATTTTTGTACATGTAGGTTTATGTGTGAAAATGTTTGCAACAGAAGCATGTCTTTTCAACTGAAAACTTTCTGTTCTGCAATTTTAAGTTCTGCAATCCATCCTCATCACACAGTTTCTGAAAATAGAAGAGTGCAAAGGCACACTGTGAAATATTGAGATCCTGAATCTGGAGTTAAATTATTGCTGTTTAAGCAGGCACCGAAGTAAATTCCTTCATTATAGTTAATAAAGCATTCCTGAGTCTCATGTTTCATATCTGAAATTGTTATCTATCATTATTGCTAAGTGAAGACTAGTGCCATAGATCAAATTATACCTCAGTATCTGCAGCTTTTAGAATTCTTAGGCTAGTTAATTCCTTCATTTTTTCTTTCCTCTTTATTTTTTTTTGCCCAGTGCAATGAGAAATTCAAGTGGTTGATCAAATGAAAGAGCTCTCTATGCTCACCTGGAAACATTAATCTTGTGGACATGCTGCATAAACCTCTAATCTCATGCTTGTCATTTAAAATGAGGAAGGTAGAACAAGGAAAGATGCAGGCAGACTTTTTAAAGCTTTAGCATTTTTATTTTAATTTAAGTGTAAAAGAAGATCCCTGAATCTTACGTTGCAGCAAACAAAAATGGCCAGAGAAAAACACCGGGCTAAATGATTCCTCTGAATATGATTCAGCACAACATTGATTCAGTACACTGTTCCCTTATCTTCCTAATGTTCAGCTCCTTATCAGACACTGCTGTTAGTATCATGACATATTTTTTTGCTTGAAAGCAGAGCCAGCGATACAACTAAATCCTAAAAATATTTATGCTGGTCTTATATATATTAGCTCAACAATATAAAGCTGGCTGTATGTAGCTTCACTCTGTTACAACCTCAACTTTACAATCCTTTGCCATAATGCCTGATAATACTTATAAATCTTGTAAGAATTCATGATTCCATTCTTAGAAATATTTCTAAGTAATTTCTAAGCAATTAATCCAGAATGAAAAAGCAATACTTATGTAATAGTAAAAGTAAACTTTGGATAAGACATTCAAAAATTCTGTTATTTTAACCTTCTATTTTAGTCTGTGGTACAATCAGCTTTAGGTCAGTGTTGTTACTTTCCACTCTTCAATCATACTTTGGATAATAATCAGAAGACTTTTTGTCTTTTTTTTTTTAATTACTGAAGTGGAATCTAGTAAACTCCAATAAGGAGGAAGAACACTAGCCTTTTACATTTGGCTGTTGCTCATTCACAAGGTCAAAGTGAGATGCTTTATTTTAGGGAAATGAAAAAGTACATCAAGCAACAAAGCCTCTCAAGGTTTCAGACTCGCACAGCCTTTAATAGGAAGTATTCTAAAAGTGATAGTTGGAAATTCCAGATGGTTGTGTGATGTTTTCAGCTGCATTTTTTAAAAAAAGTGTTATACAGAGAACAGCTGTGAGCTTGAATTCATGGCATTGCATCATCTGTACTGTCCAGTCAGCATGTGGGACTGCATTGCTGGAAGCAGTGGCTGCCTCCTGTTCCTGGATCATTTTCCTTTCATGCAGTGATCCACAAAGAAATTAAAATAACATGGGGAGACAATAAATGGCAGTAAGTGCATTCGTTGCAGCATTTCAGCCATTCTGTGACACTGAGTCACCACCAGGCCCAAGGATCAATGTCAATTAACCATTTTGTGTGCACCTTGTGTTCTTTATTTTGGTACTAACCAAAATAAAGTTGTAACAACTGAGATTAATAGGAAAAGTTATGAACAAGATGATGGAAATGCTTCTTAGCTTCAGCTCACAGAAGTGGATGCCTGCCAAGATCAAGCATCAGTTACCTACCCACCAGAAACCTGGTGCTCGCTTCAAGATATTCCCAAATTCCAGTGTAGGAGGGATGCATCACTATTTGGAGCAGATTCACGTTTCAACACAGTTCATTCTTTTAGGTTTGTCTGGAAACAGAGGCTGCCCAGAAAAGTACATCTCTGTTTTATTTACATTCAAATAATATTTTTAACATTTGGCATCTGTCCTAAATGAAAAAGAGTTCTCAAAGATACCGCACTTAAGAGATCACAGCTCTCCAAATCCTTCTCAGATATTGAAAGTCTATATAAATCCCTCTCTCCAAGATGTGCAAAATAAACATTCACACAGGTTATTGAATAGAATAATTAATGTCAGGCTGCTGTCTTTAAATGAAAAATGGTGTGTTTTGTTTCTCTAATATGTGTTGTGGTTCTAGGAAGACAGGTAAGACAGCTAAGCTGTGTAGTAGACAGGGAACAGGATGGGAAGTAAATTAAGACCAGCCAATTAAGAATATCAATATTCCACTCAGATCTTGTAATGTTCATAAACTGGGTATGTCCTGCTTTAGTTCTGCTTTCCTCCATACCTCTGTTTGATTCACAGGCAGCTCTCATACACAAGTCTGTGGGTTGCCTGTGAAAAATTTTCTGGCATGTGTGACAGTGTATTGCAGCAGTGCTGATGAAAAAATTATCTAGCATGGTACAGACATCCTCCAGGACTGCAATGGTGGAACTGAGGTCTTGATTTTCACAGAGGAGTATGATGAAGTTTTATGGTGCATGCATGTAATCTTACATTTGCAAATGCCTGAATGTATTTTTCATGCATTATCAAGAGAGCTAACTCTTGGATCATTTGCATATGAAAAACCTCCCCCATATACAGATTGCCAGGTTCTGAGTTTTTCTAATTCAGGAAAAGTTCCAGCTATCACATCTTTAGCTGAATTCACTTTTATTCAATTCTTTTTAAATTGAGAAAAAAATATTAAAATTGCAACGAATATAAAGAACATAAAGCACTGGAAAAGCTACCGTTGTAGAGGTGTAAATATAATTAATGAATCAGAATATTTTTTATAATAATACTTTAAATTTTAAATCTCTCTTTTGCAAAATTTTGCAGTTTTACAGAATCCAGAATATGCAGGTTATTATGGGAGATTTCATTAATCCTTCCTTCACTGGTTCTACTAAAAGTTAAGTGTGAAGATTTGTATAGAATGCTAGTGGGGGAGAAATGAATCACAGGTCATATAATCACTTCTACAGTTCAGTCACTGACATCCCAGCAATGGCAGGAATCTATCCAAATGTAAAATACAAATTATATTGATATGTTCCAGAAAACACACCTTGTCTCCAATTTTTTAAGGTTAAGTATAAGTTAAATATATGGTCTTGAGTTTTTAAAATAAATTAATAAAATCTTTTATTCTGCTCTTTACTTATATTTTTGTTTACGTACCTAATAAATTATTTCAATGACAATTACTTTGTCAAACAATAGAAATCATACAAGAAACTTGCAGTATTAAATCTCTGTATTGTGAATAGAGATAGGAATCTAAAGATCCAACACTTCTTTCAAACAGGCAATGGGGAAGAGATAACATGGCTAACCAGTGGGTAGCATAGCCAAAAGACTGTATTTTGGAAAGAATTCTTTCAGTGAGTAATCTGGCTATCAATTTATGCACCACTATATATAAAAAAAAAACAACCAACAAAACAAAACAGAACCATAGAACCAGCTGTATTTTGAGAAGAGCTCAGTTTTATTTTACTTTCACAATTCAGCAGTTTCTCCCATTCTTTTTCTTATACATATATGCAAAAATGCCAAACCCCTTCATTTAGTTTTTTATTCCTAAGAATGGGACCTGCTGTATACCCATCATTTCTGAAAAATCAGTCTTTTCTCTTAGTGTGCTAGATAAAAGACAACCTTTTTTTTACAGGCAGTCCGTACTGTGAAGTCTGAGCACGTTTGACAGGTTGCCCTGGAAATAGCTGTATCCAAGACTGCCATACCCAAGGCTGTATCAGACTGTGCACATTCATGATTAATGTGTTACCTTAAGTAAATGGTGTCTCCTTGGTATGCACAGGACTCTACCTTCCATACCCCACACCCATTTTGGCATGCAATTGCTTGGGCCACGTGTATCTCCAGCACCTCCATCCAGGAGCCCATCCTCCTGGGTTTACACACATCACGGTGGCATCTGCTGCATCCTGCAATAACAATCCATGTCACAGAGGGGATGACCCACAAGGGAAGTGTAGGTTTGGCCACAAAACCATTTCTATCAGGTTTTTCCAACATTACTTAAAATATTGACGTTGTCACTGAATGACACAGTTCAGTCATAAACCCAATGTTTTTCTCACAGATCAACAAGAGCACCAGCTTCCTTTTACTGAAATGGCCTGAGTTACACCTGAGTAATATACCTGAGTTACAATCCAAAACTAAGAGATTAAAAGGTAAGCTGTTTTAAACTATAGTACCAGAGCTGTCTCTCTAAAACTGGACTGTAAATTTGTCAAAACTAGAAATACTTTTGGCAGTGCCACAGTTTCTGTTTGCCTTGATGTCTTCACCCACTGAGGAACTGTAATTTAATTTAAGTATAGACATTGCTAAACTAATTACTCCAAAAGCCAAAATGCCAAGTCTTTAGAAAAAACAGTTAAAAACCAAGTATTGAGCATTATGCTATCTTCTCCTTTAATCTCTCCTCTGTGGCACCATATGAAATGGGCAAAAAACTTGGCCAAAATTCAAGTATTAAAAATATGATTGATTATTGTGCCCATCACTATATGATAGCACAGATATGGTCAACATAGGTTTGTGAAAAAAATCAAAATGACTTTGTCCCTGGGATCCATCCTTTGGGTAGGGAAGAAAGTCAACTAACCACGGGTGCTAGCTTAGTACAATTTCCAGCCCATGCTGGTAGTGAAAATGATGCCTTTGGAGCTACTCCTACTGTTTATGCCACTTGTGGCACTTCTTTTCAGTTCTCTGAGATATGTGAAAGATGTCATCTAGCTTTATTCTCACAAACGCATCTGAGCTATTGACTCTATTAATGAATTTTGTGCTTTTAGATTTAGGTTCTCTCAGAGCAAGGGAGGCAGCGTCATAGACCAGCTTCTGTTTCTTTCAGCTCTAGCTCCACTGAGAGTAAATGGATTATTGCTTCTACTTGAATTCTTTTTTGGATTATAACAGAACCAAGAATAGATGTCAGAAAAAAAAAATCAGTTCTGTAAACAGTTTGGAAAATAAATGGTAACAGGGATTAGGAGATTCATAAATAACAACAAGAAGTTTCATCTTTTCATAGTTTCTTTAAATTTCTCATGTAGGCATAATTTCTTGAACCAGCATTTTGTGCTCCCTGCCATTTTAACTAGGACCCAAAGTAAGGGTTTTTTTTAATCATTTTCTTCTGGGAAGGTACTGAAGAAAAGCTCACTGCTGTTAAATGCTGTCTTCAATAGGATATCAGGACTCTTAACATCTGACATATATAAGTCTTCCTGCTGTTTTGAAAAATCGAAACAAGATAATAAACAGAAAGCCTTGTGAACAGGAGAGTAAAAAGGAAAAGAGGAAAACCACTGACTTATTCTTTCTCTTCTAATAATGAGCAGCCTGTTACTAACAATGATTTTCTTTCCCTCATCTCAACACCACTGATCTCTCAACTCTGTCCTGAAGATACTTTTACTTTATCCATAACCTCAGAAAATAATTGTTATTAAGGTTACCAAAGGCAAGGACAGTCTTCCCAAATGGCACACTGAAAGTTACTAAATAGCCAATTATAAGTGTGCCTTTGAGCAATCATGGATAATAATACTGTAAAAGCTGAAGGGAAAATACATTTGGCATATGAACCGTGAGCAGTAGAGCATGTTTTTTAGTTGAAGTAGAAACAGATTTAGTTCAAAAGAAGAGAACTGGTTCTTCATTTAATTCCAATAGTTAAAATGCTTGTACCTGTGAAACTGAAATTTAGCTGAGAGTTCTGCTGTTCCTTGGTTTTATCAAGTTTAGGAATTTATTCTTGTGTTAATACTTATGCTTAAAGAAACTAATCAACTCAAATATGAGTCGAGGTATAAACTTACATAGATTTTACAATACAGATATTACATATTAGAATATTTTTACTTTTACTACAAAGAAAGCGGAAAACTACCTACTGTGTTGGTAACAAGACCTATAAGCTGTAGTGGTGGGACAAAGAGTTGGAGGCCATCAAGAGACAGAAGAAGTTCAAGTACAAATTCATCCACCATATTATATACACCAGATTAGAAAGATGACTAAATTTATCCTAAAATTTTTCTGAAAAGTTTACCTCTAGCAAGTCTTACATTATGTAAGTACTATCATCCTTCATAAACATAAAGGTGTGTGGTTTGTATATTTGTCGTCTTATCAAACACTTCAATAAACCTATTTGGGAATGCTATGCTGAATCACAATAAGTACTTGCACTTATACACTACAAAGATTATCTTTTTCTACCATCTCAACAGTGAAAGAAAGTGGTGGATCAGGAAGAAAGACAAATACAATAATATATCATATAAACTTTAGAAACCCCGTAACATCAAACAGGAAGAAACAGTAAACAGTCACAGAGAATGAGAAATGCCACAAGAACTAAAAAAGGAATAAGATATAAATATGCTAATTATTGAGCTATATCCAGCTGTTCAAGTATGTGAGCTATGAACAGCCAGCACAACCTCACACTGTGACAAACTGCCATATCCTGCCAGTCCCATACAAAAAGTCCTCAATAACACAGATGTGAAAAACATATTTTAATATTTCAACAAGTGTTCAAGTGTGGATCTTGCAGTTCAGAGCTTAGTGATTAGTAATACAATGTACTTGACCAGTGTAACTTTTTCCTAAATATTGCCTTTTCACACTTTGACACTGTGCCCAGACCTGTCAGTCTTCCTTTACATCATGTTGAGGCTGAGCATTGGGCACATTCCTCCTGACTGCATGAGTGCCCCTTAAGCTGTGACTTAGCACATTCACTAGCTGATGTCCTTTTAGTGTCCTGCAAGACAAAGACACTGACATGCAAAAACCAAACATGACTTATGTTCTCACAAGAGAAATATCACAGATTATATTCTACCCTGTAATTTTCTCCAAGTAAATTAATAAGTATTTACTGTAATCTTGAACATGCTACTTCTGAAGATACTAAGATTTCAAAACAGTTGCAGAAATACATCTGCTAATTACATATTTTACTTTGTGCATAACAATTATAACATTTACATTGTTATCTGGACCTCTCATATTGTTTTCCAATTCTGCTTGAAAAATCTTTACATGTTAATTTTCTCCTGTTTAGTATCTGCCTTTGTGAATATTTCACAAAGCTATGAATGTAGCAGATTTATATCCACTTATAATGCCTGTTTCATGTAAAGAAAAATAAAGATGATGCAGGAAAATCATGTCTTTTTTTTCCTCTAAAAATATTTTCGTCAGGGTGAACACTTACTTTTATCTATCAGCAAAAAGCTCTCCAACGTTGTATATAAATTTGTAATAAATTTCTCTGACTATTTTTGCAGGAAGTTATTATTTTTAAAAGATTTAAGATACAAGAAAGCTCACAGAACCTAAAATAGGTGTTGAGAAAGAAACAACAGAAGGTATTAGCTGTTTTTCATGAACATATTTAGTAAGAGGACAACTGATCTGCAGAGCACAGAGACTGTCCAGGTGCTCTTGAGGTACCTTATATCATCTGTAACATGGCTGTAATGTTGATATCACCTTGATAGATACAATGATAGTTTTTTTTGTCTGCTTACCATACAAAGTAATGCTGTGTGAGAAGGAAAGTGGAAGGAGAAAAGTGAACCAAGAAAGCATGGAACACAAACTTTTAGACTACGTCCTTGATAAATCTCCTGTAAAAACTGAAGGGAAAATACATTTGACATATGAACCATGAGCAGTAGAGCATGTTTTTTAGTCAAAATAGAAGCAGAATTAACTCAAGAAAACTGGTTCTTCATTTAATTCCAATATCTAAAATGCTTGTACCTGTGAAACTGATCCTGCTTGGTAAAGGGATAATATAATTTTCAATAGAAACGCAAATGGGACCAACTGATCTTAGCAATAACTATCTTAAAACAGGTGCCTAATTTATACCACTTGTATTATTGTAAGCTCTTTTTTAATCTCTACATCCCTGCATTCCTGCCTATACCTATGGAATTAGAGAATTTTGTGGATGTTGCCAGAAATTGTAAGTCTCAGTAAAGGAGTCAAGAGGCTTGGACTGTCAAGATTGTTTATATAAATGTCTTTGACTATGGAGTTCCCTTCTGTAATTTTTATTGCTTGCATGTTCAGGTCCTCCACAGCAATAATTAATGGCAGAATTTAACAATATCAACTTTGAAGGATCTAAACTGTCATTAATTGCTATTAGTTTAAAACTAAAAATGACTAGCTATTCAAGTTATTTCAAAGCTAGATGTAGCAAGAGAAGTTGTACAGAGAAGCTGTAATGTAGGCAGAACTCAGCCTTTTAGCCACTGTATCACACAAATTTTTTTCTGTTGCTACTGCAATTTGAATTATTTAGTTTACAAATGGCAAGCACTGGAAGAAAGCTATTATGAATAAAATGAGTTTGTCATGTTTACATATGAAAAATATGTAGACCCATTCTAGATGTTTTCAAACCTGCTCTTCTCCTGCAGTGAAGACATTTTCTTTCTCCCAGTCCTTGCCTTTCCCTTCTGTGACTTCAGTTCTGTGGCTTTGAAAAACTTGTTCTAGTGGAAGGTGCCCAACACAAAACATTCTGTGTTTCTGTATATGACATTTTTGAAATCCCTACTAGTCACTAGGAGAATTATTACTACTCCAGCACCTTTCTTCACCACTGCTATTTGCAAAGAACATCATAAAAGTAAGTATCTGTAATTTGTTTCTTTAATTTGTTTTAATACATTTTAAAAACAGGAAAAAAAATAGAGAAGTAATAAGAATTTATCAAAGTTGCAAAATTGTGGTCCTGAGAACAAACCCAAACCAATAAACTGTATGGAGTGCTGGCTAGGAGAAATCTGAAACCATGTGGAAATATTCTATTGATAGATTCTACCCTCAGGAAAACTTGGTTTTGTAAAGTCACTGTAACAGAAGAGGATGGCAAACAATTTGCAGTATACTAGCAATGTACCCTTCTAATGTAAATAAACTGAAGAAAGTCATATTACAGTTAATTTATTAGTTAAAACCATTTATATTAGTTAAAAACATTTATTTATTAGTTAAAAACAGTTATATCTTTCATTTTTCATTTTCTAAGTGAGAGATCTGCTATCTGATAAATGAGAGATATGCCTTTTGATCACAGAAATAACAATTGTATGGTACAAAAAGGAAAAAAAATGCATTATTTAACTCCCATGCTGGTGTCAAATTGTATGATTAATGTAATGATTGTTATTTCTAAGCAATATGTATCTCTGCAAATAGGAGTAGGCAAGCCAGAAGCAGCTTCTGGGACCATAAACACAACATTGTCTAAAGGCAGAGCTCAGGGGAAAAGGAGATCTTTGACCCCTGGGATACAGGGGAGACATTCTTGACTCCCACCCATGAACCAGGAACACTTCCCTTCTCTCCCACTTGAATTTTGAAATGTTTCATGTGTCTTAGCCTTCCACTTCATCTTCCACATACCTAATACTTCTCAATAGTGCAATTGGGTTTTCAAAGGAGGAATGGCCTTCCAAACTGGTCTTCCAAACCCAAGGAAAGATGTATAGTAAATTCCTCTCCTCTGATTCTACACCATCTCTGATTAAATTCAAAGGTGACTCAGAGCACCCATCTGTAATCCCTGTCTGTACGGTAAACACTACTCTTAAAATGGAGTCCTTTACCTAAAACAAACTCCCCATGGAAACAGCCAACATGCCCCAGAAAAACTTCTATTCTCAGAATTTCTCTGGAAATCCAGACAGGGAGAATATTTGTTGAGAAAGGAGCATCTGAGCATATCTGCTTGGAGATCTGATAGAGGATTTTGTCTCCAGCACGAGGTGTGTTTATCATAGATGGGTATGTTCAAACAGGAAAAACTGCATTACCCTGGAAGCACACGTCCCCTGATAAACACTCTGTATGGGGATTTTAATGATAAATACTGACAGCATATCTGCTACAAAAGCAATATCTTCTTAAGCCCCAGCTGGCAATCAGCTTATTTATGATACAGAGGGATTAATATATTCACAGGATTTTGTGCCAGCCAATGTAAGGATTGGCACAAACCAGATTATAAATCAATGACAAAACATGGATGGATATATTTATGTGTATATATATCTCTTCATTAATTTAAAGATGTATACAACAGAAAGGACATTTCTGATCTTGTTTTGTATTACCATAAAAAATGGTTTTTGCTTCAAAATAAAAATTGCAATTTCAAACAAAACTGTGTTTAGGTGGATTGTTTTAGATTAGCCTTTTGCTTTTTTGGCTAATGCTGAGGGGTTTTGCATGTGAACTTCAGTGATATGCATGACTTTAACTCATATATATCCAGGGCCTGACTGTTTTAAGATCTGTCACAGAGACTTGAGTTCCTAAATCTAGGAAACTCAGTCATATTTCAGTGAAAAACTTTATAGCAACACTTATCATGGTAAACAGCAAAAAAATATGTTTCTTCAGGGAGTTTAAAAATAATTTTTTTAAGAAACAGATTTCTTCTGTGCATGAGCCAAAGCAATATCTGGAAAAGGCCACATGCCTTCAGTTTTGATTGAAACATGGATCAAGCTAATTACTCTTTTACACTGTCACATCCCAGGCTTATCAAAGTCCTTGTTTAATGCTCTCTACTCTCCTGACAAGACTGATTCAACGATCAAAGTAATTAACCAGCTTTATGGAAAATCAAATTTATACAGCTGTGGAAATGAAACAGGTGTGACCTGCATGTATTCCTGGCTGGTCTTTGTCACAGGCCTGCAGTCCCATTTTTGTATTTAAGAACCTTGCCAGTAGCTATATATCACAAGATAAGGCTATGATTTTTGTGTCAAGGAAAAAAATAGTGCTTGTTATGCACCACAACTGAACAATATAGTTGCACTCATGATGAAAGAAAGGTGCCAGAAGGAGTAACTCATGTGTGTTGATGAAATCAGGGAGCATTAATTAGACACACACTATTTAAGACTATGTAGCAGCCTAACATGCCATAAAATTAAGGACATGATAAATAGCAGGTTGATTGCATATCAGGAATAAAACTGACAAAGTTATGCTCTGTAATTAATGAGTCCCTTCAGAGTACAACTTTCTTAGGCCTTAAAAATATCACCTGAATTACTGAAGTAGCTTTGAAATCATTCCACTGGGGAAATTAATTAAAACTGATGAAAACCATATAGGAGATATAGCTCTCTCTAATATTTCTGGGTTCATTGCAACCTGCTGAGTTTCCATCTGTTTAAGCTGAATTTCATATAGACAATCCTTGGTCCTTGTAGTTAGAGCTGTGAGCTGAAGAGGAAGACAGCAGAAGTAATAGAAATTTATAATCGTTCATTAAGTCAGCTTGTACTGTTTCAATTTTGTCAATACTTCCTTCTAGGTAAAGAGAAAAAAAAACCAAAAAACCCCCCTCCCAAAAAAAAGGACACTGGTAAGATTAGCCCTAAAACTTCTGTGGGGACATTGATATACCTGCAATGGTGTGATCTTCTTCCAAGCAAAACAGGGGTGGTGTTTCCTTATCCAAGACTGATTTCAATCTTGTTTTCATGGGACCAAGAGAAGAACTGCTGCTTCTCCAAAATGCAAGTTTCTAGCCACAATAGCATAATGCTTTAATTACAGAATGGAACTGAGATCTATCTCTCTATCTTCTCCCTTCTCCACCACTGTCTTTTTGCCTACACCTGACTTACTTATTTTAAGACACATAACAAGAAATGCAAACTACTGCATAAAAGACCAAACAACATTTAATTACACAGAATGTTTTTTAAGAAATAAGAGGCAAATAGTTGTTTTCTTAAAGTAGTATTAATAGAAACAGATTGTTATTAAGAGAGTAAAATAAAAGCATGTTTGAAGTATATGACCTACATTTTCCTGGAGTTATAGAAAAGTTCTGAATTATAAAATTTAATGGGACAGATCTGGGATGAGGCTTCCTTGTTTTGAGCTGATCTTTAACCAACTTGTGCTACCACTACCTTTGATCAATAAGAGTTTAGATTCAAGGCCAGAGATTATAGCCTTGGACAACATTCTATTTATCTAGCCTACTGTGGTGCTCTCTACAGAACACTTCAGTGAGCTTTATTATTATTGTTATTACTAGTTTTATTTTTAATATTAGAAAGGTAATTTTTAATTTTTATAAATTAAAATTATATATAACATATATAAATATATATAATAAAATTTTATGTATATATGAAATAAAGAAAAAATAAAAAAGGAAAGAAATGTAATTTCTAGAACATTCATTCCTAATTGGACAAGTCCTTCAATATATATCACACTGACTCTTCTATTACAGCATTAAAAGGAAAGGGAGATCTCTAGAAACATCTAGCTTTAGCATCTCCATCAAAAGACCACTAAATCTTTTTTTAAAAAATATTCACCTTGATTGGGTGGTATTAAATAATTTGGAATTCAATACAGACATGAACTCTGTCATAAACCATTTTGTTTTCATCTCTCTCATCTCATATTTTCCCATATTTTCCCATGGTGCCCAGAGCACCATGTTCATCCATTATCACAGGAAGTCTTAAATTACATTAATGTCCTGATGTTTCTGAAAAATTTATGTTTAGAAAATTTATAATAGTGAGCATTATGAGTGTGTTCCAAATGGGCTATAGCTTCCCAAAAAAATGCTTTTGGCAGAGTTTATAAATAGACAGCTTAATTTGCATTTGCTTGAAGCACAGCCAAATACATGGTTATTAAGGAAAAATATTTCCCTTTTCTAAATATATTTTAAACTGAATTGGCTGGTGGCTTTTCAGGACTGAGAGAATGAAAATACAAGCACATGCTTTTCTGCTGTTTTTCAATGCCTGTCTGACAAAAGACATACAAAACTGACTTGCCAAGTTTCTTTTACATCTATTTTTTATGAAGGGAGACCAAACTGGGGGACAGACTTTGAAGATTCAGTTAACACCCAGCAGACACCCATGCCTCTTTAAAAGCATCAGTCTTTTGTAACCTACAGTCTTAAGGACTGACTACATATTTTCCCAAGAAGGATTGCCTAAGATACTCTGTCTCATAATTTACTATTCCAGTAATTGTTTTGCGTAATGAAAGAAGTTATCTTAAAGATGTGGGAGCAGTCTGTCTCCAAGTGCTATAAGATGAAATGGAGGGGAAGACAACTGACCTGGCTGAACAGGAAGCTTTTGCTGGGCCTCAGGAAAGAAAAAGTTTACCACCTTTGGAAGAAAGGGTGAACAACTCAAGAACAGTACTATAGATTATACAGAGAAAAAAATTAGAAAGTCAAAAGCCAAGATAGAACTCCATATGGACACTGTTAGGAGAGAACAAAAAAATGTTTTTACAAATACATTAACAGAAAAATAGAGCCAAAGAGAATCTCCATGTCTTATTGGATTTGGGGGAAAATATTAACACTGAGGATGAGAAAAAGGCTGAGGTACTTAATGCCTTCTTTGCTTCAGTCTTTAATAGTCAGGCTAGCTTTTATCAGGGTACTGAGCCCCGTGAGCTTGAGACAGGGACAGAGAACAGATTAAACCCCCATAATCCAGGAGGAAGCAGTAAATATTAATAACCTGCTACACCATGCAGACCCTCAAAAGTCTATGAGGCTGGATGGGGTCCACCTGAGAGTACTGAGGGAACTCCAAGACACTTCCCATCATTTATCAGCAGACATGTAACAGGGGTCATCTCAGACAACTGGAACTTTGTCAATATGACACCCATCTACAAGTAGAAATGGAAGGAAGATCCAGGGAACTACAGTCTTGTCGACATGTCTTTGGTACCTAGGAAAATGATGGAGAGATTCATCTTGAGTGAGCTAATACCGCAGGTGAAGGAAAACAAGGACATCTGGCCCAGCCATCACTGGTGCATGAAAGGCAACCTGATCTCCTTCTATGAATAATGTGATCAGTTTTGGGCCTTGCACTACAAGAAGGACATTTTGTTGCTGGAGTGAGGTCAGAGAAGGGCAATAATGCTGCTGAAGGGTCTAGAGCACAAGACATGAGGAGCAGCTGAAGGAATTGGGAT
Organism: Florisuga fusca; assembly: GCA_038090715.1. Taxonomy (NCBI): domain Eukaryota; kingdom Metazoa; phylum Chordata; class Aves; order Apodiformes; family Trochilidae; genus Florisuga; species Florisuga fusca. Next base: position 6,745,558 of record JAAWXA010000021.1, on the reverse strand, counting down.
TGCTTAGTTTGGAGAAGAGGAGGCTGAGAGGAGGCTTTGTCTTTCTCTACAACTACTAGAAAGGAGGTTGTGGTTAGGTGGTGTTGGTCTCTTCTCCCAGGTAACTACTTAGGACAAGAGGAAATGGCCTCGAGTTGTACCAGAGGAGGTCTAGATTGGATATTAGGAAAAAAATTATTTACTGAGTGATGAGGCACTGGAATAGGCTGCCCAGGGAGGTGGTGGAGTCACCATCCCCGGAGGTGTTCAAAAAGTGTGTAGATGTTGCACTTCAGGAAATAGTTTAGTGGGCATGGTAGTGCTGGGTTGACAGCTGGTCCTCTTAGAGGTCTTTTCCAACCTTAATGGTTCTATGGTTCTATATATAAAAATGAGAACCTGAAAGACATAGGTAGGAAAATATGATTACTTGGGAGACTAAAATGTGCTTTGATGGTTCAACACCTAAGTCTCTAATAACTTCAAAATATTAATGTTTATTGATGGTGTGGTGGTTTGTGTGTAACAGTAGTAGCTTTTGTATTAATTCTTCTCAGCAAACCTCTACAGCAAATGGTAGTAAATTGAACACTTTTACAACAGATGCTCCAACCAAGCAACTGAAGAAAAAGAATAAATGTGCATTCACTTGTAGGAGTGAATCTGAGTTAAATCTCAAAGGAAGGGCTCCTGGGGCACATTACATGCCTATTTTCTGTGAATGCAATGTGTAGAACAACATAAGTGTCACTTTTTACTAAATAATGAAGCCTTGATTCAACACTACTTCAATCAATGAGAATTTTGCCATTGATTTCAGTACTGCATGACCAAAACATTAGATTCATATAAAAGTAATCAATAAAACAAAATGAACACCTGGAGGAGATGTTCAAAGGCACAAAATGCTGTTGAAAATCTGCTTGTTAGAACTGACCTTCACCAGAGATTAGCTGGCAAGTTGTCAATGGGCTTTTTTCCCTTTTATTCTGGTGTATGTCCTGTATTCTCCAGACAGACATGGGTAGTGCATATAATTTACATATCATACACACTGCCTAACTATGCACAAAATGTCTTTGTTTTTTAACTGCCTTAAATGAGTCAGAAATAAGTTATAATGGGAAATATATCAGTCTCTTCTCCTTAATTTTAAATTCTCAACATACAACACTTGTTCATCATGTTCCTGGGCTTTAAGCTTCCGGGAGGAACTGTTGCATAAGGGAAATATAAATCTCTGCAAAAATTGTAAGCAAGTTACGTGCTTGATTTTTAGTTTTTCCCCATTTAGCTACATTTATGGATGTATACTTACAACTTCTTTTTGAAAATTTTTTTCCCTAGATATTTTACATGTTCCAAGTTGCCTATTTGAGCTACCAAGGTCTGTAGAGAATTGCTAACCGTATAGTAAAATATATGTAATTCTATGGTAAATGTTTTTTATTTTTATTTTTTAAATAGGTACAGTACATTCTGTAGAATTAGATTTAAAACTGAAGTGTAGATGTGTTTTCCAATATCAACTAATAGCACTTTTGGCTAATTACATATCTGGAAAAGTGAATTCAACTAAGCATTCTGAGCTAACATAATAATGTGCATATATATTCAGGCAAAGATAAAAAAAAATATGTGAAAATGCATGCTAATATATTTTTATGAAAAGGAAGAAGGAAATCAGATTTCATGGTGACCACGGAAACATTTACAGTGTGCAAATTCAATCAGCAAGAGGACAGGTCAAGTACAGGTCCATCTGATGGAACTGCATTTCATGTTCCTCCTTTTTTAAAAGGACTGTGGTCAAAGCAAAAATCCAACTTATTATAAGAGGGAATATAAAAGATTTTGTATTTATTTTCAAAATCTTACTACCATTACAATAACAATCTTATTTTGGAAAAAAAGATTTGTCATTTATACACTGATGGGATTATTTTCACATATAGGGGATTTTTCATAAAATCACATTAATATTCATACATCTGCAGACTAGAAATAATTTATTTTCAGTGTATTTTTGGTCAAGTAAAAAAAAAGTGTGTGAATAGCAGGAAAATATTTCTTTTTGACAGAGATCAAAAAGAACCTAAGGAGGCTCATTTTGAACATGAGTGTTTACAACAGCTTGCCTGTAGCTGTTACTACAGCAATTGCCTGTAGTAATTGCCTGTAGCAATTACTAAAAATTCTCATGAAGTATCAGTAACATATGTAAAATATACAGTAATTTCTGCAAACAAGCTCAGACAGGTTTTTATCCCAGATTTTATAAAAATTACACATTATTGTGTGTGCACAATTACTCTCAATCTGTTACACAAGGCTATCCATGGCATGCTATCTACCCATTGCATGCCTCTAACTGCTCACTAATCAACATGCTTTCAAAAAACCATTTTCTTTCCTGCTTTTGGCATACGCATAAGCTTATCACTGCCAAGTGCAATGCATTATGTGGTATACATCATGGATAACTTATATATCAAAAATATATATTACTGGGGACTGTGACTCTATGGAGTGTTCATTCTAGAAAGCTGATCACTGAGGACCAAGAAGAATGTAAGGACAATAACAAAAATCTTGGCAAATGTTCTGCTCTCATGAAAGGAATTTGTAGACAAACATATCTTAATTCTTGAAAACTATTTTAATTTCAGGGAATGTCAGAATAAGGAAAAAAAGGGCTAGAGCTAGATCCATACTGGTATCAATCCATCTTTTAAAGACATAGTCCTCATCAAATATATTGAAGTGGAAGCTATAAAATTATACTGTGTGAAAGCCAAAAAAATCAGTACTGAGAGAATCAGGAATGGAATCATAATCTGTGTTTCTGTTTCTCAGGACAGCATCTCATTTCACATGTGACCAATACTAACTAAATTGCTGAGATTTTCTGTGGCTTTTAGTTTAGCCACTGAGGGCAAGCAGAAAGATACTCCCCTTCTAAGCCTACGACACTCGCCCTAATTTGTTTGTTTTTTCTAAAGTGATAGACTGTAGGTTTAAAAATAAAATCATCCTCATAAAAGATAATAATAAATGAGACTACTGAGCACTGAGAATCTGACAGTAGGTTTCAGTTCTGCACTGATAGCGTATGTTGCCCTGCAGTAAAACAAAAACCAAAATAACCAACGAAAAAGAAGTGTTGAAAATAGGTGTGCAAAACCTTCAGTAAGTCATAAGGAAATAATATCTGAATGAAAATATTAAAAAAAGATTAGAAGGACACACTTAGATTCAGTTTTTTGACAGACCTGGAGGCCAACCAAAACCAGCAGTAGAATGCCTTTGGAAGGTATTAATAGGACATATATCATCAATTTGGAGAACAGTGTTCTATTTAAAGAATTTTAATTTGGTGATGCTCTAAGGAAATTTAAAAATTTCTACATCGTTGGGGTCAAAAAGAAGTCTTATATACAATAGGTATTCATTATTTATTTATTGGGGGAAAAAAAAAAAAAAAAAAAAAAAAAGGCAGCCCTAGGCAGAATTTATTTTTGGGAAGTTTGAGAAAAAAAAACACCAACACCCAAGAACAGTTTGTAGAGATCAATTCTGCAAAGGACAATCAGGAATATCTGCTACCTTAGTTTTAAACAGGAGCAAAAGAATCTCTAACCAGAGTCCACAGTGTTCTGACATCTCAGCCTATTTTTAACACATTAACAACTAAAAAAACCCAAAACACAGAAAATATGAGGTGGAAGAGAGGAAAAGAGGATCTTAAGGCCAAAATGTTTACTCTTTAAAATTAAAATTGTGATCCTGAACGCTCCACAGATAGAAGTTGGATTCAATGTACCTGAGATGTCTGTCTCCTCTGGGCTGTGGATGGAGGGCCAAGTGAGAATGTTTCCAAAGGAAAATCCAGAAGTATTTCTAGATTTTACTTTTAAAGAATCTCAAAATTAAAGAATGCCGAAATAATATGGTGGACTTTATGTAGCATTTAGGTCTTCACTGATGCTTCACAAGTAAATATCTATGGAATGGCTTATCAGACTTTGGATAATAATTTGAGAGATTTCAAAGGTAGTTTTTAACTATGTTATTTTTGCTTGTGAGGGTGACAATAGACATCTACTATGCTTGGTGTTATCACTAGTTTAATCTGCAGCAGCAGATTTTCTCTTGTGACAAGAAATTCTCAATGATTTGAATCCCTCAAAGGTGCTCCTTTTCTGGGTAGACAGACAGATGGCACTGCTACAGCAGCATACAGAGATTTTGATGCAAGAAGTCTGGAGTCCCTTCAAGATTTCCATAATTTTATAGTTTTTAGAGGTTTTAAGACAGTGATAGTCTTTATAACTTGCATATGTACTGTATGGTTTGAATAGATAATTTGTCCTCAGGTTGATAGCTCATGTTTAGAAGAGAATTTTTAAAACAGATGAGCAATCTGGATTCAAAATCTAAGTGACAGAGAGGAGAAATGGCATTTACTTTTAGTAATTTCTCTCTATGACTGGTTACACTCAGAAAATTTGTGGTTTAGCCTGCAGTCATATAACCATAGGTCTTAATCAATGGACTTCTGATGCTCAATATAAGATCCCAAACTGGCTATATAGATTGCTTTAGACTATGATTATCTCCAGCCTGTTGATTGTTACTTTAATAAACTTTTGTTTGTTTTTTTTTTTTTTTTCCAGATCTGAGGTCATTACTGGAGGGCAGTCCCAGAACGTGTAAGTTTTGATTCATTGTAGAAGGCTTACCCACACAGAATAAATGCATTTTCACTAGTGAGAAATTTTGTAACTGATGAACATAGGAGCATTTGCTGCCAGCTTGAGCAGGGCTCAGAACTGGAACTCTGTCCATGTGGGAAAAATGGTGTTATATTTATATTTCTGGTTCCTTAATTTTCAATGACCTTCCAGATAAAAACTTTCAGTAGTGTAGTACATTCATTTGCTAATTCCCCTAATACACTTCAAATCACATAATCCAAATTACACAATTTGCATATGTTCATCCTTTTCATAATTCCATTTTAATGATCCTTAACAATAGCTGATGCATTTTTATGAGAACTCACTTGCTTTCCAATTATTCACTTTGTTGAATCGTTGTTTATTGTCCACTATTCTAAAAAATTATACAAAATAAAGGACTCTCCCACATTAAAACTATAGACTTTTTAATGAAGTCAAAGCAGTTATCAAGGTTTTTTCTTACGTAATTTTTTCCTTCAAAAAACTTAAATGACTGGATGGATTTCTTGTATTCTGCATTTGCATTTCATGTGTTCTGCTATCAGACAATTTTTTGGAAATCACTCCTGAATGTACTTGCACTGTTTGTGTCTTTGTCTCCCTTTTTCAACATAGATTGTGACTTCTTGATTACCCAAGCTTTCCTTCTCACTTTTAATATTTCCTCCCAGTATTTTCTCTACAGGGACAAAAATTCTTTTCTTCTTGAGGCAGACTTCCACTAAGCAGTGGAGAGCAGAATGTAGATTGTGCATAAAGCTTTTGGTGAGATTATTAATCTCTCAGAAGATATCATTTGAAACAGTTATCTTGGAATATTTTTGATTTGCTTGTACGGTCTAGAAGTAGAAAAATCATGCCTGCTTTAGAAGTCTCCACAGACACTTGAGAAAATTTCCAAGAAAAAATTCTAGCTTATTTACCCCGCATGCTTCACTAAGGGACGTATGTCTCAAGTTTTGCTGTTTAGTAACATTGGGAAATGAATAATTTCAAACATATCAGCCTTCTCAGGTCACAATGAATTCCCTTCAAAACTATGAGAAGAGTGCTTCTATCCCCAAAGCCCCTGACTTTTTGAGTAGCAATATTTTTTTTAATTTTTTTTTTTTTTTTTGTACAAAGATGTTACCCATGTGATGTGAATATTCAATGACATTTGTACTCCTGTAGGTCATGAGTGTCTTCTTGCTCAGCCTTATTACTGATACACTTGATTGTGCTGAACTCTACTTCCTCAAAAGTATGCAGCTATAGGAATATCCTGGGGCTATTCTAGGAGAGCTTTACATGAAAAAAACTGTCTCTATAGCATGCTGTAGAGATATTCCCTTGTTGTCTGGATCTCTGATGTTTTAAAGAGAGAGGCAGAGTTTTCTTATATGTATCTGGGTCAGTAACTACACTTGTTTTATCCAATGAGACTTGTTTTTCCAGTCACTTTACTCCTAGCACACACACTTTATTAAAGTATTTAGTATTTTCTTTGAGCAGCAGAAGCGTCACTACTGGGGGCTCTTTATTGCCCTGAGAGACAAAAAGATGGAAGTAATCATGGGCTGATCAAACCACAATATAAAAGGGCTCAGCAGATGCCAGGTCTATTTTTTAAGGCTGAAAGTGATTATCCTATGTGTAAAGGTGAAAAAATATGAGAACAGTAAATCCATGATGGAGAGATGGCAAGTGGGACATTATCAATAAAAGAAAATATAGCAGACAATGCAATAGATCAAAGAACGTTGATAGGACAAAATTCTGGAATTTCCCAGAATTTCTCATCAGATTTTATCAATATTAAAAAAAATTTTCTTTGGCAAGATAAAGATACTTGAAAAACACACATTAGATGACACCTGGGGGCAGCATGTCTCTAAATACTGCACTAGTTTAAGACAAAAGTATTATGACCTTCTGTAACAGCCACATACATCCTACATTGCAGCAACTACCTGCATAATGTTTGAAAAAATAATTTACTGTCACTTATTAATTTTTTGTCACTTATTTATCTCTTTAATAAATGAACATGTTACTTCCTACAACACTTTGTGTGCAGGAAAAAGTAAGACTGCACAAACAATACTGGGGGTTGAGGGCAAAGAATCATAATCCATTTGACATTAGCGGTAAAGTTGTGACATCACTGCAACAAGGAAAGAGAAATCACCAGAATAATAGGAAGAATGATGTTTCTTCTCTTCTTGCACTTTTTAAAATACCCTGTAATAAAACTAATCATGAGCTGATTCTAAAGGAAGCAGAATCTTCACAAGATATTGATAACTTAAAAAAAAAAAAAAAGAAAAAAAAAGAAAAAAATTTAAAAGTTAAAAAAACCCCAGCCTTCCCGCTCCAAGCATCACTCTCCCATCTCCTCAGTGCTGCCCCACTCCTGTTTCAAAGCACGTCTGCCTGCCATACTGGCTGTTGCTGTCTCTCTCTCTCCTCTTCCATTTCTTCCAAGCTAAATTCTACAGTGCTAGACTGAAGCATAATTATCATCTTTCATTCTTCTCATACACAAGGTGTCAATGATTTAAGTTGTGATGCTACGCTAACTGTGAATAAACAGTAACTATAATGTGAATTTCTTAAAAGTTAATAGGTCAGTTTTTCCCAATGTTATTGTCTTCAAGTATGGTTGCCTGTCTTGATTCCTGTAGCAGTGGAGTCTACAAGAAATACCCCAGTGAAAAATGGATGCCTCATACCTGCTTCATGAGAGGAGGCTAAGATGCGTGTCATCTCTAGAAGGTGTGGATGACTGCCTCTTCATGGCAAAGATGCCCATGTACACTGCAACCTACTCTTTGGCTTGCCCTTACCATCCTCTCAGCAGCTGCAGCCCCAAATCAGGTCACTTTAAGATTAAAACCTTCTATTTCAGTAAAGCTTTAAGACATATTTACCATGTTTTCAAAGTTTATAAGAATGCATTTGTTACAATTGTTTCCCCTCACTGAGCCACTAGGTCCACCCAGTGAAAGGACAATCCAGTCATTCAACCAGATAATGCCCTGAATTAAGGATAAAATATGCTATAAATCTGGATGTGCAGACACATGTAGGCATGGAGACTGTGTATCTGTGTAGGTAGGTACACATGAACACTCAGACAGAAATAGGTTTAATCTGAATCTTGTTTATTTAGTGATGAAAGCTACTTAATTTACTGGGGCATTTCTTTTTAATTCTCTTTAGTTAGAATCATGTATGAGCTAAATAAAATATGTTAATTACTTAATTTCTGTTTTGATTAAAAACAAAACCAAAGGTACAATGAAATTGAAACACTACTTTCAGTTTTGAACTTAGAAGATTCATGTATGGTGTTGCAAATGACAGAAAATATGGGGAGAACTTTTATCTCATTTGTACAGAAAAATAAGTAGATTTATTTAAAAAAAAATAATCTGTTTTAAACTAAGTACAAAATGTCCTTATATCCTTCTGCAAACATTAAAGAACAAATGGGTTAGGAAATAAATGCTTGTAATACTATTCATAGTGTACCAAATCCAGAAGGAAAACTTCACTGAATAAGGAAAAGTCACAAAGCTCACTTTTGTTTTATGCCCCCTGTTTAAGTGTTTTATTGAGAGCTAGTGAGGAGATAGGTTTGCTCTACATATAATGGAAATTATGTACTAAATATCTTTTATTATTGTTTATTAAGAGCCACCAAAAATACCTTCAAGTTTGAAATAGAATGTGTGTTAAATGTAATGAACAGAAAATGTAGTACTTGGCAACACTTTTATCACAACTGCTACCATTATCCCTTGTATTTCAGAAAAGCAATTGCTTAGATGAAATCTATTCCTTAAAAAGCCTTTGAATGATCTGAATAGGAGCATTACTCAGAATTGTTTTGTCTGTTAAGACTTTTGCAGTTGCTAATTAGCTCAGAGGTATTAAAGAAGCATCTACATATGCATTATTGGTAGTTAGCAGAGATAGTTGTATAGAGATATTTTATTGATTGGGATCTTAAAATTAGAGGCAGTTTTAAAACCAAAAAGACCTTGCCACAGCCACCTGTCTAACTATAAATTTGATTCTTAATTTTTTAAATTTATTTTTTTGGTTTTATTTTTTATTTTTCTCTTGCTAAACCACAGGTTTTCCTTGGGGTCACCAGGGTGGAGGGGAAAGGGGAAGAAAACAGATTCTCTTCATAAATAATTCTTAAAAGCATATCCTGCAGTTTTCATGAATGACTATATCCCTGCAACAAAAAACCTAAAAACTCACCTTCCCAGTCTCAAATTCAGCTATTGTACAGATCGACCAGGCTTGAAAAGGAGAGAATGCATCAATGCAGGTGGTCACAGAAAGAGCTCCAGGTTTACATAATAACAGTGAGAGTAATTAGTATGTTAAAAGAAACTAGATTAATCAGCCTATATATAAGTAATTTTCATTCTCTGCAGCTATGGTAACAATATTTATGGTAATTAATATTATTTAAGTATGAATCAGATGATTGATTTCTGTTGCAGAGATTTTAGCAGTGATCTGTCCTGCCAACTTTCTACATGTAGCACATCCATTTGTTTTGGGCAAGAAAAACTGAAGGAGATCTGTAGAGATAAAGATCTCAGGACAAGAAGCTGAGATGGGTGATATAACTGACTATATCCCTTCAGCTCTGAAAAATAATAATGCTCCTGTCCAAATAAGGTCCAAACTTATCTTATTTTGAATTGATATTTCTTCCTTCCTGCTCTGTCCCTGAAAATACAGAGTCCCCACATAACAGTTTTCTCAGAGGAACGTCTCCTCAGCCTCATACATGCTCTCCATTTATGACTTGGTTGCTTGCTAGATTTCCTTACAGTAACACATGCTTCGTGACCTGACCCAAAGCACTTAATTTTTGCTTGCCTCAGTCACCCTTCCATGATGTTCTGGAGGAGACAATATTAGTACCGAGCTGATGTCACAGCAATCTAAAAAGTCAAACAGGTGCCTGGCTGGAAACTCATGCATTCAGAAGCCAGTGAATGTCCAGGGCTAGAGTGGCTTAAATACACAACTGAGACACATGCACGCTTCCCTCCCCTCCCAGTTTTTCTTTCTCTTGTTTAAGCAAATTACTTAATTCTTTTGAAAGCTGTGGTGAAGGGAAATTAAATAACTGCCCTCAGAGTTCCTGTATCATTGTCTCCCTAAAGGGAACCACATAAAATAGTCCACCAAGTGAAAGCATGTCAACTCTATCAAGTCAAAGGCTACAGCCAGCCAGTCATTAAGCCCTGTATAAAGGAGGCTGTTCTGACCGAAACTTCTATCTGATCTCTATTTCTTTGTTGATATTATAAAGCAATCACTTACTGAGGGTTTCCATAGTAACAAGTGAGATTTTTTTTTTTTTTTTTTAATATATAGTTCTTTCATGCACTTAGCATACAGATAGAGTGGGAAAACTCATAGGGGATCCTGTTCCTGCTTCCTTGATATTATTTAACCATGAAAACACTGTTTTCAATGAAACTGGAGATTTATTTTCCCTCCTCTGTAATAACATTAAAAAAAAACTTCACAATTTACTTACATCTTTGGTTTCTGCGTTTGCTCTTGTACATAGTCATTCTGAAGAAATTCCACTTTCTAAGAAGTAATTGCCTTGAACACAGACAAAAGAGAGGAGATCGTGCTTCTGCTTTGCAGTGAGACAGTCGCTCACTGACAGAAGGTAACCAGCAATCTCTCAGAGAAAGGCAGGGTAGTACCATTCTCCTAAAATCCAGGGGAGATGCTACTGGCTCTAACTATTTTCTCTGTTACAAAGCTCAGAGATGAAGTTTATATATTTTCATGCCTTTTCTAATGTGTTTGATACCAGCTAATAAAATCCTTTAGGCACATAAAATCATGTAACCAGACTAGGTAGGGTAATGTGCTATTCAGTAGTGTGACATGCATGTTCTTTAAAAAAGCCCTGATATGACCAAAATTGCATAAAGGACCTCAGAAACTAATAATAACCTACCTTTTTTTTTTTTGTGAGGGTAGAGTTTGAGAATTCTGCATGTAACGACATAAATATTTTCATGTAAGGACAGGAAATTAAATTTTCAAGTAAAATTGCAATTAAAAACAAATCAACAGATGTTGATCAATGAAATCCTGACTGCAGGGGTGAGCTCATGAATAGGTTATTCAGTAGATAACATAAAAAAAGCAATTATTTTTTTCATGCCTGTGTTCTTCATTAACTTTCAATGATTTAATTTGTGGAAATGTATTTAAGCAGCATTCAATTGATTACTCATTTTTATAACACTTCATTGCCCACTAATCTCCTGAATCACAAGGTCACGGGGAAAAAAAGTGGCAGCATTGTATGATCTTCCACATACATGTATGCCATCATTTCAAAGAATCCAGACATCTTCCTAAAGGCACCAGGAGAAAGGGGAAGAAATTCTTGACATGTTGGAGGGATGAAAGGTATGACAGCATTCAAGAAAAAAGACTCTAGTAGTAGCTATTGAGCTGTAAAGAGGTGGAAATTCCAGTTCATTCAGCAATAAATCTGCCTTCAGTAAAATAATGTGAAAGTATTTCTTAATGTTTTAAGAAAGTCATGTTTTGAGGTGCCCTTTATGTTTTGAGATCTTGATCCCAGATATCACCAATGCAAAGTGTCAATGGATTAGACTGAAATAATGAAAAAACATATATTGTGACTGGACTATCTTGAAAAGCCATCATAATAATCTTATTTCTATTTAAAATGTACATATTAACATCTCCCTATACTATTCAGAGAAATCTAAAGTTAATATCTTTAGCTTACATTAAAACAAAGAAAAAGAAGCATCTGCTAGCTTAAGCATCAGATTTCACATTTCAGAAAATAAAATTCAATACTTTTCAAAGACAGGAAAAGTTTGCAGTCTCCATTAGCTAAAAACATTAACTTAGTTATTTTATTGAAAGAAAAAAATAAATTAAAACAACAACAACAACAAGAAAAATTAAAGGCCATGACTTCTGTGGCCACCTACCTAAAATGATACTTTTTGCCTCTTTTTTTCCCTCTCAGGTTTTTGTTAATATATAAGTCCTGTATAACCATTATTCACTTTGTGAATAGCTTCATTTTCCTTTCAGTTTTTCAGTATTCACATATCCTGACACTGGCACACCTCTAGCTGCTGAAGTGAAAACTTTATATTGGCTCTGCTCATCTACTTTTCCTCCTTCTGTCAAAATCTGACCACATACATTTTCATTTGCTTTAGATTTCTATCAGTATAGCTGAGGATAAAGGGCAGCCTGAAGAAAGTGAAGGCAATGGATTTATTTTTTACGTATATTTAGTATTTCAACTACAATTGTCTCAAAATGCCACAGCTGAAATAATATCATCTCTACTGTGGATGTCAGCAGAAAGGCGGGAAATTGCAAAGCACATCAACAGTGACAAGAAGGGAAAAAATTGGATAAGTCACTACTGAACATAGCAGTGGACCAAATGTCTGTACTGTATAGAAAGACCCTGCATGCCATCTACTCAAACAGCATTGCACAGTTTATATCTATTGAAGTCAGTATTTTTGCAGTAATTTATATGCATGGAGGATATTTTCACAGTTTTCCTGATTTTTTTTTTTCTGTGAGTTAATTTCCAGCAGAGCCAGCTCTGTGATCTCACTCAGACCAGACATCTGTGGTCTCCCTTTAGATTTATTGCTTTGTGTATGAATCTTTGTTCTTTTTTCTTGCTCTTTTCCTACTTCTACCTGAAGGCTCTGATGTCTATTATTCAATTTGATTTTTCCTTCCGTAACTAACTGATTTAGTAAGATGTCCTCAATCTTTTTCCTCAGCCCACATTAGGTCTTAACTATAGAAATTTATCCTTTTCCTTATCATGAAGGGATAATTTTTCATTAATTATTATCATGTGTTTGACCTAGACGTTTACTATTCTCTCTCCACATTATATTACACATAGTACGTGCAACAACGCATATATTTGGCCATTATTTTTTTGTGCATTATTCTATTACAACAATGTATTTGTATGCAAACATCTTGGTGATTAAATAATAATAATAATAATAAAAACTAAATGGAAATTTCATGGGACAGAAATTAATTTATTTTAAAACTATGATCCCTGAAAACACATTCTTTATTGGGTTTACTTTGTATTAATTGCAACTCTGATTATTTCTTCAGCAGAGTGAAATACATTTGCTAAAACAAGGTAAATACACTCTCTGGTGAATTATTCTAGGTGTATTCATAAAAAAAATATTGCAAAAAAATTACTCTCTAACTTTGAGTGGGTAGCACAGACTCTTCTTTCTGTGTGTTACTGTTTGCTGTTAGGGGCGTTTAAAATCATCTTCCACATGAGTGGAATATTTCAGCAATGAAAATCACCTAGCCACATAAAGCATATAATTTTTCTACAAAGATATACATTCTTAAATGATTACAGACATTTGAAATATTTTTAGAACATATTTTGGAATTAATTCTGTCAGTTCATTGTTGTTATTGGTAGAAGAATTAATAATGGCCACATTTGCACATTCCATATCATGTCTCACCTTTCTCTCCTTTCCACCTTACAGGTTTCAATAAGGAGTAATAATAAATTTCACAAATTGTTTCTTAGGCAGAGGAAAATACAGATATTGTACAAATATAACTTCCGACTTGAATGTCATTTATTACTCATCAGTAAACACTTAGTCTGGGCTGCATTCACGATCTTGTTTTTGATGAGCAGATTTTAGACAAAAAAAGGAAGGTGGGGGAGGCTTAAAGTAAGTTCTGTCTCTTAGTGTCTAATTCAATGCAAACCAAAGAGTCTTCTTAGACAATATCATTCTAAGGCTACCACTATGGTTCTTTTCAAGATCTCAACTAAGAAAACATTAGATCTATGAATGTAGATTAATTTTCTTCCTGAAATAAATTGTATATACAGGGATCAATATTTAACCTTTTCCAAGTAAGAAACACTCCTTAATACAACTGATGCATTAAAATTATGCACTTGACATGTGTGCACCTTGTAAAAATTTGGACAATCATCAGCCAATAATGCTTTTTAACATGGTGTTACATTGGACAAATAGAATTGACTCTACTAAGAAATGCCATTTATCTAGTAAGGAAGGTTTATGATAACTTATTCCCTTTATGATGAAATAAGGACAGAGCTTAAAATATTGGCCAAATCTGACTAACACCACTGCAATACTGAAAGTGCTGTGACAAGAGGAATAAGAAAGAGCAAATTTTTTACTTCTCATGCTTATAATGGTAAGTTGGAATTTCACAAATGCTTTTCAAGAGGTGACAAACCTGGCCCTCAGTCACAAAGCAGACCAGAAATAAAGACTGATGAGACTGCCTAAAGAAGGAAAATTTTATTGTAAAGTTACCCATAGACTAAAAGTCTCAGTTCAACTGTATAAACTTTGCTGTTTACCAATGCTTTGTTGATTGATGGTGCCTGAGACATCCACAAAGTGTCAAAAAAAATGGCACATGACCTGTATGAAATGTATAACCTTCTTGAGCACTCTGCTGAATCCAAATCAGGTAACAGAACCCATCCCAAAGAGTTTGCAATTTGCCCTCTCTCTGATAACTGTCCTCATTCTCTGGCTTTTTCATACTTAAGGTCATTGTTTCAAAGTGGTTCCAATCTTAGATCTCAGGCCTTGACTCTGCATGAGTTGAGGGAAACATGCAGAGAAGAGAACCTCTACAGAGAACCACTGAAATTCAGAGTGGGGGAAGGAGAAAAGATCCTGTTGCAGGACTATGATTGCAGAAGGAATTGTAGGGAAAGAGAAAACAATAAGATGTATATCTTCAGAGAAGTCACAAGTTGTTAGTACCCAATCCACTGCTGTTTTTCTTCATCAAAATTATGTGGATAAAATATCCTGGTCTTCAATCTGGTAAAATATGGGTTCAATGGATGGACAACCCCATGGACAAAGAACTGGCTTAATGGCTGCATCCAAAGTGTGTCTGTCAGTGGGTCCACATTGAGGCCAGTGACAAGAGGATTCCCTCAAGTATCAGTACTGGGACCAGCTTTGTTTTACATCTTTGTTGGCAACATGGACCATGGCATTGAGTGCACCCTCAGCAAGGTTGCTGATGGCACCAAGCTGTGTGGTATGGCTGACACACTGGAGGGAAGGGATGCCATCCAGAGGGACCTTGACAGACCGGAGAAGTAGGCTCATGCCAACTTCATGAAGTTCAACAAGACCAAGTGCAAGGTCCTGCATCTGGGTTGAGGCAATCCCAAGCACCAACACAGGCCGAGCAGTGTCTGGCTTTTAGAGTAGCCCTGAGGAAAAGGGCTTGGGAGTGATTGTGCATGAGAAGCTCAACATGTCTGTGTACACCTGCAGCCCAAAAAGCCAATTGTATCCTGGTTTGTATCAGGAAGAGCAGGTCAAGGGAGGTGATTCTCCCCCTCTACTCCACTCTCATGAGGTCCCACCTGGAGTACTGCATCCAGTTTCGGAAGACCCTGTTACAAGAAAGATAAGGACGTGCTGGAACGTGTCCAGAGAAGGGCCACAATGATGGTCAGAGGGCTAGAGCACTTCTCCTATGAAGACTGACTGAGACAGTGGGGGTTATTAAGTCTAGAGAAGAGAAGTCTCTGAGAAGACCTTATTTTGATGTTCCAGTACCTTAAAGGGATCTACAAGCAAGCTGGTGAGGGACTCTTTAGGATGTCAGGTAGTGGTAGGACTAGGGGGAACAGGTTAAAACTAGAATTAGGTACATTCAGATTAGACATTAGGAAAAATTCTTCACCATGAGAGTGGTGAGACACTGGAACAGGTTGCTCAGGGAGGTGGCTGAAGCCCAGTCCCTGGAAGTTTTTCAGGCCAGGCTTGATGGGGCTCTGAGAAATCTGATTTAGTGAGAAGTGCCCCTGACCATGGCATTGGGATTGGAACTAGATGATCTTTAGGGTCCCTTCCAACCCTAACAATTCTATGATTCTATGAAAAAAGAAATCATTTAGCATAATACTTTCGAAGCAGCAGTATTTACCTTACTAAATAAAAGGGCTGTCAAAAATTTTTAACAGTCTTCTTTATTTCAGACATCTTTTACTCTGTCCAAGTGCTCATACCCCGAATATACAGTTTTCAGGATGTCCTGAAAAACCTCAAGTATTCATCAAAAGCTGCATTAAAGTGAAATTTATTAGACAGAATACTCTTGTCATCTACTAATTTAGAATGAAAACATCAGAAGAAATTTTTTTTTTTTCATTTCTTGTCGCTATTATCTTCCATATTTCTGTTGACCTGTTTTACTTTACTGATACACTTCAGTGCTATCAGACACTTCACTACTAAAACTCCTTTTTAGAAAGAAGGAGAAAGCTCCCAAGGTTCTGGTCCTATTTTCACCATAGGCAATTTTCTCTTTCTCAATGAAGCTTCTTCAGTAAAATATCGCTTGTTTCATTGTTATACTAGCATTTATCTTTAATCTTTAAGGAGTTCATTGTCATGCTTTGCTCTTTAGACTAAGCTCTTTTTAATCAGATGCCACAATATGATCACAGAGTTATTAAAAAAAAGCCTGCTATCCTCTTTCTGAGGTAGGAGTTCATTACAGGATCATTAGAAAATCATTTGGGATTTTACTGTGACTAAGAATTTCCAGAGTTTACGGTGTCATTTCCTACAATTGTAAGGTTACAATCAAGATCTGTAGGTCTGGAAGTCAAATCTTTATCTGATAGTAAAGTCAAGAAATTCAAGGGACTAAAAGATTAGAAACTAAGAAGAGGTACTTCCTAATAGTCCTTAAATACATGAAAGGCTGACACACACACACAAAAGGAAAAAAAAAAAAAAAAAGCAAACAAAACCCAACAACCAACCAACCAAAAAAAGAATGGAAGAGTTAGTGAGTAAGCCATTTGCTTTGTCTATGGAGGTTAGAAGAGTCATGGACAAAGACTGTAGTAGCAGAAATTTAAATTAGATGTTTGGAAACTATCTTTGTTATAGGCAGCTCTACATCACCTAAAAAGTACTAAAACTCTGTACCACTGGAAGATTTTAGAATAAGTTAGATATATCCCTGCAGGGGTGTTGGAACTAGATGATCTTTAAGGTCCCTTCCAACTGAAATAATTCTAGGATTCCATGATCTCAGAGGAGCCTCCCTAGGAGATGGTTAAGATGAAATCTTGTAGTATCTTCCAAGCCTTACTAGTGATCCTGTGTGTCCAGATAAAACTGAAATCATCATAAGGTCCACCACTAGCCAAGACTTGGTCTAATTTTGTCCTTCAACCTAATATTGATGGAGAATCCTAGGGGAACAATACCATGACATGGGGACAATTTACACCAACCAGTGTGAGGCATCTAGTGTTCAGTGCCTACTTTGAGGGAATCCTGTCAGATCAAATTTTGCTCTTGATGCTGAAATGTTTTCTCCATCTGGGAACAAATGAGATCACCTGTGGTTGAATCCTTCTTTGCATATTTCCAGCTACAGACACTGACCTACTAACCCAAGAGCCTATTGATACACATTATAAAACCACTTCAGAATAGCATTGTATCCTCAGTTACATTTGGGTAACTGCTGCAGGGTTCAAAGGAGCTCTAATCTATGATTATGCTGGAAGCCTGAACCTTCCACTTTGCAATCAAGAATGTTTTTTTAAAAAAGCCATTCTGTAACTTTCTACCCAGTTCCAAAGATTGACAGGGACACCAGAGAGTTTTGATACTTCTTTTCCAGATCTAACTCCCTCTTCATTATTCACATGGTCTCATATAGCCCTTGGTAGTAACTTGGACAATTCAATTCTTTTCCCAGTTCCAAACTGAATAATGCAATTATAAATGCTTAATATCTTTTTCTTTTCTCAAAATAAGTACTGTGCACAGTAAGTACAGGTCCCCTTAGTGACCTGTAGTGATAACATACCAGTTATGGACTGGTAGTGATAACATACCAGTTATCTGGTAACTTTCTGTTTCTCCATCTAAGGAACATTTAGCTATTATTTTGAAGCAAGTATAATAAGATATTCGTCTCTGAAATATCTGAAAAAAACAGTTAAACTTCAGGCTCTGAATTAGATATTCTGTGTGATTAAATTCTACAGTGGAAAAACACCTCTTCTGCTTTGGCAAGTGGAAGAATGGCAAATCAAACTCAGTGCAATGCCATTCTGACTCCTTTCATTTGCTTTACCCACTGTGTAAAATCCAAGTCTGTCCCTCCTATCTTAGACAAGCTTCTTTCCTAATCCATCTCACTTCTTGACAAGCTTGTTCTTGTCTCATTTCCTTTTAGTTTTGAGCAATTTTAATGTTATGTTTCATTTTTCTAAGTCCTGTATTCTTTCCACCTCATCTTTAGTTTGATTTGAGCCAGGTTTTATCAGCCCTGGTAGGTTCTTTTCTGTTCTGCTACCTCCTTTGGTTGCTAACTTGACTAGGAGTTTTTATTATCTGTATTTCATCTTGATGAGCCTGCTACTACCCAGCAACTATGCTTAGTTATTTTCACGCTATTTCTAAACATTTGTTTAACAATTGGGATGGTCTTAAGAGATGTTCTGTTTCCAATTTCTCTGAGTATGGGACTAAAACACACATCTCTTCAACTAAAAGGCATTAGAAGTTTTGTGTCCAAAACTGTCTACCAAATATAAACCAAGATTCCTCTAAAAAATTAATTTTCTTCAGAATTTATATAAATATAATCAAGAATGCAAAATGATGATCATAAAACTATTTCTTAGTAATTTAGTCTATAGACTGTATTAGTAGAAAAGCTTGCTGATATTTCACCTTGTAGTAATCCTTTTAATGATCATGATCTTTAATGTTTTGAATGACATACTAAAGTTACAGTTCACAGATTTTCCTAAATGCAACACAAACACAGTCCTGCACTTGGAAATATATTCATTTAATACAAAATTGTAGAAAAATGGTTACTAGTTTTACAGTAACATTTTTTACCTGTGCTAGATAGTAGTCCATTGAGAATTTCATTAGCCTGGCTCATGAGTCTAGAATTAGCATTTCAAATATTATAGTTTTTATACAGCTGGATATTTTTTTATTCCTCCTGGAAAACTCTCAGAAAGTCATTAAGTAATAGAACTTTTTCCTTAGTTGTTGTTGCTAAATCTGAAATAAGTCATAATATCTTCAGCAGGCACCAGTTTCCATCACCACAGTTCTAGTAGACCATAGAGGATGCTTAAGACAGTTGGATGGACAAATACCAAGTGTGGAGCAAAAGCAGCATTGCTGAATTAAAAGCTGTTTAAGCTTTTAATAGACTAGCAAGTGCTCAGCTGTGGATTTAATAAAAGATGTTCAGACATTTCATACATTAATACGTTCAGTCCTAGAGAAACAAAGTACTGAATTATTGATGGAGTTTTTGAGAGATTTTTCTATCAATCTCTCTTGATTCTGCTTAAGTAACAAAATCATTCCACTTCAATAAAGAGGATTGATTTTAATGGGAATTACATCCTCTGTGTCATATTCTGCAAAAGATTATATCTATTTCAATTTGATTAGAGTGGTGTGCAATTCACTGATGCCCTGTTTTCCTTTTCAGGTTCATGTTAATTATCACTCTGATGTGACACTTCAGCATTCTAAATGTAACAGGACAAACCTTCAGTACAGAATCCATTCTTGTGTAGCCCTAAAATATTGCAAAAAATACACCTCAAATTCATAACTCTTGATTCTGTTTAAGCACTCAGAAGTACTTCAACACCTCAAACAGGATTTTCAGACATAACCATTTGAAGAAACTACTTGCTATCATCATCATTGCACCATGAAAGCCTATTTTAAGGTTTTTATGTTATTGAAAAAAGCATTAAAACAAATTCAAAATGCATTTTCAGTTTTTCACTCTACTGAACCTTGCCTCTCTTGGTGTACAAAACAGAACATGGAGAGACTGAGAAAGAATACCTTGTGAAAAAATGAGGCACTTAAAATGTCAATTCAGGGCTCACAGCAGTACAAACCAATGATGCTTTATGATCCAGCCAATGAACAGTTGCTGCTTCAACGTTTCATTTCAGACTTAAGCTTTTACAACAACGATCAAGGGAAAGCTGAAAACATTCCACTTGCTTTTCTCCTTGTATGGGATCTTTCTCATTGTTTAGGGCTCAAGACAATTTCAGTCATAATCAATCTGTGTAATGGCTGGCTTGAGAGGGAGAATAAGACCTTTAACAGAGGTGAAAAGTAGAAGAAGATTGATTTTTGGAGTGATGGAAAAAGTTGTATGATATCAATTCACCACCAGACCATGCTAAAGGATGTCATGCTGTTGGCACATGTACAAGAACACTGTTTGGATCACAGGGCTCTGCTCACTCTGTGCAAAGTACCAGTGTGACTCCAACTTCACTGCTCCTACTTTTGATGGTTTCTTTTTTTCGGGGCTTATGTGCATGTTCCTACGAAGAGTGGCAGCGCAGGGAAAGTGCTAACAAGAAATTATTACATAAAATTTCTTGATACATCTAATTTAATATATTAATTATACTGCTGGATGGATAGGGTGGAAGTGTCCATGCTGTGACATAAATGAGGATGCATGCCTGTGGTGGTGTTGCATATGTTTTGAGTCAGCTGGATTCATGGGTTAGGTTTTCAAATATACCAGCTCTTCAATAACTTCTCTAAACATTGCAGCGAAATCAAAGACAGTTGCTGTGTCAGTGGTTCCCTATATAGAAACAGCAGATTTTCTCTATGATTTTAACAAGCCAAATTTTTCATTTTCTTTTAAGCCCAAATAATTTTTAAAATAAAGACTGGTAATATGGCACAATAGTGATATGTAGCATTGAATGTGCAAAGCCCTACTTTTTCACTGAAAATCTGTAAACATGCTTTTTACCCATCTGAGAAAAGGCTATCATATATTTGAAACACATTTTGCATGTAAAAATTCTGGCTAATAGCTAAACCCAGTAAATTTTAAAGAAATTAAATAATGATTGATAGCAATAAAGGGCACCAAAATATGTTTCTGCATGGTACTTTCAAATAAAATACCTTATTTAGGGGTGTTTAAAAGCCACAAGAGGTAAGAGAAACTTGGAAAGAATAGTACTTCTCACTTTCAGGTTTTACTACAAAATATCAGAGCATACTATGAATTAACTGCTACAAGTGCAGATAGAAATTCTTTTCAATATGGCACTGAAACCCAAAAACCCATAAGTGTCTCCTCAATGACCTTAAAAAATTGATGTCAGTACAGTGAGAAGATAAAGAATATTTTTATCTCTTTGTAGACTTAGCAGGAAAATTATTTTCTCATCAAGTTAAGACCTGTGCATATATATATAAGATTCTATATTGAAGTCCAGATTAAAATCACAGACACTGAAGAATTTAGTTGCTAAGATTTTTATTTCCTTTTCTGTGGCACCTTGGAAGAATAAAACAATTTCAGATAGCATCAGAATAGCAGCTTATGGAGGTAGCCTCTTCAGAGAAAATATTGAAAACACAGGAATATTTAGATAAATTTTTGGAAAAATTTCTCCCCAGACTACTTCCAATCTTCAATATTTTTTTTCTTGGCTCAGCTATAGTAGAAAAAACATGCTTATGTTTTCAAATGAAATTAGGCTTTACAGATGAGGAAAATCATTTGTGATGCTGCAGAAAGAGAAGGATTTAAGAAAGGTAATGTTAGTACTCACTATTTATATCCAGACTATATTTATATCTAGAAATCTCTGATTGTGTTTAGACTGTAAAAATTATTTTGTAGCTAACATTCATAGGATTCACTTTAACCAATATTGCACTGAACATGTAAGTCCCCCCTGCTGTTTCTCAAAGAGTAAGGCAGCTTCAGAAACCAGCTTGAGATTGGTCGTAAATGTTGACTACCTTGACTTCTAAAAGGTAAAGATAAGAAGAGGTACAAGTCCTCTCAAAAAATTATTCTTTCCTACCTCAGACCAATAATTTACTGAAGAGAGAATTGTGATTAGAATACACTAAAATGAGAACTTTTGTTCTCAAGTATGACAAGAACATCAAACTTCGTGGGAGGCTAATTATAGAATCATTGGATCAGTAAGGTTGGAAAGGATCTCTAAGATTATCAAGTAAAATCATCAACTCCACACCACCATGCCAACATGTCTACAGGTTTTTTGAACACCTCCAGGGATGGTGACTCAACCTGGGCAGGCTGTTCCAATGTTTGACTTGATTAAAATCATACAAAAACTTAATCTGCAATATTTTTTACACACAAATAAAAAATGTGGTATGAATGGTACACATTTTACACTGAGTCAAAATCTCATTTAAGGCCACGTACACATTGCTGTTTCGAATGCAGATCCAAGCCAATCTGCATTCATTATATGATATGCATATTATGTTTAATGAAAACCAGTACCATGAAATTTTCTATCTTATAAATTCCAAACCCGGATAATTCAACTCACAAAATATGCAGCTGAGCTCCTCTGCACATTATTTCTTTTGGAGGGATACAGCACTTATGATGCAGATATCTATGAACTGAGGTTTGGAGAATAAAGGTCCTGCTGCACTTGGAATCAAATGCTAGAAAAAATGAGCATGTGAAGATTTTGTTTTGCTTTTCTGTTTGGCCGTGAGCTTAGTCTCAGTCACCTTTCCTGGTGGCTTGAGACTCTCACTGTGTTTCTGAGGGCTTCATTTGAGATTGGCAAAAGACTAAATGGGAAAACAATGGCACTGTTGGATTTTCCCAGGAAGAGAGCAGACTGATTTTATTTGGCAAATATTTCTGTGTGATTGGAAAAGGCAAAGAAGAAGAAATGCAAGATCATGTCAAACTTGCAGTGAAATCAAATTGGTCCAACTTCATTCTAAAAACACGCATAATGAAAACTACGATTGACACTTTGAGCAACTTCTGATTAAAAAAAAAAAAATGCACATGAAAAGCTGATGTAGGGGTAACTGGTATAAAACACTGAAGAAAGCACTACACTTTCACCAAGATGTAATGTTGACCAGAAAACCAATATATGCTGAAATATTTTTTCTGTTTTCATATGAATTTTTTCAACACTCTAATGCTGAATATTTTTAACAGCAGTCAAAATAAAGCAGATGTGACTGAATGGGAAGGGGAGGTGCTGGCAATCAATATGCTGGATGGAAGGGTCCAGTGTAGAATTACAGTCTTGTCAAATGGATTTTTAGTAAATTTTCTCTATGCTTAAATTCCCTTCTGCAGAACAGTGCCACTAAGTCCCCAGTTATCGGTCAGCAGCAGAACACGTGGAAATATTTTTAAAGTTGTTAACATTTTTAAAGAGGCTAGCAGGATGCAGGTCTACTGAGCAGCCCTCATTCAGACTAATAAATGTTAGTGAAATTTGAAAATAAATGTTAATATAGGAGTTGCTTCGGAATAAAATAAATTGAATAACCTTTCAAACACATGACTTTGGTGAAAGGGAAATAGGATTATATTTCTTTAAAGTTATCACGTAGAAGTTATACAATAAGGTAGAAGAGCATGGTGTTTTTCATTAATGGATTCTAAATGAAGAAAATAGTCAAATTTTTATCTGTTGTAAATTAATGGTTATTATATGGTTTTGTTGCCTGCATTAGTAATGTGGGAAGTTCTACATTATGCAGCATAAATTCAGAAAAATAATCAAAATTGTTTTAATTTAAATTAACTGGACTTTTGGTTCACAATTCTTAATTTTCCAATTCAGTGAACTTAATAGTCTAATCTTTCAAACAGAGGGATAAATATAATTCGTATATGGTACTTCTGGCTAAACATATGAATAATCATGCTATTTCACTGCCCAATTTTTTTCTTTTGGTAAAAGCATCTTATTGGAAGTATTTTTTAAATCTTCAGTGGTGTCAATATTTCCACAATAACTGCACTAGAATATACTAATGTGCAGCCCTTCGGAAAATTGCTGAAAAAGGAGTGTCTAAATTTAAACTAAGAAACTTTCAGGAGTTCCCTTAATAACTGCAGCTATAAAGTGAAACACCCTTAAACAATGATCTCTCTTGAGATCACATGTTAAGAAAAAAAAAAAAAAAAACAGAAAATATCCTTCTAAACTTTAATTTTATAGTGATCAATGACTGGACAAACTCCTTTATTCATATAGACAAAAGATTGAAAAAGGTGATTCATCATTTATATAAAAAATAGGAATGTATTTGAAATGGAGATATGAATGGCAAATTTAAGATACTCCAAATCAAAATTTAGTCATGACCAAGATGATAATATTTCTTTCCTTAAAATTTAAGTTCTTTACAGTGACAAATTGCAGACTATTATAGAGATTTATCAGCAAACTATTCTTAATTTCCTACCCAGATTTGAAATTAATTGTACTTCAGTGAGCTTCAAAATCTAGAATACAAGTCATCTGTACTCTGAACATTCTAATAAAAACCTAACGCAAGTCAACCAAAAAGACAAATAAGGGCAAAAGGTGATTTCCCATACACATTGAGCAGTGGCTATTTTGTTTGGGCTTGATTTGTAATGGTTTTTTTTTTTAAGCTGTAGCTCATGGCCTCTTGGCCAAAATCTCGTAGCCATTTTCCATACTCAGAGCTGTGTGGCAGGTTGTTTTCTTTAACATTTGGTCCCTTCTTCCTAGAGATGAAACATTGTGCTCATTCTTCTGCAAGTTGAGGGTGTTCCTGAAATCTAGCACCAAAGAAATTTCTTGCTTCTTCTTTTCATTAAGCTAGTAATTTCTAGGCATTACACCAATTTCCCAGGATAGATGAGGTGGGATCATTTCTGGTTATGTGAGTGAGGTTATTTTTTTCTGAGTTTTGAAACTGATCTGTCATTGATATTCATACCTGCTCCTTAAGTGATTAGATTTCACTTATTTCCTAGGCCAATTTCAAAATTCTCTTTTTCCCCCTCTGTTATTTCTAGAATAATAAAAAAAATGATATAAAATACTATTTTTCCAGTCTGCTTATTACAAAAAACTATTCTTACATAGCTTTAAGTATTTGTCTGTCAGCTGCACAGTAATCTGGAAACTTGGACTTTTATTCATTTCTTCTTTTTTTGTCATATTAATGTTTTGATAATCTGTGGCTCTTCTTACACCTGTCATGTTTTAATCATTACAGTTGAAATAAGAAATTCCTAGCCTCTATCTTTAATATACTGTTAATTCTGTTACTGTTAACTAGATGGCTTTTACTCCTTTCTTGTCTAAGACTTGACTAGGAAACACTTTGTTTCCTAGTAAATATTTAAATATTTTCCTAATAAAAATATTTAAAACTTTAATTTCTTGTAATATTTTTCCCCATTTTTCAGTAAGCTATTGAAAAAATTAAACAATATGTAAACTTAAATTAAAAAATCATGTTTTCTCAAAGATGGGAAATATGCATGGAATGGGATTGCCACATGCACATTTGATGCCCATAAAGGGTCAAATGAAACAGCATGCTCAAGAAAACTATATGTAACAGTAGTCTAAAGTACCAGATGTTAAAATTTTAATGTTAAAGTTTAATCTTGAGACCCTATGGAGCAGAAGATAAACTATGTGAGTGTAAGTGGAAACTGTTGAATGTGATGATCCAGAAAGAAAGGGAGAAACACTGATACATTCTGGAGTTGAAATGAGGCAGGACATCAAAGTTTTAGTTAAATTTTGCTAAACCTATCTGACTCAAAATATCTCGTATTCAGAAGTTCAGATCAACAGGGAATACTTTTTTGTGAAAGCATTTTTAAGTTAAATTTATATATTAATTACATATCTTATATATACACAATTATACTTCACTGCTACCTGTATAACCCCTCAAATAAAGGTGGTGTCTTCACTGGATTATCTTCCCATGTTTTTGTTTCTTTTGCTTGTCCTCTTTGAGGGCTTGAAGAAATAACAGTTTCTCCAGCAAAATTTCTACCTGATCTCCCTTCTATCCTTCTCATCAAACATAAGAGGAAATGTCTTTATTTCCCAAGCTGCACACTTTAACAGATCAAAATGTGACAAAAAAAAGTTTGCTTTTGCACCCTGCCTGACTTTCACCTATGGAATAGGGATCATGAAACTGCATCTGTGACACAGGGGTGAGGGGACAGACACAGCATCAGAAGAGTTTATAATAAGAGGCAGAAGAGGGGGGGCTGATTTTCAGCTCTGACACTTTGCTCCGAGGAAAAATTTAAAAAGAATAAAATCTTAAACCTCCATACTCTTGCTCTGAGGACATCTTCAGTCACACAGCTGTCTCCAGTGCCATCTGCTGACACGGGTTTCCATTGCAACTCCCAAAGTAAAAAAATTCTTCCGGAAGAATTCCTCTGAGCTTTGTGCATACGGTAGTTGACACAGCCAGAAATTTCTGGTTGAAATTATAACTGTGACATTCCCAGACAAGGAATAATGGGCTTAAGCTAGAATGTAGGAAGTTCCACCTCAGCATGAAGAGGAACTTTACTGTGAGGGAGACGGAGGACTGGAACAGGCTGCCCAGAGAAGTTGTGGAGTTTCCTTCTCTGAAGATTTTCCAAACTCCTGGATTCATTCCAGTGTGGCCTGCCCTAGGTTATCCTGCTTTGGCAGGGGAAATGGGCTAGATGATCTCTAAAGGTCCCTTCCAACCCATGACATTCCATGATTCTATGATTCTAAGGAAAAAATAATTGGTTATTGGAGAATTTCAGACAGTCATGAGCCCAGTAGTAGCAATTGGAGATACTTAAATTGACTCAGTTTTACAACTTATCAAAGAGACTTAGCATGATGTGTAGGAAATATATTGATTCCGATGATATCAGTAATTCACATGCTAATCATGGGAAGAACAACTACACTGTTATCCCAGAGTATTCCCTGCTTCAATGGAAAAAATGAATTTCGGGTGTTAAAAATATTCAATATCCTGGTGAAATAAGGGGAATAGAAAACTCAGTTATTTTTTTAACTGAAGACATAAACATTTCCACAGAGAGAGACTTGAATGAGACTCAAATATCACAGCAACTACACTGACAGGTATTTTTTTGAAATGGAAGTTGTCTGTCAAGAAACAAATGGAAAAGGCAGACAGTTGGTGACAAGTCTACGTCTTTCAAGGCATGTTTTCATTACAAAGTGAAATCTTTCCTGCCATTAAAGAACAGTTCAGTGTCTCAAGATGGTAAGATGTGTTCTTGATCTTCAGTTACCTGGCCATGAGCAAGAAAGCCTGAGGGATGTCTTTTCAACGGGGCATCCCAGACATTTGCATAAAAGGGACTATGACAAAATGGGGAAAGTTTGAAGAGGTCATAAGCTGAAATAATGGGAAAGAGAGACACCAGTATAGAAGTTTCCTCCTAAAGAGTCAGGAAAACAGAACGGTCAGGGCTAAAGTTCAGATTTTAGCCTCCATGTTTGCAAAAATCTATGTTCCTTTGTCCTCCCCCATGTCACATGCTAATTTCAATGGAAATTGTATGTGAATGATTGAAATCAGAGCCTGTTAGCCTGAATTCAACCAATCTTAATTACAGAAGGTGATTTGTAGAAAAATCATAATAGACCAGAAAAAAATGCCTAATTTGAGAAAGAGTTCTTTCCCAAGGATACAGAGTTGCTAGCACTAGGCAAAAGCATTACTAAATTGAAAGCCTGGAAGAACAGAACAGCTCCAGGTGCATTTTCTGATGAAATAGGTGGGAGTTTCTGAATAAGCTTCATTGAACTTTGCATCAAGATCTTTATCAGGGGGTTCAAGGTAACTATGATCTTGATGAGAGCTTATTAACTAAAAGTTTCCTCTAAAATGCAGAAGAAATCAGGCACACTTCAGGGAAGTTTAAATATTCTTTAGTTCTAGTTTTATAAGGATTGTATCTGAACTTTTGGTGTTTTTAAAATAACAATAGTTATAAAAGCCAGTTTCTGACAACACTTTCTCAGTTACATTAGCCACACAATGTAACAGAACCAATACCAAAAAAATACATGGAATGTGATGCAAGAGGTTTTCAGCAAAAAGTGAGGAAAGTTATTTTTCTGCTACAAGGTATTTCTATAATTTTTTTTTTTTTTTTTTTTTTTTTGGACTGAAAAGAAATCTTCTCTGTCTCTCATTAATGTGGTCATTGAACACCCATATTATTACAGTGTTTAGAGCATGCAGTAGTGAGTGTGGATGTCAGCCTGGGAAGAGGGCAATGATGAACAAAAGTGCCTGGCCTCAAGTGGCAACAGAACTCTTTACCCTTTGGTTTGATTGGTGAAGAGATTTCAGTAAACATTCCAATGGATATGGGTTTTGGGGAAGAAAAAAAGCTAATTAATGGGTATTATAGACAAAATATGAGTGAATAGATTTTAAAAATTAAGACTTACATTTGAGTGAAGTGCAAAAGAAAAATCTCTGTAACTGTGTTGAGTGCTGCCTACACAGAATTTGAAAAACATTGGATCAGGTGCAAACCAAATTGAAAATCTTAACATGGAAAAATACATATTGGAAATTGTTCCATGTCTATCTTAATGTTCTTCTCTTGAAAGGATCTCAACATAATAATAATAATAATAAAAAAATAAACTAGTAATGCCATTTCTAATTATTTTCTCCTGTATAAAAGAATTTCATCACTTCAAAAGTTATATACTTTAATATCCATTTAAAAAAACAGATATGCAACAAGCAAAAAAGGATAGAGGAGTTGTCACCTGCCACCTCATATTCTAAGACAAAGCTAAATAAAAGAATAATTTTGCAAAATTCCAGAGCAACAAAGCCTCCATTCTTTTCCCATCAATTTTGCACCTTTTCTTCTGTGGAAAAAAAAGAAAATCTTCTAGCTGAAATGCAATGTCTTTTAGGCAGAATCTTACATACACGTAGCTCTAAGGAGTACTACTGGTTTAGCATTTCTAGTCTAACAGTTTACTGACTTTGTATGAAAGCTTAGCATCTGTTAAGAGCAATAAAGGTGTAATTTTATGGTGATGTTCATAAATTCCTGTCAGCAAAATAAATTTAATGAAGTAATAAAAGCCATCATATTTCCTTGCTTGCTCACAAGACTGGAAATACAGATGCAAAAGAAGGAACCGAAGCCCTTACGTGTATTTCCTTCTTTGACACTGTTTCCGGCTTGTTGCATCCCCTCCCCTTTTCCTAAAACAGGATTCTTGCCACAGCAAACTGAGGAAACCTTGCCATCTTGTGGTCAGCTGCAGCTATTTTGCTGTCAAACGCAAACACGAAACAGACTTCAAGTAAAACAGAGGTCACCATGTGGGGAGCTGCGACTTCAGTGAACTTAAAGGGAAAAAAAAAGAACAAATTTTTTAAGTATAAAGAAAGCACTTTTACCAGTGCTGCAGAAACAGCAAGGATAGAAATGGCTTGGAGCAAGAAGGAATGAAATGAAGTAGGCTGTGCAGTTATTTTTTGTTATTCAACTGACAGACTGTTGATGGCTGGAGGTGCAGAGAATATATATATATATTTATTTTTTTTAAAAATAGCTGACATTTAGCAAGAAATTCTATCATCAAATGCATAAGCTGTCGTTAAAAATTTAGACTAAGGTGAGCTGGGAAAACCTCCTAAGGCTGCTATGGATCAGCAAAGCAGCTGTTTTTCATTCTTCCTGAGGCCCCCAAACACACTAAACGTGTAAGAGTTACAATTCTAAGCAGATTCTGCTGCCAGGTGCTTCTCACAAGATGTGGACAAGCTATAGTGACCACCTCTCTGCCTGAAAAGAGGCCTCCAAGGACAGAAAATTTCCATGTGGTGCACACTTGACAAAGCAGCTCCTCTGTCAGCCTTTACACTTCTCATGATGGACAGATAAAAAGGTCATATTTATTCTCTGGTGATTTGTGGCTGCTGAAACAGTCCACTGTCAAAATGATTTTTCTAATTTATGCACCCAGTCAGCCTTATCCTCCCAGGGCCACCAGACCTCCCGCAATGCAAGAGATGTATATTCAGATTAATCCAGTTTATACAAAGGCTTGACTGACTGATGAAATGTGAAAGCAAAATTAATTCTTCTTTCTTTCTTTCCCTCAAAGAAGTTCTGTTTATTTCCACTGCTATAGTCTTGTAATTTTTTCCCCAAGTCTTGCAAAGAACTTAATTGTTTTTTTTGTGTGTGTTTTTTTTTTTTTGTTCATTTGTGGTTTTTGTTTTTTTGGTTTTGTTTATTTTTTAGTGTTTTGGTTTTGTTTGTTTGTGGGTTTTTGTTGGTTTTTTTTTGGTTTGGTTTCTTTTAGAATGTTTCCATTCTTGTACAGCTAATGTCACTGTTCTGTTAAGGAAGGAAAAATAAAACCTCAAAAATACCCCTATTATGCCATTCTTATTGTGTACTTCAAATGACACTCTTTTATCCAACAATTACTGGCAGTGCTATATGTTTGAGAAATTCCCTTAAAAACTCATCGAGGGCACTTGAACATTAAACCCACCTAGGAGTTTTCTCTTGTACAAAAAGCTAATTTCTATGCAACTAAACTCCTTCATTCTAACACAAAGTGGATTTAGAGCACCTATCAACATGTTTCTTGCCTCAAGCTATATCCCAAACAGTGACTTGGTTTTGTGAGATAAGTAATAGTTGCGTCAATTAAAAATCATCCCAATGTCTGTTTTAAACAACTTATGCTGTAGGTGGTTGAGGTCCTGAGTCTGGGAACGTTCTTGCCTTGAGTACTATGTGCAGTTTTGGGCACCTCAATATAAGAGAGACATCAAGCTATTGGAGAGCATCTAAAGGAGAGCCAGGATGATGGGTAAGGGCCTGGAAAATATTACTTATGAGGAGTGTCTGAGGTCACTTGGATTGTTCAGTCTGGGGAAAAAGAGGATGAGGGGAAAACTCCCTTATTGCAGTACACAGCTTCCTCATGAGGGGAAGAGATGGGGCAAGTTCTGATTTCTTCACTCCTGGGAGCAAAGATAAGACTTGGAGAAATAGAATAAAGTTGATTCAGGGGAGGTTTAGGTTAGATATCAGGAAAAGGTTTTTCACCCCGAGGGTGGCTTGAACTGGAACAGGATCCCCAAGGAAGTGGTCACAACACCAAGCCTGCCTGAGTTCAAGAAGCATTTGGATGATGCTCTCAGACACATGGTGTGACTCTTGGGGTGTGCTACACAGGCACAGGAGTTGGACTTGATGATCCCCATGGAACATTTCCAGCTCAGCATATTCTATGATTCTATGACTTCCTGGTTCAGTTTTAAATCTATAAGGTGTAGCGAAATATTTTTACCCCATAATTTATGTAAATGGATGTGGAAAACTGGTTTAGACAATTCTATCTCTGAACCCTGAGTGCAGACAGTGAATTATTTTTTTATTCATAAAGAAGGCGTATGCCCTTTAATTGTAATGAAACTCCCATCTGAAGAAAGTAATTTTTTCACCTTATTCTCTTGCCTACCTGAGAAACAGAAAAAAGATAGGGGAATTCTGTTGAATAAAGAAAAGAGATGTCTATGGGGTATGACTCAAATAGTGCTGGAACGATTTTTCTTATTTTACTGTTGGTTTAATACCTATGATTATACTACAACTAAAAGTAGGAAATGAAAGCCTGAAGGTTGTACACAATATCAAAGATATGCCTGTGTGAATTAGAAAAAAAAATTGTGCATTTGTTAATGATAGAGAACTTACATGTCGTCAGAAAAAGACACATTGACAAGTACAATGTTCAAATGCTTCCCAATAAAAATGAGATCCATTCTGTCCTACCTGTAGCCAATGGTATGTAGGTCAGGATGAGAGATTTATTTCTAGAAAATTTGCATGATTCATCAAATTCCCCTCCCAATACTTTGAGAACTGTGACGGAACTGAAAAAGAGGTAGTTTATTTGCAATCAAAGGTGACAATGAAGCAAGTCACACGTAAGAATGATATGGGTTATTTTGAATTGAGGATTTAGTTTAGTGTCTACCCTAATAATTGTCTTCTTCACATGAATCTTAAAAAGAATTTGGTAGTCTGGACCAAGACAGCAATATTTGAGCTTCAAAACCTGTTCCAGCTGTGTTACCACTACTGATATGTCTGAAGAATTCATTTAAAATCTGTCAAGCTTCATTAAAAAAAAAAAAAAAAAAAAAAAAAAAAAAAAAAAATTAATTCTAAATATTTCTGGCTGCACATCAAAAACATTTGGAAGAATTAAGACAGTCTCTAGCAGCAATGTACCCATGCTCTTGGTTACAAACAATTTCATCATGGCAAATATTGAGCATGAAAATGGCAGGTTCTTCATGCCCATAGAAGGGGTGAGTGTATGGAGTAAAAAAAAAAAAAATAGGTATGGCTGTGAAGAGTGTGGACACTTCCTATGTCTTGGTTCACTGGAGAAAAATAGAAAGCATCAGGCATATACTGCATTTAATTTATTCCATCCCTAGAGGATGGTTTAGTGCCTGTTTAACATGGAAACTAAAGGATTTACAACAGTCTAGGCCAGCTCAATGGATCCAAGACTGTCAGTTCAAGGCATACATTGTAACAAGATCCTAACCACAGGAAAGCTTAGCTCCCACATGATAAAAAATCTAATTGTGGGACGGAAAGGAGTCCTGACACATTGCATAAAGTTTACTGATGAAGATTGCCATGGAATTAAATTAAACCATGGAGCTTACCAAGACTATAGTCCAAATATAGATTCACAGCCTATTTTGAGGGTGCCTTTAGATTACATGGCTATAGTTAATTACCCTTGCCAAAATGCTAAACAAAACTCTCTATTTCCTCTACTCTCAAGAGATTTTAAGAAAAATCTATTCAAAGACCAGTTTCAGTAACTAAAGGACCTTGCTACCACATAAATAACTAAGCAGTTCTTTGAACAGAATCATTACATCTCTGTCTTCCACTAGGAAGAGGTGGAGGTTTTTTGGTTCTAGGAGAGAAAATTTCCTAAAATAAATGCCTTTTATGAAAGCCCAGAAACTTTTTCTGAATAATACAAAGGACACAATTAAGCACATGGCTCTAGCTGATCCTGCATTAGTGGGAGAGCTGGACAACATGGTCTCTAGAGGTCTCTTGAGGTCTCTTCCATACTGATAATTCTGTGATTCTGTGAAAGTAAAGGCTGAATTCAGATTGACTAGAATTTGACATATAAATTCCTTACTAGTAAACATATCTAGTAAAATTCTTTACCAATTTTTATACAGTTGTTATACTGCAGAATGCTCGCAGAGTCTTAAAGCCTTTGTAGTACACTGTGTTGGAGCAGCACATGAAATTTTGGACAAACATGACAATGAAAATTTGATGAAGCCTGTATATCTTCTCTTGATATAAAGTAAGTATATAATGCAATTGAAACATTTGATCACTGGTTAATATAGAGTGAAGCAATCTATAATACAATTGCCAGCCTGAACTACCAGTAGAATAGTTCATTCCCCAGTCACCAATTTCCTCATAGAACCCAACTAGTTGGCCTATGAACATGTCAATGTTGACTTCAGGGTTCTTCTGTACTTAGATCTCTGAAATACTGCAATACTTCAGGGTGAATATATCCCATAGTAATTAACAGTTTGTGTGGTAATGCACAAAAGTAGATCAAGTGCATGGAATTACAAGCTTCTGTACAAAACAACTATGTATGGCTGTCAAGAGAGTAAAAATTTCTTGATTGAATGAGATTCAGCTGTAGGGCAGTCAGGAAGCAGAACTGTTGAAATGCTTTTGAGATGTTCCTGCTTCCATCCATTCCATCCTTGGTAAAGCAGTAGCTATGCCTCAGCAGGAGTAACCACGTAACCAAAAACGCTACCTGAAAGATTTCAGTTCTAAGGCAAAATGAATGAGGTACTTTCCTCTTTGGGTCCATGGAAGTTGAACTATGATGCTGAGATTCTTCCCAGTGAAATATTTCTGTGAAGCCACTGCCCCCCTGAAAGATGTAAAACTTCAGAACAAAGAGAAATACTTGCTTGTTTTATTATGTTTTGGAAGATGGAATCAGGGGGATTGCATGTGGGCAGACAATGTCAAAGTTATAAATTCTGCTGAGGTGATGGAAGTTAAGTCTTATTCCTTCTAGGATACATCCTACATGAATTTTACATATAATTGTTAAACAATTTGAGAAAAGAATATGAAGGAGCCTTATTATAACTGCAGGGTGTCACTGTGCCTCAGCAAAGCTGTCACACCCTGTACAATGAGGGAAAAGATGGTAAAAAAAAAAAAGAGGAACTCAAATAACTGATGACTGGAGAGGGTTCTTAGCAGTGCATAAAAGGACTACAATCAAGAAAAAAACAAGTATTTTTTATTTTCTCCCAGCTTTGTAAGTATCACAATTCAGTCCTCATAAATGTCATGATTGGAGATTGCTACTGAATACAACCTCTCACAGAAAAGTGCTCCAGAATACCAATTCTATTATGGAAAATAAGTTGTCTGGCACTTTTAACTCCAAAGGGCTAACTAATAATACTCAGTTGACTTTTCAGAGAGCTTGAAACAATGGGTCTGATAGGGGCTAATTGCCTCGATGACACACTGAAGGCTCTCTGAACCTTCTGCTCTACAAGTTAATTATTTTTCAGCGTAAGAAAAATATAGAATTCAGTGTGGAGGGAGTTCATTCCACCATGGCCAGATGCCAAACATCTGTTTCATAGCTCTGCTTCACCTTGTCATTTTCTCTGTTCCTTTGCTTCACAAAGAGTACTGATCTTATTTTATTTCCTCCTTTACTTTCCACCGTTACAACAACAAAACAAGCAAACAAACAAAGCCCCAAAACAACACAAAACAGAGAAAAACAAGATAATAATAATAATAATAAAATTAAAAAAAAAAAAAAAAAAAAAGAAAGAAAGAGAAAGAGCAGTGACAAATATCTATTGTGTAAGGGGAGCATAAGTAGAGCCAGAAGTTGAGATGTGGACACGGTAGAGGACGTGCCAGAGTGGAGGTGACTGAGATGTTGAGCCACTGAAGATTGGTATAAACTTGCTACTTCCACATTATATAGAGCAGAAGGAAAGAACTAATCATATAAGGATAAAGCAGACTGGTCTATAATAGTAAGAGTGACTTGAAGATTTAAATTTACAGAGAAAATTATTTGCATTTGGAATTGAAAAATCAAACTCCCCTATGCAATATGTGACTTTTCCTTAGGTGCTATACTTGAATGCTGAAGACTTAACTCAGAGGATAACTGTTTCCTCCCATGGAACATCTTAGGCGTGCAATATACCTGAAAATTCTATCAGTTCTTTTCATAACTAGACAATAACTCCAGAGCTTACTTTTAACCTCGAGTTTAAAAAAAATCACAGAATATATTAATAGATGTGACTTGAAGAGGTGATGTAGTACCTGAAGCTTTCCCTTGAATATTTAACACAAATAATGTAAATAGTCTCAAACTTTGCAATAAAGTCCCTGGTGTAATCTGGCCCATCAATGCCTCATTTTTTTCCTGATGCTTTTAGCAGAAGGACTCCCATCTGCAGGCTGTCCCAGTCTTATCTGGCATTTGGTGATGCTTGTGAGGAGAAGGCATATTTCTCGAAGCCACTCAGATGGGAAGGGAACTCATCCTACATGTCATACCTTCTGGGAATTTTCTAATTTCATCCAATCATTTATTTCAAAGAAAATGTTAGGAGATTGCTTGTGTAAAAAGGCACATGTCAATCCAGAATCTGTTGTACTACCTGGAGACCAAGCTCCCAGCGACATAAGAAAGAAACTGGGGTCCTCCTTGGTTTGTCTCCATGCTCCCCAGTTGGCTTCTGGGGGTGTGTGGCTCTGTTTCTGACAACTGTGGCTATTCATTGTAACATAAACTAACTTGGGAATTAAATCATCAAGAATTTAAGTCTCTCTCAGATATATATGTAATAATGAATCACCTGTAGATCCCTCTGTAGCTCTGGGTTTTCTTAACCCCTGAAATTCTCAGTAGTGGGTTGTAAAGGAGCAAATGCATTAAAAGGTTGTATCAGATGGTGGCAGCAAAAGACCTTCCAAAGCTTGGACTTCAGCGATTTGCATCTGGCATACTACTCTTCCTGTGTTTTGCTTTAAAGGACCACCTATGATTAGAAGTAAGTGTTACAATGCATTTTTTTCAGCAAGAGGATAATAGTATGCACATGGCTTATAGCTTGTTCCTCAGAAAAAACAAACAAACAAACAAGAAAAACCCCACAAAAAATGATGAAATTGGGTGCAGCATTCATAGCACAGTCAAATAAAGGGGAAGAAAAAAAGAAATGGGTAAGCAAAAGCAAACAAAACACACAAAGAAATAAAAGGATGATGAAAAAACTCTGCAATCCCCCAGAGAGTGAATAATTAATTCAGTATTTTTTCGAGTTGATGGAAGAAGTTAGACATAGATTGACATTATAAATATTATTTTCATAACTAACAGCATTCTCAGTATCATTGCAATCAAAATTATTGAACTGACTAAATGGGCAGGTTTCTTTTTATACAATTGATAAAGTTCATCTCCAAGTAAAGAAAAACTTTTGAATCTAGAACCTGAAGGATATAGAAAAATTTAATTATTTGCATATGAGATTTCATAATTTAAGAGGCTGAAGATGGATGGCCCTGTTCTGTACTATTGCTCTGCTTTATGCTACAAGCCCATTAGCACAACTGTGGGCAAATAATTAACAGCGAGGTCAGATGTTCAGATGTTGCCTAGAATAGACTTGAAAATGGATGTAGAAGAAAAAAGCATAGAAAAAATTAATATTAAAATTGAGTTGAAATATTAATAAAGAGAAGAAAAAGAAAAAGAAAAAAAAGATATATAAAAAAAAGAAAAACAGCACAGAAAGCTGCTAGCAGCCCTGAAAACTTAATAGAGTTCGTATCATACAGAATTAACTTGCGCTAAACTAGTTTTGAGCACTCAGTCCTGTTAATATCCCCATCGGTCAGCTGAGTTTAGTTGAACTGTTATTGAGTGTGAGAGTGAAGTTTAAATTTAAACTTCAGTAAAAAACTCACATTCTGCAAATTACTTTCCTGTGGCTGAACATATGGGCTGGCATAGAGATTTAGGGACTCCAAGGGGGGTATGTGAGATTCCCACTGGTCATGCAGAAGAAGCTGGATGGCTGAGACAGTATATCCTAATCAATCAAGAAACTGTGTATATCCTTTCCCAGTTACACCAACTGGTTACCTGCACTCATGAAATTCCACTCAGTTATTGATAAAGAGACAAAAGACATTGCTACCTCCATAGGCTGAGCTCTTTGTATCCTTCAGGCTTTTCCTGAAGGAAAACATCCCTCCGTCTGCTGATTTTTTATCCCAAGCACACCCCGCCTACCTTCCTCTCATACTCTGCTTTTTAAGGATGCACTGACACTCTCCACACATACTCTTGATGAAGGCTCAGTGCTGTCTCATTCCCAAGACGTCTGCTGCTCTAATATTACCAGTATTCCTTTCAAGGACTATTATTTACATCACTTTCCTTTCCCTACCTCATGAATATTTCTGCTGGTCTATTCCTTCCATACTATTGTCCCTATCACCTCCATCATACTGTATCTATGTCTATGTCAGGATTGTACTGCGTTTCTGCAAATCCCCCTTTTGTTTTTCAGTGGCAGATGTCAGATAAGGTACAAGCACAGAATGATGTTCTGAAAGAACTGAGATGATGGAAAAATCAAATTATCTTTATCTTGGACATGCAGAACTGACACCAGTTTGTTGCTTGGTCTATGGGCAATGTCACCAATACAGGTTATTATAAAATCTTCTGTGTCTGGTAAGCCCTTTCAAGAAAACAATTATTCCTTGTGGCATTCTTTTCTGTATTTCAGATTTTTTCCTGATAGCCAAAATCCTTCTCATTGCAGCTTCCTTAAGCCTTGGAATTGCTGAGGCATATATGTTCATAAATTGCACTCAAAGAGAGTCATGCATCCAAATTATAAAAAACTGACCCTAGTTGTCTAGTGATGCAACTTACCCATGTTTGAAAATCTGCTAGAGGTATTTGCATAGATCCCAAATAGTACCTCTCTGTAGCTTATAAAATGGGCAACTCTAAACTGCCACTATGCATTCCCGTCCATGGAAAGTGCTACTCTGAGCTCTTATTCAGATAGTGTCTTCTCTGAGCTCTAAACAGTCTATCCAAGCCTTTTTTTCCTTCTCTTTAATCTGGTGCAGCTTTAATAACCTCTGCACCATGACTTGAAGTAAACAGTATGTTGAGAGGAAATATGTTTGAGAAATATATGATTGAAATATATGAAACACATTGAAATATATGTTTTCTAGCATGATATTATGTCCAGACTCAATGAAAACAAATAAATAACAAGCCCAATGCATTTTGCATCTTACTGTTTCTTTTTTCACCAGCTTATTTCATTTTATACTGCATATGCCACTAGATTGGTCTGTGCAATAAATCGTAACTTTTCTTAAGTTTTAAGTGTGGGCTATGCAAATGTAGTTCAAATAATGAAAAAAAAAAATTAAAGGATCTATGAGGAAATAATGCACTAAAAAAAATCCAATAAAATTATATGTATTTTTAAATACCATGGCCAGAAAATAATACTAAGATAAAATAAACAGAAATCTACAATGGAAGTTAAAAGCACACTCAGTCAGTACCTGGAACAACTCAGACAGAAAAGAAACTAAGTGTTTCAGATAGCTACAGTTAAAACACCTCAGGTACCCTGGAGAAATCCCAGAACATAGCCACAACTAATGGAATTCAATGTTGTGATTTTACATGGTTCAAAAAAATATAAAGTTTGGGTATCTCTGAAGACCTGCAGCTGGATGATGCTGTATCACCCATTACAGTATTGTCTCTTTTATGTACCGGGGGTGGACATGAGAGGAAGCTTAAAAACTGATTAATACTTAAGAGTAGAACTAATCTGGAATTCCTAAATTAGGATATCTCACTTCAGAAATAATTAGGTTAAACAGTGACATAAAACACCATAGAAAATACTCAAGTATGCATGTCACTAAGAATTATCAACAGAAGTTGGCAAAGATTTGCAAGGTACTAATTCAATCCCAACCTGACAGTGACCTGAGTTGTTAAACACTACAGCAGTAGACACTGCTGAGAACCTTTGCAGACAGTGACTACTGAGGATGAAAAGTCTGCAAGAAACTAGGATGATTCCAAGTTGCCTTCCTTAGAAAAGAAAGTTAGGGAGGAAGAGAACAGCATCTTTTTTTTTTTTTTTTTTTTTTAGCAAATATGTCATTTTTTTTGTTTTTTTTTTTTCTTGTTGTGTTGCATGTTCCATCTTTCTCAATCTTAATATCATTGCAGAGACAATGCTAGAATGGAAAGTGTTTTCTACACAAGTAAAGATCTGTTGCCTCTGGGCAAAGGCAGACAACTCTGTGGTGTGGCATAATTATAAGTATTCTATTTTTGAAGATCTGAAGGAAATTTATGGTTTTTCTTATTTAAGGAGCAGCATCTGCAATAGGACTATGACAAATTTCCCACAGCTGCAATGAGAAAAATATGCATAGCTCTGAAGTATTGCAGACAAAATCTTGTACATGATTTCAAGGTCACATGTTCTGAATAAAACTTCTCCTTTGTCTGTGACACAATACATATTTATATGTATATGTACAAAGTAAGGGAAGTCTAAGCTGCATTATCTCCATGAGAAATTTGTATAAAACTTTTTTGACCAATGAACTTTAAAGCGGTTGAAGGAGGAAACATTACAATTGATAGAGCAATGAAAAATTTACATTGTTCTTTCTGCCAAGATACAGAAACACTATATCTTTCAATATTTGCCAGTATCTTTTCCTAAAAATAATTCACCTTAAGACCTCCTTATTAGGATTTATAATTCTAACACTGATAACTTGAAGTTTGAATGGAAAAATTATTTTTCTACTGAATTATCTATTTTACCTATTTTTTCAACCTCATCTCCTCAGCTACAGGAGTCCTGTGGCTATAGGCAAGGTAAACTTAAAAAAAAAAAGAAAGAAAAAAGATACTAAGGAAGGTTTGGCAGTGGAAATCTTAAAGATTCTAAAGCCTGTGTTGTAAAGGAACAGACCACATGACTGTTGTTTTTCCTGAACCAAAGGGGCAATTTATGATTCAGGCAGCTGAATTAACGCTATTTATTCCTCTGAGACTGGAGGGCTTTTTAGCTTTTTGATTACAGCCCAGGCAATTACCCAGTACTGACTTGTTGGCCATGAGTGGAACATAGATGAGGCATTATTGTCAGCAATGAGTGTAACACTGCATCTAGTGTCAGCTTTCCATCCTTTACATAAAGTAATTTTCTGTCACCTACAAGATACACAGTTAAAACTATTATACTTTTATAACTCTGTAAATGTTCCTGCAGAGCTTTTCATGATTTTAAATTCGTTTCAGTTTTACACAGGGAAATGTGCCCTCTCTGTCCTCATCAGAATAGCAAATGTTGCCCAGGGTGGCCCTGAAAACGAGCGTCCCCTCTACAGTGTGGATACTGCAACCTTGATCTTGTAGATGAAGTGTGAACAAAGGACATTTTTTCCTCAGACAAAGCTGTAAGAAACAACCAGGGTGCAGGTGGAGAGGATTTCTGCTGGAGAAAGTGTCTATGGTAATGCCAAAAGAATCCCCAAATCTCCTGGGAAGGGTGGATTTAAGATCTGTACCTCTCCTTGGTATTAACAATGGGTTAACTTATTAATTTCCCAGCACAGGATGCCAGCTGCTATAAATCCCTTTGCAATGCACTTAAATTTATGTCTTAAGTTGTAGAAGAATGTTAGGTGCCTGAGTCAGCACTATAGAGTCCCCATGGGAGTCAGCTGGAATGCGTATTACAAACTTTCCGTGTTATCCTTGCTCTCTGTGCATCTGGCTCCCTTGCTATCTATGTCTGTTTCATCCATTTTTAAGGTAGCTGCATTCCCATTTGCCCAAACAAGAAAACAAATGCACCAAAGATTGCAGAATATTTGAATTCCAGAGTAATGCAGGATCACATAACTGCTTTGGCTAAAAAGCAAGAAAAGGCAAGCAAAAGTAACCAGTTCCTGATGCAAACAGAACCCATCAAATGTATTATAAAGTATGTAGTGCTTTATGCTAAACAATTCAGTAGGAGAAAGTGTGGGGCAAGGAACCATGGGGATGGTCTACTAATTACTGAGTAATTAATTCAGAGTGTAATCTGCTCCCACTGAGAACAATATACTTGTCTCAGTAGGACTTTTAGAAAAATAGGAAATAATGGACTCTCGTAATTGCAATAGTAGGTATCCACCTCGGTGCTCAAATGCTTAATTACTTTTCTGCTTTCGTGGTATTAAATCTATTCCTAGGCAGCTCAGAAACTTCCTCCAGTCTGAAGCCATCACAGCAGCTGTCAGTACCCAAAAGACAGTTCTGAATCAGGGTCTCTGCCCACCTGAGGTCTGCCTTGTATCATGAAGGTGACTGTTCCTTGATCCAAAACTTCCATTTTAATGGGGACAGAGCAAGTTGGAAAGGTTTCTATCATTGAAAAGGAGAAAGAAGAGCCAGCAGCAACAGTAGGAACCAGTGCTGCTCTGCCTGCCTCTTCTTTCAGAAAGAAATAGAGATTGTGAGCAAGGATGTCTGTACATATCTGGATGGAAAATGAATAGTGTCTGGAAAATAGACATATTTTGAACATCTTCAAACAAAAAGAGTTTGGAAACACAAGAGTTTACTAGCAAGTTATCTGTTATAAGTGGACTCACACAGAAAAACACTGAACTCATTGTCAGTATGTCTCAGCCAATTTATTTGCAGATTTTTAATGCCATCATACCAGTAGATGCATAGGTCCCAGGCTTGCAAATTTGTTTCCTTCCAGAAGTTCAGCATTGCCAGGACACATTTCCTCCAAGTTTGAAGGCATGATTATATGACTAAGAATTGTAATATGAAAAATAATTTTTCCTGTAAAAAATTATGCGATAATTTACATTGACAGAAAATTATGACACTATACATTTGGAGGTCATGCATTAAATGATATGACAGAACTACATGTTAGCTACCTACAAGCTTTCCCACTTTGCACTTCTCCCCACGAATACATTGCTCTGGTAGCCCTACAATATTTTCACATTCACACAAATTCCATCTGGAATTATTACACATTCATGGAGAATATTTGAGCGGGGTCATGGAGTGACTTTTCCACTGCATGGGAGGTTTTGCACAGAGCTACTATTTGTGAGGTCTTGGAACAGCAATATGAAGAAAAAGAATATGCTTGGAAACACCAGTGTTCACACACGATACTGAACAAGGCAGCTTGTCTGATACTAAAGATATAAACTTCTGGGAAAGGCCGTGGAGTTTTCTTGAGGGAAAGATGGCTGGTTAAATGGTAGCCATTTGCTAGTTCTTCTGCAGGAGCCTACAACTTATCCAGTTGCATCCATGTGCCTCCCAGAGCTGCTTCAGAAGCACTTAACCAGATTCCTGCAGAGCTGAGTCTTTGAAATGCCCTAAATGCAAAAGCTCTTTATAATTCACAAAAAAGACTTTCACAAGAAAGGAGGTCAGGCTGAGACAACCTATCAAGGGGGTTCATCAGTTTTATCTGAAACACAGTACTGCACATTTAACAGGCTGTGTTTTATTTCTGCCCTTCTCGTCTAGGTGAAGTGTAAATGCTCCTCTAACAAAGTCAGTAAAGGGCATCTCTAGCTATCATCCTCGTGGAAAAAGTGCAAGTATCAATGATATGTCTGAGCTTGCTAAATCTAAGATATAACCATAACGCTTTGGTGAATCTTGGTATTTGGGCCTAGCCAGTATTTCTGAGGACTCATTTATAGGTATCCTATCGGAAACCATTCTAGACCACTGAGAATTAATTTTCTCAGCTTTTGTAAGGAACTGATATTTTCTCTTGTAAACGTCTCATATTGCACTGATAAGACTAATCACATGGGATTTGCATAAAAGAAGGTAAACTCCAGTTACCAATAGTATTTAAAGGATGGAGAAACATAATTAAAAAAAACAACTAACTACATTCCATATTTTCTCAATATTTCATACAAGAAGACAATATATTTGAGCAAGTTTACACATTTTCTTTACAATAATCATCTGTCTGGCATTCACTAGGATAGAATACACTTCTGGGGTACCATAAAAAAAAAAAAAAAAGGCAAAGAAGAACACGGAAATGATCCTAGAGTTTAGAAAACACTATGTACTGAGAAATACAAAAGGATGTAGTGTCCTGAGTTTAGAAAAAGAAAGGAAAAAAGGAAGACATTAAAAACTAAATATTAAAAATGAAAATGATGAATTGTTATTTGATTATGCATTGAATATAAAAAAGAGCAATAATAGTAACATACATAAAGAGTTTTTTCTATTACATACTTAGGTTTTTTTATAGTTAAATTAATTTTCTAGGGAGATTATGAAATTCCCCTTATTGGGCATCCAACTAGACAGCTGTCAAGGATGAACCAAAAGTACTGAACCAGACTCAAGAGTAGGAACATGAACTTTCTGAGAATCTGTCTAGGCCCAGTTTTGTGACTGTAGCAGTTAGGAGAACCCATTTAAACTGGGACACTTTTGGTCCTTGTTTTTCCTATGGCCTAGATTCTCTCCTGGACAGACCCATCTGAGACCCATTGCAGCTCTGGTCTGCTTAAATCTTTTTATTGGGAAAGGGGCTATCTTCTTCAGGCATTAGTAGAAACAAGAACTATGCACAGCCTGTCTCCATCCCATGAGTCACACATCTTCTAGAGAGGAACTGGGCAGAAAGATGGTGGAATCAGACTGCATGGTGATCTTTGTAAAACCAGACATCACACAAGACTACATGAAATTACTGTAATTGAGCAGCACAGCATTTCTCAGCCCTATTACTCATGTGACATTTCATCCTGCCTAACACTGAATCCTGCTTTGCATTTAATTATTATACCAAGCCTAATATGCTAACTTTTGCATTTAAAGTGCTGTGACATATGTTATGTAGTAGTGCTCACAACCAAAGAGGTAACTAGGAGAGTCTCTTACTTTTGGAGGAAGAGAGGGTCATTCTCACTTTCAAGGAACTGAATGTCTAGGAACTGGAGCAACTGAATGATTGTCTAATACCAGCACAGGGACCTGGAGTTTTAGACCAAGTTTCAGTTTGAAAAAATGAAACTCTTCATTACAAATGTAAGATTTATCCATGCAAAAGACAGATTTCTCAAAAATCACTTTTGCCATGGAGAACTTCCATAAAGCTTCAAGATAATCAGGAATTTCATAGATTTCCATTCCAAGTACAAAAAGTTGTTTCAGTAACAGCAAAATATGGCAGTATGTTTACGAAAAAACAACCACCTCTCAAAGCATTGTACACTGCTTGCACTTTCAGTTTTCCTTTAAGAAGGTGAGATTAGAAAGAAGGGATGATGTGGAACAGAAATGAGCCACAGTACCTTCTGATGTAGTGGAAGGTGCATTAACAGTATAGTGATGTGCTGTCAAATGTAAGCTCTAAAACTGAATTTCTCAGGGAGAGCCCAAACTATGAAGCGAGAGATATTGATGATT
Organism: Florisuga fusca; assembly: GCA_038090715.1. NCBI lineage: Eukaryota > Metazoa > Chordata > Aves > Apodiformes > Trochilidae > Florisuga > Florisuga fusca. Next base: position 6,701,152 of record JAAWXA010000021.1, on the reverse strand, counting down.
TAATTGTTATTGATTTCAGCTGGAATTATTGTATGAAACACCTACTAGAAAAAGTTGACTTTTTGATGTAGGAAAGCATAGATTATTTTGAAAGAAATTACCTTTTCTATTAGAAATTACAACCTTATAACCAAATAAAGGAGGAAATAATGACATCCTTGGCACACTGTACAGTGAAATGTACAAGAACTCGGGGAAAAATATAATGAAAGGTTGTGAGATCTCTTTCACATGCTCGTTTACACAGCCTCATCATTAGGATGTTGTTGCCTAGAGCACAGAACTGAATTTGCTTTGTTTTGACCCTGAAAGTAAATGTAATGGTCTTATTATTATCACATCCTTCAACTCATTGTGGAGTTGTAAGAGAACATTATAATAATTATTTTTTTCTTCACAAACATTTATTTTTTTCTCTGAAATAATTTAGACCTTTTTCAAATACAGGAAGACTGATAAAATTTTCACCATCTCTCTCCCACTGAAATTTATTCTAGCATACAGGAACCAGATATCATAACAATTATTGCTCAGTCTTCTAGCTTGAAGTGTCATCTACTTGTAAACACCTACATTAATAAAAAGTTGTGCATGTAAGGTCACTTTCCAAACACAGATATTTCATCCTATTTGGAAAGTAGTTATAATGATTTACTTCTACTTGAATTAAATACATTCGTTAGAGACTGTAGATTTGGTTCTGGAGTCAAATGACAAGGGTTATAGGAACAAATAATAAAGCCAGAAAGCCAACTCTTCAGTGTGACCTGGAAGACCCATCAGTGCCACATTCTCTTGATTAAATTGGTATTTGTGACAAGTCTGGAGATGTGTGATTTTGGTCACAGTGTTTTTATTGTCTTGACTTTCAAACTCTATTCCATTTCACTGATTGATTTCTGCTGCTAATGTATATTGCTATGTGATAAACAGGCATAAAAAATAGACCTTGGAGGCACTAAGTAATCCCATATTAAAAAAAAAAAAAGCCTTGAAAAAGCTAAGGTTTCATATACAGATTAAGCTTAATGTAAAGCTTCAGCAATTTGACTATGTTATGGATAAAAAATGTTCATCAATCTGTTGACTACCTGCAAATAGGTATGCACATTATGCAACATTGTATTTAGTAAGTACATAATACAGTATTACATGATCCATCTGTTCTGCATAACCCTGGATAGATGTATACTGAAAGTAATATAATTGCAGATTTAAGGACTGCAGCAGATAAAGAAAGGTTAGTTAAAGTTACAATTTTTTTTTTTAAATGATGATGCAAGAATGTTTAAGTATTTATTACATTGTAATATTACTTTGTTACAGCAGAGCTCTTTGTTATTCTTTAAAAGGAAAAACAAGTTCCTGCTTTATAACCAACAGTTATTACCCGGCCATGGTCAAACTGCTGAAATTTAACAGTTCCTTTTTTTTTTTTTTTTTCTTTTTTTTTTTTCTGAATAACACTCTGCTGTTCAAATACACTGACCGATTCAGCAGGGACCATTACAGACTTAAATAACACACATATTTTTTGCAAGCAGTATTAAAAAGTCACAATCATTCTTAAGTGAAAAGGCTTTAGGTCTTATTCCAGATTCACAGGTCTTGATTGCATTGGCACTCTGAACTCTCCAGCTTTCTTGCCATATACAGATTCAAGTTTCATGCCTAGAAACACTTCTTTATGTGCCTGGAGAAGCCTGCCCTGTGAAAGGGGCCCTTGCTATACTGTGTGGTGGCATTATGTAATCCCTCTTGAAAACTAATCAAACTCCTATTCAGAGACTCACTGGTAAATGGAAATACAAAGCAAGGTCACTATAACTGATTACTGATCATAAAATCATGGGATGATTCTTTTTCAGTTTAAAAGAAACTTTAATACTGAAGCTTCTGTTCAAATAAAGAGTAACATTTACAAAATTACAAGCTTCACTGATCTGTGTTGTTTGTATTTTTTTTTGTTTTGTTTTGTTGTTTTTTTTTTTTTTTTTTAATTCTATTTAAGTTCCATACTATTCCCAGGACAGGCCACATAGGAAATCCTATGCAGATTCTTCACAAGCAAAAACATATTTTAAGGCTAATGTACTGCTTTTAGACCTAACAAGTAGTAGTGCAAATCCACTTTTTAGCACAAGGGAGCTATTCTACTTTTTGTGATATTTTGTTTAATCAGAAGGATTCGTCACGAACACCAAATTTTGCTTCTGCAATGAAAAAGCATATGAGTGCAGATTTTTTTATCTCATGGGATAGCAACTCTTCTCTCCTAGTTTGTCCTTGCACAAACTCCATGTAGGAAAACACCTGCTATTTTAAAACAGTTAGTTATTCACTAACTATAGTATTCAATATGTCTTTATTCTCTCATGTGACACCTGAACTCTCTTTAATGAAGACTGAACCACAAAAACTTCTGAAATATATCAGACAAAATTGTATTTATGCCTTCAAAAACCAGAAGTGTTTCTGCATGTACTCTGAACTGAATATTGCTGAGCTTTACATCTGAAAAAGAAATACTGTAGACACAGTGCAGAATCTTATATTTTGAAATTAACACATCAGCAAAGCATCAGTATACTAATGAATGTTTCACAGCTGTGGTATTATAACTGGAGAGACAAGAAATACATTAGAAAGACACATGGCCAAATAAGAATGGCTTTGTAATGAGACTTTCATCTAGATGATGATCTAGTTCTCCTATATCTAATATATACACTTCCTGAAGAAGATGTGACAAAAATTTATTTATTACATATAGTCTATATATTTTTCAAAACAACCATATGTGGACAAATGCCTAAAAAACCCCCCCAAATTTAAAGGAAAATCAGTAATAGCCATCAGATAACAGTTTCTTATTTGATATGAGTATCTTTTTATTTTCTCTTTCTTGAAAGTTATTTCTTTTTCTCTGTTCAGGGTTGGAAGCATCAGATTTGCAACCATACTGAGTGGCAATAAGAAGTTGGGGGTAGGAGAATGAGGAAAAAGGAGAGCGATGGCACTGTTATGTTGTGACATAATAAATGCTATGACAGTTTTGTCAGGCTGTGACCAATAAACAAAATCCCAGATAAAATTAATAGTGTATGAGGCTTCCAGGGTTGTCCAAGATCTGGTTTATGGTCTGGACCAGGTGCTTAGGCCCAGGTTCTTGCTTAACTGCTTCTTACTCTGGATCAAAGTGAGACCAAGGCTATTCTAAAGCTCCTTTTAGTCCTCTTTTTCTGTAAAAACTGAGTTTGGAAATTAAAAACCACTGGAATCTGTCTTAAAGATAATCTGTCTTAAAAATAATAAATTTGTCCCAAACATATCTTAAAAGAGTAACCATTGCAGGTAATCTGAGAACATTGAGCATGACAAGGTGTCCCATTTGTCTGTAACTAGAAATGCTGTTTATGAAATATCCTTTTGGAGCCCCATCCATTGGTCCAGCTGAAGCACTTGACCATGCTCAAAAAATGGCTTGTCTACTTCAGAACAAGTGAGAGAACCCCATCTTCTGACCACACATACGCAGCTACATCCCTCACCTGACACAAGGGCATCTGGTGAAAGGAAAGGTACAATATGTGTTTTTGTGACAGGATACAAGGGCTACAGACTGATCAAAACCATCGCCTAATCCCTGTCAATGGTCGTTCCAGAGACTTTTTCTCCTACACCTTCACCCACACTCACATCTACTCCTAGAAAATAAATATCCCTTAAACCCCATTAAGCATGTTCCTTTAATAATTTCATAACTTATCAAGTACCAGAAAGTACCAGACCATCACTGGTTCAACATTAGACTCAGGTCCTGAACATTAATTCTCCTTTTTTGTAGATGATTGTTCCAAATCTGTTACATTTAAAACATTCCAGGAAGAGATGCTATTTGATATGAACCTGATGAGCAGCAATCAATAAAGATCATTGCCACAGCACCACTTCAAAATGGCAGCAAGCAAGACCTTCAGAAATTTTCTTCAAACAACATCTGGGAAAGTACATGTTTATTACCAAAGTTAAACCTACAAAACTTCAGTAATCTACAGTTTAAACGCACATTTCGATCTGTTGTACACTCTTTAAGCTTTTCACATCTTAGAGAAAACTTCTGTAGCAGGTCATTTAGCATGGTAGCATGGCCTTATGTGAAAAATGTTTTATTTGCTTGCTTGTAAATTTCTGAATTCAGCTCAGCATTAAATACATTGACGATCAATGTTAAGTCACAAACTGATTCTGAAAGAAACAGAAATACATGCATTTTGTAAAGTACTGTTTTGTGGGTTTTTTTCCTTGGTTGCTCATGCACACATCTGGCCATTGACACAGTTGTGTTTCTGTTACTCTGCCTCCTTCTGCTCCATACCCACACAAGTTTCTCTATCCATTGCACACCATTAGGATATAAGTCCTTTTTCCTTTCACATGCTACTTGTAGTCAGAATCCTAAACATAGTAATTCACATTATTCTTAATAGGAATAGTAATTATCTTGTAGCTACTGAGATATTAAAAAGTTTACATTTTGTAACACTTTTAGAAGTAACTCACTTTCTCATTTAGTAGATAAGCAGTAGCCTAGCCATTTGCTATGGAGCTTTATTAGATAATTTACAAAAATACCTTGGTAAGAGGTTTCCACCTTCCTACTTTTAACCTTTGCCTGCTTTTCTGCTGCCACATTATTAGGGATGAAAAATAAATGGTAATTCTTGAGTAATTTAGAGAAATTCACATGAGAAGATTCCAAGTTGCTAAATATTTTAAAATTTCTCCTGTTTTTCCAGTGCCATTTTATCAAGAATAAAAAAAATAAATGACCCGACATTTTCTGAAAGTCATAAATGTAGAAAGGCATGTGTACAAATGAAGAAGGGAAGTTTCAAAATCAGAGAGAAATGTATAATATTAGTAATAATCCATGGCTTTTGCAGCCAAAGCTTTTATGCTGCATGCCCTCTTCATTTCTCAGTGTGATTAGATTCTCTCATTAGAATGAAAACCATTTATCATCCTCAATGTACAGATAATATGATGATTGATGGCTTTGCAACCAGCTGTACAATATGCAAATATGAGGCTTTAATATTTTACAAAACATGGCATGCATGGTTGGTTTAATCCCCTTAACTCTCACATTTTAAGCATGTTGTGTACCATCATCACAGTAGGGTTGCTGGACCCTCTCTTATCAAAAGAGACATGATTTCAATAACAACCTACATAAAGCATTTTTTTCTGTTGGTATTTTTGTAGTACACTTGAGTAACAGTTCTATAAATGTAAGTATTTGATTTCTAGCACAGATGCAAAACATCATTTTCACTGTAAGTAAGTTCATTAAAATGTTACATGTCATTAAGACCCCACATATTCACATTTACTAAAGACTAGGAAAATCCTGCCACCAGCCTGGGGAGAAGTTATATTTCCTTCTCACCTTACTTTTGCTGCTGGATTTTGTCATCTATAGCAATATGATGAACAGATGCAAGGAGTTGATGCAGGCCGTGAAGCAAAGTCTGTGGCTTGTGGGAGGCAGCTACTGCCTCCAGCCCAGGGAAATGCTGTAGAGAATGCATGTTTCACTCTGAAGAAGGAAAGGAAGAGAAGGATAACTTTATAGAGACCACTAATTAAGGAACTTGTCAATTTTCATTTGGAGCAGGATCTAGAGAGAAAACAAGCAGGTAAAAAAAGCTGGAGAGCTCTCTTCCATATTTGTCACATCTTTGAGGTCTGATAGAGGAGTTCCAGAGGCAAGTGATCTACTCACAAGGAAATGTCTCTTATGACAGGTAAGAACATGCACAGTAGCCTATCAGACCTTCAGCTTTGCAAGAACTTAGGGTTTTCATATTGGTTTCCCCTGAATTTACCTAGCACTGCACATTCAAGACATTTTGAGAAGACATTAAGAAGAAACAAATTAGCATTACAGAAGAGACGTAAATGTGTAAATGTGGCTGCTACTGAATTAGTATCCCTCTTCTCCTCTTCTTCCTCTTCTTCCTCTTCTTCCTCTTCTTCCTCTTCTTCCTCTTCTTCCTCTTCTTCTTTTTTAATTCAAACTCATGCAGCACATAACATGCACAATTAAATTGATGGGGGTTTTTTTTAGATATAACCATAGTTCTCTAAATCAGTTTTGCTGAGGTTTATTGCAAACCTTCCTCTAAGCCTTCAAGAGTCTCTATTTTTAAGCTTTTCACACTCTTCGTCTCTCTGACTACTTCTTCATGACTTCTAGCTTTCTGTGTAAGAGGGAAAGATTAGTCTCTCTTACCATGTGGTGAACTCTGCTTTTTAAACAGTTGGACATTTTGCCATTGATGGATAGAATAACACTGTGACATTTTCTTGACCATCCATTGCTTGTCATGGATACACACTTGCAGTTACAAGAGAGAGGGGGATTGGTGGGTGTCCCATGTGGCAGACCACTTTCAATGGCCCATTCTCTCTACTTGAAATGAAATTTTGACACAAATGTATCCCTGAACGTACATGTTGTACTATAACACCTCCATTCTCAGTATGAATATGACTTTCAAAACTGTCAGTTATGCCCTCCAAAAAGAAAAATTCTACCTCACATCCTCAGTTGTTCCTCTCAGAGAACACACTAGGGAAGCAAGAAGCTATTATGCCTAAGACCATTTTCTCTCTTAAGGTGGGGACTCAACCTCCATGTTTTTCTGCCTGGTTACAATAGAGATACCTTCAACCAAACATTTGAAAAGCTATTGCCTTGCATCCTCCAGAGAGGCTTGACTGGAGCCTTCTCTTAAAAGATGACAAAGCAGGGAGCTGCCTGTCACCAGAGGTTGGGTTGAGATGACTCTTGCCACCTCTGGGCACTGATGAATTTTTATTCCCTGCATGTGTGGGGGCAAAACCTAGTTTTGATATCAAATAATTATTCACTGGCACTGCACATTTTGTGAAGATTGTGGTATGTCTGTAAAACCATCAGGTGGCCCTGAATCTTGCACCTCAGCTGAGGGCCTGTAACTTTGGACACTTATGCCAACATCCAGATCCCTTCTTACTTCTCATTGACACTGTCTTGATATGCTGCATTCTGGAGAAGATGAAAGAAGTCAGAGGAAAGAGAGGAGAAATGTGAGTATTATTTTCTTATTTTTCCAAGTAAAAGATCTATATATCTCTATCAGGATGGTGGCACCACAGGGCTGTCCATCTTTCCCTATATTTTCTACAATTAGTGTTTTTATGCTTCAGTTTCCCTACAGTGTTTTGCAGGGTCCTTTGCTACAGGCTTATGTGTGCTTTGTCTCCATGTAAAGCAGATGATATTTAATATTATGTCTTTTTCTTAGAAGGCTAACTTGATCTTCTTGTAGAAAAAAAAAAAAAAGGAAAGAAGAAAAAATCTTACTAACAGGCAAAATAACTTAGGGTTGAATATTTTGAGTAATGATTTCTTCTTTGGAAAGTTACTCAACAATTCCAGTTTGTCTGTGTTACAAGGACAGTCTTACAGTCTAGGAATTACATCATTTAAACCCCTCTTCTTCTACACAGATTTTGTATTATGCCAATCTGAAAACAAGAACATTATTAGAGTGACACCTTTATACATTTCTTGTTCTTCTCATTGACCTTGTGATAGTGGTGGTCAGTTTGTGTTATTTTGAAATATATTATATTTTACTTAGCATTACCACATATAATCTTAACAGGTTATCAGAATTTAATTTTTTATGCTCACTTTTGCTTATATGAGTGAATGATTGGCTAGATTCTTATTAAAAACAAAATAAAACAAACAAACAAACACACACACAAAAAAAGAAACCAACCAAAACCAAAAAAAAACAAAAACAAAAAAACAACCAAGCAAGCAATGGAATAATAAATGAGTGGAAAAAACCCAACTTAAACAATAACAAACCACCATTGGTCTCATGTTTTTTTATTTTAACTGGAATATTTGTGAATAAACGTGCTATCTTTATATTATAGCTGGTAGAGCAGAGGTCCTTCATCCTTTAAATCAAGGCTTAAGAATTGAAACACCTGGGTAATAATTCAGCAAGGGCTGTTTAAGACATGATACACTGAATCCATACCAATGAGACCATGGACTCTTAAGCAGATTGTCCAATTCAGAGTAACAAAAGAATTGTCTGTGTCTTTTCACTTTTTCAGTATAAAAAAGATGCAGCTTTTAGTGTAAAAATACACTGCATCCTAAGGCAGAACATTATATAAAAAACTGTTTTCTTACATATGTATCACTAGCAATTAATCTGATTTCTGAGTGTTGTTAATAAAGTCTTGCCCCTAGTTTATGACACAAAATCACAAACAGAATTTATTCACATTGCATCAGTTTTCTGCTCACTGGAAGATCAGATTTTCTTAGGCACAGATGTTTTCTTTGGTTCCTCTGCACAGGAGAGGGAAGATACTAGCAGCACCGAGGTACCAAAAGTAAGGCCAGGAGTTGGAAACAGTTTTAAGGGGATTAAGACTGGGAAGAGGACAACACTAGATCATGTTCTGAAGTGCCATAATGTATCTGAAAGTCTTTCTAAGATCAAATCTCTCATATGGAAGATACCTAAAAATTTTTATTACAAACATTGATTAAAAGTCATCAAACTCAAGCCATAAAATGATTTAAATAGAATTGGTTGATAAAAGTAAGCACACAATTTATCTTCTTTATTGCTGAAATCAAATATATAATTAATTAATAGTATACTAAGAGCATATTTATAATGCCATAACCAAGTCTGTTAAAAAAATTGAATCTCAAAGAAGGATGTGTTTGCCCCTCTAAGTCATTAGCATTACAGACTCCTGTTGCTCTTCTCCCATACCTTCCCCCATAGTCCAGTTTCTTGATTTTCATCATACTCTAAAAGTAAGTACTACTCTGACCTAACTAAAAAGAGAAGGTAAAATGCACAAAAGTTTGTGTAAAATTCAATTGTTATAGAGATCATTTCATTCTGTGGACTTGAAGTCATGACACTGAAAAATAATTAAATATTATGGCTCAAACAACCATTTCCTTTACAAATATTAGTGTGATAAAAGAGTTTTCTTAGTCAACCCAGGGTAAGTAACAATTACATTAATTGTATTTATTGTTTTAATTGGAAATAACAATTAACAATTATTTCTAATTGTTAATTTTATAAATAAAGAAGTTTCTTAAATTCTCCCACTATCTTCTCTACATTTTTTCATATGGGTAGTGTAGAGTTCTGGGACTTCCTTCCTTTTTCCATTAGGTTATTATGTAAAATACTGGATGTTAAGAAGAACTTAGGCGATATTCAGAAACATGCTTATCTTTTGATTAAACTAAAATCCTGCATTTAAGGTATACAATACTTACTTTTTAAGTATCTCCCATTGTTCCCCTCTCTTCCAAAGTGGATAAATTCACTTTCAACACCAAGCACCCTGATGTGAAGCATTAGTGGTCAAAATATCTGCATGTATAACAGGGAAAGACCTTCAGGAAGCACATTCACCAGTGTGTTGTTTGGATCTCATCAAATATCCATTTAAAACTCTTACCTTTACTCTTAAATATATATTATTGTAAATAGATCTGACTGTATACATGCATATTAATCCATCACTTTCTGTTAATGGTGAAAAAAAAGGATAAGAAAATTAGCTTGAAAGGGGCCTTGTTCGGATTGGATTAGACTCCCTGCAATATACAATTTAGGGACAAGCCAATAATTAAGACAATTTCTATCTTTGGTTAGATGAAGCCATAATTAATATTTAGCATAATAATAAATTTTCAATTTCTGTATATAGAATTAAAACCCACTGGACTTTAAAGAGCTTTGGTTAATCCATATGATAATAATAGAAAAGCTGAAAAAAATATTAAATGTCTAAAAAAGCATATCTTAAAAAATCTAATTAGCAGGTAAACCTGTACCTTCCTAGAAAATTAATTTTAAATTCCAACTGCAAATGAAACTTCTCTGGAGGAAGGATAACCAGGGGAATTCCCCACTCAAGTCTGAAAGTTCAATAGTGTGACAAGTATTAGCTGTTTACACTGTATTAGGTGAAGTATTTATATTCTCCATCCCTACAAGGACACTTCAAATCTGAATTTTTTGTGTATTATCTCCAATTGTAGAATGATACCATCTTTTCAAGGTTTGATACTGCCATGTCTTTCTCCTAGTTTAAGTCACTAACATTCATGGGATTATTATAATTAATAAGGTTTATTTTTCTGAAGGACCAAATCTCTCAAGTTATCCACCATACAGATGTTAATTTCTCATTCTAATTTTTACCCCTTTTCTTATTCTGATCTTAATAACAGCACTCTTTCAACTTAAAGAATAGCTGAATAAATTATATGAAAATGTTTGAAAATAATACTAAAGCAATAGGACTGCAGGTAAAAATTAATACCTTAAAAAAATAAGAAAGCAAGTAGGTTTTAGTGAAGGTGTTGATATTGGCACTGTCACTTCTGCTTAAAGCTTCTGAGAACCAGTCTGATGACTTACATTACAACCATAAAACACTTTTGCTCAGCATTAAAATTCCTTAAAGTGTCTATATATGCTTTTAATGCCAAGATGCATGTGTCTATGCACATATAGCACCTGAGGGAACTCATTTCCCTAATGTGCTTGTCTTTCTATTGAAATTAAAAGAAAACTAGATCACCATTTCAGAGTTAATTAAAAATATCTGTGATGTCATTAGCCTTCACCCAGTAATAAGAAAAAAGTATCTATATTTACCTCACTCCTTTCTCCATCCCAAACTCACATGAAATACAAGCATTAGGAAAGCTGATGGCTTGTACCAAGGGAAAATCCTAGCTACCTGCAGTTCAGTGATAAACTTTGGTAGAGTGTACTCTTCACTGAAAAAGAAATCTCCTGGGCAAAGCTCCCCTGTTTTTCTTTAAAACTACCCTGTACTAAGGAAAATAATCACTGGAATGCTAAAGTTTGATTTTGTCTAATAGTATTTGCACCTTATACTGGGGATGATTGCTAATAGTACACTGGTTATCTCCTGCTTTTATATGCATATATTTTACTGTAAACATCTTCATGAAAATAGACGTTGTCTTTTGATGCACTGAAAATAACTCAAGGTTCTTAAAGCTGTCTTATTACTTTTTAAATTTTTAAAATTTTTATTTTTTTTTTTCTTTAGAGCTAATGAAACAAGTCATTTCTTTTATCTTTGACAACCTGTTTCATGGTTGGATCACTTTCATGATGATAAGTTACGTCCTTATATCTGGTCACAATTTCTGATATGAAAACTTGAATCCATTGCCTCTCCTCTGTGTTCAGCAGTGGGAATAGTTATGCTGCTTGGGACCTTGTTCATTCAGTCTGTATCCTCCCATCAGGTAGCTGAATAAGGTCTCCCTGAACCTTCTCTTCAGCTGAACAAACAGCTTTCTCTGTCTGTCTTTGGATGCTACATGCTGTCAAGTATCCTAAGCACCTGTGATTTTCCTGATGGTCCTTTAGTAGGAACTCTCTGGTATATCAATGTCTTTTGTGTACCATGAAGACCCAAACTAGACCAAAATGGTACTCCAGACACCGTCTCATAAATACCAGATGGAAAAGAAAAAACCAATTCCTTTTGCCTGTTGCCTGCTCTTTCTCTAATGTAGCCTAGTATGCCAGTATGCCATCAGCCTTCTTTGCCATGGAGGCACAATTTAGTCCAGATAATTTCTATTCCATTGTTGGCATCAAAAATAAAAGCATGAATGTTATTGATTCCTGAGATACATCACAAGTAACCAATAACTGGTTGGACTCTGTAGCACTGTTCAAAATCCTTCGAGCCTTGCACTTTAAGAAAATTTCCACCCATTTTATACTTCATTTATGTCAATGTCACCAATTTGGAAGTATAAGTATACTGTGTGAGATCATACTGTAAGACTTGTGAATATATCACATCCCTCGTCCACTTTCTTGCATACTGCTATAAAATGCAGCCCACTCGTGAAATCACTTTTCTTCTAACACCAAACTACTATTGAAATCACTTTTCCTTAGTTTAAAAAGGCTGAGAAAACTTCAGTAGGAAAGAAGTAACTGTATAGATCCAATTTGTTAAAATTAAAAAAAAATATCTGAGGTCTTTTGATGTAAATTAACATTAAAAATAATAATTAATTTTATGGTAAATTTAAAAGGAGTACTGATTAAAGCTCATTCTTTTTAAATAACCCTTTGTAGCACTACTGCCATCTTGCTTTTTGCTGCTCATCACTCTGCTGTCACTCTGCAGTTCCAGACTTCACTTCATCTGCCAAGCTGCTGCAGAGTCTGACATTTAGCCTTTTCTCCTTAGCTTTTGTCAGTCAACCCTGTTCCTTGTCTGGACTCCCCCAACACACTTTGCAAATCGTTGGGTAGTGGCAGGCAGACCACAATTGGGAGATTGACTGTTTCTTCCCCTCCAAAAAACTTACAATTGTGCCAAGTATAGCTGTTTGCCTACTTGTCTTGTAGCCTATCTATCACTCCTTTGGTGCGGGATGACCTGAAAACTGGCAGATAATGGCTGAGCTAGGGCATTTGTATTACCCCTGGGAAAACACCTGTCAGCTGTTATGTACAGCCCAAATTTCAGTAAGCAAGAGGACAGGGAAGGCAATAGAATCAAGAGAAGAAAACTAGTTTGTGGCTGTCAGGAAGCAGACGGGGCAAAAATCATTGCTAGCTGTGCCAATCAGTGTCTCAACCGGCAGTTGTTTAGTGTTTGGATTGTTCAGATGCATCTCGCTGGTAGACTGGGCTGTGTTCTATGAGTCAAGTGGCTTCAATAATGTTTTTGCTGCTGTACTGTCATTTCTAGGAATTTTTTTTCCAAGACTGGATGGGTGAGAAATGACAAAACACCACTGGGAAGTTTGGAAATCCTAACAAGTGGAGAGGTATTTTATAACCTTAAAAAAAAAAAAGAGAAGAAAACGCTTTAAATGGCTTTAATATGTAAGCTATCAAAAGACTGGTTAAATTTTAGTAAATAAAACATTTAATTAAAGAATTCAGAAAATTAATATATTATTTTGCTAAGATTAAAAAAATGTTCAAAATTTAAACAATGCTTTCGTCTTTTGCCTTAAAAATATAAACCTAAATCAATGATGCAGAATTAATACCCGGAAGGGCTGGAAAAGTGTTGTTTTGGGTTTTTTTTTTCTGGAATTAAACCTTGGCCGATTTGCAAACCATGGCATGAATGAAGAGCACACACTAATGAATGAATCCTTTCCTGTTCATTGCAAGATCTTTCTGAGGTACTACAAAACTATTTACCCTGAGACAATAGTTCAGAAAGGGACTACTATATTGTTAACTAATTCTTGAAAAAATTAATTTTCATCTGAGGTTGACTACCCACTTAGCTAGGCTACAGGAAGAAATAAAATGATGGTCCTTACTCAGAGTAGTTTAGAGCCTATTAAGGGCACACAAAAGATAGAAGAGAGACAGAATCAACCCACTGATAAACGTTAGAGGGAGGATTATAAGAATGACTTAAACATCCTTTTCAAGTTACTAAAACTGCTTCCTAGAACAGCCACAATCTGGAGTACAACACTTAGCCAGATGTTGTGGAAGCATGGATAATGACTGTAAAAATGGGCTGCTAATAAGCTGAACGTGAGCTTTTCTGACAAATGAGAAGTTAAGAAGCAGTAAGCTTGCAGCAGGTGAAGCCTTCTTGAGCTGGATGCTCGGGTAGCTCTACACCAAAGCAGGGTACTGCCTGGGGAGCTTCAGACAGCATCAACCTTCCTCTTCCCTGTCTCCTCTTCAAAAGAAAAGTTCAAGTAACCAAGCATTAGGATGATGCCAATAAACACTTGTTCTGTTTTAAAATTTAGGTCTTTTAATCTACAGTGCAGAGCCTTTCCGGGCCCAGCAACATTTGATACATTGATATGGTTTCAGAGTGAAAGCCCTGATTGTCCCCACATCCTGTGTGCTGGCTCAGTTCACAGACTGTTTTGTTGTTCATGGTAACCAGGCTCCTTTTGGAGAAAGCTAAAATAGGAGGTCTACTCTAAGCATGCACCAAATGTTCTTCCATACCTAATGTGGGCAGAAACTGAACCAAAAAGAGGTACTTCAGATGGCTTCAGTTGTGTGTTGTCAATGCCAAAATAAATTTTGGCTGTAGTAAATCCCCAAATCATGTACCCAGAAAATGTAGAAACTGCAATGCCAACTGCTTTGGTTATATTTGTCCATTTCTCTTTTGTCACATTGCTTCCTAAAATAGATGAAACTTCAATAAGCCCCCCAGAAATCCCTTTTCTAGTCTTCTAAACTGTGAGCCATGGCTAGGGTACACTGTGGTACAGTAGTATGCTGTGGAAAATCCTTCAGAAATATGGGAAATGTGTTTCCTCCTGCCTTTTAACAAATGCCATTATCAAAATTATATCAATCAGCATTTCCTTAAACATTACATTAAAGATTCAAAATGCATAGGTTTTATGTTTGACACTTTGCCTGTATTCATAGGCCAAGCAGTTACTTATGCCTGTGAGAGCTTTCTGTGTGTGTCCAAGGGTCATTTTAACCCTTGCCCAGAAGTAATATACACAAACCAGCTTGCTCCAGAGGGCAAGAAAAGATGCCTCTTCTATGCCTAAAGGTTATTTTGTGCAGAGTAAATTCCTGACTCTGCCAACAAGGAGCTTATTATGATGAACCATAAATTTATAGAACGGTTTGGGTTGGAAGGACCTTAAAAATCATATAGTTCCAATCCTGCTGCATGGGCAGGAAAACCTCTCACTAGAACAAGTTGCTCAAAGTCTTGTCCAGCCTGACACTGAACTCTTCCATGGTGGGGGCATCTGCAGCTTCCCTGGGAAACCTGTTCCAGTGTCTCACCACCCTTACCCTAAAGAACTTCTTCCTAATGTCTAACCTATACCTACCTTCTTTCACTTTAAAGCTACTCCTATTACTACTTGCCTTGCAAAAAGTACCTCCTCAGCTCTCTTGTCATCTCCCTTCGGGTGAAGGCCACATTAAGGTTTCCCTGGAGTTTTTCCAGGCTGAATAACCTCATCACTTTCAGCCTGTCTTCATAAGAGAGGTGATCTAGCCCCCTAAGCATTTTTGTGGTCCTCCTATGGACCAGCTCCAACAATACAGTTCCATTGTATTTTCAGTGTTGTAGGCCCCAGAGCTGGACCCCTAGGTGGGGTCTCACAAGATCTAAACTGGGGGGCAGAATTGCCTCCCTTGACCTGCTGGCCACACTTATTTTGACGCATCTGAGGATAGAGTTGCCTTTCTGGGCTGTAAGCACACACTGGTGGCTCATGTTGAGCTTCTCATTAACCAGCACCCCTAAGTCCTTTACTTCAGGCCTGTTCTCAATCCATTCTACACTCCGGCTGTAATTGTGCTTGGATGAAAAGTGACTATGTGGTTAAATTCTTAGTTGACTCCTTTAGATCATCACCAAACAGAAAGGTTACATACTTTAAGTAACTGCTTTGACATTTGTTGTCCATGCTCATATTTGAGTTGTGGTTTGTGTACAGTCACGCTCTGAAAGAATTTTGGTTTGGGCATTAATCTGTCTCTCTCTTCATTCCTAATGCAGACTTTATAAGAAAGAGAATAAAACCCCACCCTTGATCCTTCAGCTCCAGTGCTTGTCTAGTAGGACTCTAAACTGTAAAATACGTCAATAGACTGTAAATTATAGCCTCCTTGGAAGAGAAAGAGAAGTAAAGGTAGTATTTTATATATTCCCAGATTCTACATGATTTGCAATAAAAAAATAAAACAGAAGGTCCTAAATTTGAAAGACCTCAGAACTGAGGCTGTCAACCTTGCTCTCTCTGCATCTGTCTCAGCCTGAATGCACTTTGATTTTCCTTGATCTAGATCTAAAACTGGGTTTATTCCAGACACGTGACTACAGTTTTTTAAAATACAGTTAAAAGTAAAAAGTAATTACTCTGTATAGAATGAGAAACCTAGGAGTCTACTGTAATAGTGCAGCGTCAGTAAATGCAGTCCATTATGACAGCAGATGCTTTGAGAAGAGGGAGCATAGGAAGTCATGCAGAGAAGTAGAGGCATAGGATAAGAAGAGAGGAGGCAGAGCGTCATCATTGGTCAGATCCACAAATGCAGATCTGGAGCTGGCCATAACTAATTTTAGGGGTAACAAAGAGAGCAACACAGTGTCTAATATATTTGAGAAGCACCATATGTACATATGTACCATTTGAATGTAACGTGGAGTTGCAGACTAGTGAAGAAATAGCAAGCAAAAGAGTTTTAGCAAACATGAAAATGACCCACAGTGAAGACTACAAAAAATACAGTTCTATGATTAGGCTGTTGACACACCAGTTGTACTAACAATAATTTCCCCTCTTCATAAAGAGGATGTCTGTTTTTTTTTCCCATAAACAAGGTGGCACAAACAGTTGCACCACGGGTACCCTTGGTATCTGTTGGTCTCAAGCTCTTTATTCAAAAAACTTTTCCCTTCATCCCTGCCTCCTCAGGAGTATCAATATTAGTGCTAGAGAAGCAGCATTTCAGACTGTCTGCTGTCATCAGCAAAGCTAAAAAAGAACATTCCTCTCACCTCTGGTGGGAATATGGCCATAAATGGGAGAGCCCTTGCAGGCGACTTAGGATTATAAATTTAGTAAGAAATGCTCTGCTGAAGACAAACGAAAAATCTCCAAATAAAATACTGCCACCCCCACGTCTAACAGTGAATAAAGAGCAGCAAATTATATAGCACATTCCTTGGAGTCATCCTTTTTTATACCTCCTGCAACACTGGGAAAAAGACATGAGCATCCTTTCCCTGGAAATCACTTTGCTTGAACAGATTCCACCTGCAGAAGCTGTAAATATGTATAACCCTCTGCATGTCAAAATATAACCCCCTGATTGTCACACAAAGGAGAGAAACTCATAGAAGTCATGGTTTTGCTACCTGAGGGCTCCTAGGAGTTTATACTGGCCCATCCTTCCCTCTGAAGTACACCAAATAAGCACACCTTATGTAATGCACTGTCAGAAGATAAGTATGAGAAATTGTGGCAAGCAAGGAAACTCAACTGGAAGTGGCTGAGGAAATCCACATAAGAAAGCAGTGGGCAGAATGTTAAACCTCTGCTCTCTAGGCCACACTAGGTTTTGCCTTGGGGAACAGCCTTATATCCAAACAGGATATTAGAAGTTGCAGAACAGCCTTGAAACTGGAAATATTTGAAGATATCCGTATATTTTATTTTCCTGAATCTATAAAATAAAAAAAAAAGGTGTAGTCTCTCTGAGTGTAGCAGACTCAGCATATTTCAGGATGCAGAAGTCGCTTTCACCTGCCCTCAACCATCAACTTAACACTGGGCTGTCACAAATTTCCCTATCAGTTCCTCTGACTGATTAATGTGAAGCAGCACATGTCCAAGTGTATCTATCGTGGCAGACAGCTCTCTGTTATTTACCTGTGTTACAAACGTGGCCCTTCCTCATGCTGGAGAGCCTGGCAGTAGAAGGGAGACCCTGATATTGACTGAGCTGTCTGCCTACGTGTGCATCCTGAAAGTGCACATCCATTGCTGCAGCTGCAAGGAAGTAACTAATTATAGACTGGTGCCAGTGGCTGGAATAGCAAAGAAAAACTGCTACCATGAAAAAGGATGAAGGGTTCCTATGGCAAGAAATTTGAGATTCCCTTTCTTTTCAGAAACACTATATACCTTGTATAGATATTTACTTGTGATTCAGTCTAAATTGACCAGTACTGGTACTTGTACATAGTTTCTACAGACATTTAAGCATACACAAATTGAAAACTTACCTTAAACTGGTGAGAGCAGATAATATCTATGGGGGAAAATGTAGTAACAACAATTTATATCTTGGGGAGAGGAAAGCAAAAAGAATAAAATGATGGATGGTGCTCGGACAAGTTGTAATGATTAACTTGCAGTGACTGATAGCAGAAATCAGTCTTTACCCTTTTGGTTTTATGGCTACGAAGGGTCAACAGGGCTCAGGAGATACTGAAGCAGAGGTATTCATCTACTTCTAATTGGCAAAACTCCTCTTGTTAAGCAATGTTTGGAAAATATTTTTACTTAGCAACAAGAATCAGATTTTTTTTAAAGTAAATAAGGGAAACTCCTACAAGTATAGAAAAAAAACAACACAAATAATTTCTGCATTCAAATAAAATAAACACCCCTCTATAAAGTTCTGTTTTCTTCAAGTATATTTTTGATTAAAAATTTCTTTAGTGATATACTTTAATGGAGTGTAAGTACACTCTCACAGCAAGTGCATCTGTAGTCTCAAGGAATGGTATATGGTTTTGTTTGACTCTCATTTGTACTGAATAAGGATCAAATCTTAAGACCCTACTCTTGGATAAGCAGAAACAGAGATTTGTACTGGGATGTGACCCTGTCATTTATACTGATTTCTGCCGTGAGGCATACATTAAGGCCACAAAGAAGCTTTCACAAACAGTTTACACGTACACTTCCAAATTTGTCTTTAATCTGAATAAGTGAATGATGGTGATATTTTAAAATAGGTTTCAGGTATTAGAGTTATGTGCACAGAACTGGTAAACCTGCATGATGGTTATAATATGCTTATTCTTGACCTCAGACTGCAGACAAATGGTTGAGATGTCAGAAAGTTGCTAGAGCAAAGGTCTTTGGCTATGGCAGCATAACCAGCATGACTGTAGCTTGCAAAATGTTAATTTGTCAGCTTTTTGCAGTTAGGGTCTATGTGTGAAAATTGAACAGGTTGAATACATAGAATCTTCGAAAGGCCAAGGACAGATCTAGTGTCCAAGGAAGTGAAGTGAGAGATGGTAGGGAGTATCATTAAAAGAATATCTCCACTTTCCTACTAGGGATAATACTAGTTGATTGAAAAGCTAGAAGAAAACAGTTTCATACATGAAAAGAGAATTGATGGTAATTTTCAAAGGACAGTGTCTTCCAAAGCTGTTAACTGACCAAGGCAAGTACAAATCTGTCTCATTACACCTCATTCAGCTGTAAGCTCCTAGGGTGTTGCCTTAAGACGTAGTAGGGTTTTTTATAATTTATTAGATAGAGTCAGAGTTTTAACAAAGAACTGGCTTTTCTTCATTTTCTAGATGCTTAAGGTAGAGAATGGAAGACAGACTTTGGCAAAATGATCATCCATGGTAATTCATCCTGAAATCAGCTCCTGCTGAGAAAACATGATTATATCAGGACAAAAAACTGTGGAACAAATAAAGAAAAGGATATGAGGAAATTGTTTTAAAGTGAAGGAGAATAGGTTTAGACTGTTTCTTAGGAAGAAGTTCTTTAGGACAACAGTGGTGAGAATCTGGAACAGATTGGCCAGAGAAGCTGTAAATGTTCCCTCCCTGGAGGTATTCAAGACCATCTTGGATGAGGCTTTGAGCAACCTTGTCTAGATGAGAGGTGTTCCTGCCCATGGCAGGGAGGTTGCAGTAGATGTTCTCTATTGTCCCTTCTAACTGAAACCAGTCCATGATCCTATGATGATTCTATGATAGTAACAAGCATCATATAGCAGTAGGTTATTGCTGAGANAGCTCTACACCAAAGCAGGGTACTGCCTGGGGAGCTTCAGACAGCATCAACCTTCCTCTTCCCTGTCTCCTCTTCAAAAGAAAAGTTCAAGTAACCAAGCATTAGGATGATGCCAATAAACACTTGTTCTAGGGAATGCTAATCAAGTTCTAAGAGCAATAGCAAGGGAAACACTTTTGCAAAGGCAACTCAATAATAAAGCAAATACAAAAACTCTTAAGGAAAATATTTTACTAATTATGCTCATCCAATGCTACATTTGCATGTTTTCCACTATAGAGTTCTCCTATTCTGAGAAGCAGGAGGAAGGTGGGAAAAAACATACAGTTGAAGATGCAGCAAAACATTTAAGGCAAAATATTTCCATTGAGAGGAATTTAAATATTAATCCATGTCTGTATTAATTTTTACCAAGTTAGCATTTCCTTTAATAAAAATAAATTATCAGCACCACTTAAGACACGATCTAAATGAATATCCTATATACTACTAGGGTCTGGCTAGGCCATTTTTCTAATTTTGTCTTATATATTTATCTTTCATGAATCTTACCTCTAGCCACCCAGGTTTATAAAGGAAGTAATGGAGTTAGAAGCAGGAGAACTATGGCAGTGATAAATAAGTATACTGGCAATGTACACACTAATATTTAGTCATTGTATATCCATGTAATTTGGTTATCTTCATATTTAGATATAAGAAAAAACAGGAGAGTAACATGATAAGATGGAATTCTGCACAACCTTTTTTTATCAAGGAAAATGTATGATTTCTTTTTTTTTTTTAAAGTTATGCTACACTCCATATCTATCAGCAAAGAAAACATGGAAAGTAATTATTCCCCTGGTTAAATGAGTGAGAGACCAGCAAAAGGTAGCCATGAAGAATTGTATTGCTTAATTTACACGTGACAGCTCTCTTGGTTTATGTGCCCCCATAGAACTTATGACATTTTTCCCTCAGGGCTGCGGTTAGTTTTTTTAAAAAAATGTAAAATGATGGACTCATACATGCCCATACATCAATGACAGAAAGAAGCACTGTTCCTTTTCACCTTCCTTTCACCCATCAAACCTGTTGCTCCAGGGAAACAGGCGACACTAACAAACCTTTAGCCTACATTTACCATGAGTAGAGAACTTAGTTCAGATCCTCATAAGAAAATCAGTTCCTCCTTGTACAAAGACCTTGAACATGTGGTTTGTAATCAAGTCCTCAAGTCCTACCTAACACTAACCAGTCACTTTGAATATGATTGTGTGCAGTTCTATTCAAATAGTATTGACTACAGCAGTTTATGAATTTAGATTAAAAACTAAGGCGGAGAACAGTCCTCCTCCCAGGTCCTAAATATCTACTTAAATTTTTAATAGCTTTCTTCTGTTTATTAAGAAGGAAAGAAAAAAAAATTTAAAAAAAGGAATCTTTTGAATCCTAAAAGCTAGAAATCAGGGCAAAATATTCAGAAAAGATGAAACAGGTATAAAGAAGATGGACCAACCAAAGTCAAATGCATGACTACGTACTTTTGCCCCTAGCTTATATAATCTAGTTTTAGGGAGCTAAAAGAACACAATGTCATACAAGTACAAGGAACAATTATTTAAATATGACTTTTCCATCCTTTCCAGGAGCAGTGTGTGTAAGAATTTTAGTTGTCCTGAGATCTTATCATAATTGTTTACACAGATGGTTTCTATCTTCTCAAATTACAACAAATATATGGAAGATTCTCTCCTGTCTCACTGTGGAAGGTTTTTATTATAAAACAGTGAATTTTTTTTTTTTCCACAACTGCCCCTTTGGTGCAAAAAATAGTTCTTACTGTACTCAGTGTTGGAGAATCAACCATGAAAACTTTAAACACATATGTGCCATCTTGATACAATAGTTCTTCACCCTGTCATATTGAACTCAACAGAAGAACTAATGAAGATCTCATACTATCAATTTTAATATATCCTTCATTTAAACTTAATGCTCTCACTCTGAAATAATTAATAAGATGTAGAATATAGCGCTAAATAAATGTCTAACCTCAAGCTTGTTTTCTTTTTGATTCTAGATGCATCAGTATTAGAAAATATTTACTCTGTGACCGTTTACAACTCTTAGGCTTATGGTGGGAATTATTTCTTGGAAATCTTGTAGTCTGTGTTATTCAGAGATCTTCCTAAATTATTGTGGTAGAATCTAATCTCCTGAATATACATGGCAAATGGGAGTTGTTACCCAATGCTGATGTGCCCTCAGTTTAGTTCTGTAATTTGCTGCCCAGTAGTATTCCAATCCTGAGCAAATAATTTATTTTCCATCCAGATTTCTATACTTACCAATGAACATAGCAGATACATATTCATAAGAGTGTTCCTCTTGTTTCAGAGATCAGAAATCTTTAAATGTGAAAATTCTGGCACATTAGAGCATGGCAATAGTGGGGGTCCATATTTCATTCTGTTTTTCAGAGCTCTATTATAAGCAACAGAAGTCGAAGGCATTCTTAAAAAGTATTTATGTCAAGGTGAAATATATGTTTCAAATGGTAATGCAGTTTACTAGAACTGCAGTAAAAGATAGTGGCGGGGTTTTTTGTTGTTGTTTTGTTGGGTTTTTTTGGTTTGTTTTTTTTTTGGGGGG